>OX451739.1:1584035510-1584600837 GCA_948472305.1 Vicia faba
TGTTTTTGTTGACTTTTCAAAAGGACCCATAATATAGAAATTCATATCTTTTTATGAGTGCATATTTTGAAGTTGTGGGATGAATATGGGTTGTAGAGAATTGCATCCTTTTCAAAATGATCCTTGTATGGAAAATTTATGATAAAGTATGAAGAAGTTATGCTTGGTCAAAGTTTGGTTGACTTTTCCTAAGAAACCCTAATTTAGCAACTTTTGGGTTTTGATGAATTTAGGGAATTCCTTGAAGAATCATGATCAACCCTTGAACAAATGATGGATATAACTTCAAAATGTTTATTTTGACCAAAAATCTTGAAGTTTGACTGTATGTGGGCCACAATTGACTTTTGACCTAATACAGTCGATTCTCAAGCATCTGAGCAGTTTATTGAGCAAACTTCATGTGCAATGCTTGAAATTTGACATGGAGGGTCTTAAGAACATATTAGGACCATGGATAGCATATGAGGTCTTTGGAGTCCACCTATCTTGATGAAAATGGAAACCCTAATTTGAGACACACTACCTTAGGAGAGAGTTTGTCTGGTCAACTCTTGGGCAAACTTGAGCAAATTGAGGATCTCTAGGAGTATGTATTGAGTAAAATGTGAGGGAAAATTTTTGGGTACAACACATGCAGAAACCCAAATTGAGAATCACATCCAAAATCCTGAGGTCCAAAAGTAGCACTTATAAAAGAACATCAACTACACCAACATTCATCACAACCAAAGTTTGATGAATAAGAAGCATAAAATTGAAGTAAAACTGGAAATAGGTGAAGAGTTAAAGAACCAATTGAATGACAACATGCATGGTGATTCACAACTTGTAAATAAAAACACCGAAAATGGAAGTCAAACGATGCTTGATAAAATGTAAATCAAGATGAAAAACACCATAAAAAGAGTATAGGACTTGCAAATCTCTTCATAAACAACAACTATATTTCACTCGTCCCAAAATAATTGTTATATTTGGTCATTTCACACAAATTAAGAAAATGTAATAAATGAAAGAGGAAAAATATTATTTTTACCAAACTATCCTTGTTTCTATTAGTGTATTTGGATTATCATAAATGTTGAGTGAGAGAAAAAATGAGAGTATTAATTAGAGGGTATAATTAGAAGATAGAAATTAGATTTGCATTAGAAACTAAAAATGACACTTATTTTAGATTAAATAATTTTATAATATGCAACACTTATTTTGGGGCGGGGTGAGTATTAACTATGAAACGTAGAATGACACAAAAATCACCATCAATACAAATGCAAGCTTATATATGGAAGGGGATTGTAAAATGGGTGTGGTTTTCCTCAAGATGATGATATCAAAGTTGCAAAATTTACCTTGATTCAAAAAGGCAGCTTCAACCTTATTATAGCTAAAGGTCATACCGTCATTAATGTTATAGGCACGACATAGAAGATGAAGGCGGAGAGAGATTTTGGCGAGACTAGAAAGAAGTTGTTGATATGGTTTAAATATTTGATGGTGATATTAAAGTTGCAGAATATACCTGGATTAAAAAAGGGCTACTTCAACCTTATTGTAGCTGAATGTCAGAACATCATTAATGTTATAGGTACAATGAAGAAGATGAAAGTGAAGAGAGCTTTAGACCCGAATATAAAGAAGTTGTGAATATGGTTTCATAAAAATAGGGAAGCTCAAACAACTCAGTGAGTCAGAATGCTATTGTTGTACCCCAAAATTTCCCTCCCATTTTCATTCAAGACATGCTTCTAGAGGTCCTCAATTGCTCAAGGTTGATCAGACAAACTCTCCTCCTAAGCAATGAACCTCTAATTAGGGTTTCACATTTCATAAAGATGTGTAAGCTCCAAAAGTATCAAGTGTTTTCCATGGTCCTAATATGCCTTCAAGATTATCCATGACAAATTTCATGCCTTGCACTACAAGTTTGCTCAGTCAATTGCTCAAATGTTGGAAAATCAACTATACTAGGTCAAAAGTCAACTGTGGCCTATATACAGTCAAACTTCAAGATTTTTGGTAAACATAAACATTTTGAAGTGATATTCATCATTTGATCAAGTGTTGATCACGATTCCTCAAGAAATGCTCCTAATTTATCAAAAGTCAAGAATTGTTAGATTAGGGTTTCTATAGGAAAAGTTAACTAAACTTTGACCAGGTATAACTTTCACATACTTTATCCATTATTCCCCAACCAAATCTCATTTTGAAGAAAATCCAATTCCATACAACTTCTCTTCAACCCTCAAGTTCAAGAGGTATACCATTTGAAATATACAAGTTCATACGTTACAGGTCATTTTCAAAAAGGCAACAAAAGGCACTTTTTGGCAAGACCATTTATATCAAGATAAAGTCTTAAAATGCAAAGTTGATAAAATGAGGGATTTAAGTAGACATCTTGGGCTTTCCAAAAAGTACAACATTATCATCATGAGATCAAAATTGAACAAGTTATGGCTTACCCAAGTTGGGAAAATTTTGGAAATTTCAAGAATGGTGCATTGAGCAAATTTAAACTTTTGAGTCAATGGTTTAACTTTTTAAGGTTCAAACATCTTCCTAAACTTATAGAGGACCTCTAATCTCATTTTTACATGGCCTTGAATTTTCTACCTATTTATCCATATTTATTTTGATTTATTTCAAATAAATATTAAATAAATTGTACAAAATATTATAGAATGGGCCTTAACCTTTGGGCTGGTGCTTTGGCCTGCCTAGGAGCCCAAGAATTCGTGCACAAGTGTCCAGATTCATTCAACATCAAAAATGGCATGAAATCACAAATTATGGCAATTATTCAAACTTTGATCATGTTTTAAAATGCATGTTTATGGTGGAGATTCTTTCCATGTAACTTTGTCTCCCTCCTCTCTACTATAAGTACATCACATGTGCAAGCCAAATGGACGCCTACACAGTCCCAAGAGTTCACACGAAAATTTCAAAATTTCCACTAAAAGTGTCAAAAATTCAAAATCACACTTCCAACCCCTTTTGATCCAATACAAAGACTCCATCAACATCCCAGGATTTTCAGAAGTTGAATCCAGATCATACCCACGCTTGAGGTACCCTGAGATTGCCCAACCGGATTGCTCTATTGTGGTAAAATTTCTAAGATCTAAATCTCTTAATGCACGCATTCTAAATAAGTTTAATGCATATATTCTTATTTGTATGATAATTTTGAATTGTTCTAACGTGAAGCATGCATGATTCGATGCAGATCTAAGCTTTTTCCATGTTTAGGGAAAAAGTTGTATCGTGCCTTGAACAGGGCAGCCATGATCCATGGAAACTAAAACCGGATTTGAACTCAAGATCAATTTTTGTATGGAATAGGCTTTTGGTCTTAGGTTTAAACCTTCCAAAATCATAGATCACGTTTCTATATGCCCGGAGAAGACGACCGGAGGCCGGCTCCAGTGTCGTTGACCTTCTTGACTCCGTCTGGGAGCAGGCGTGGCAGTTGCACACATTTTTATTGTCTGGTTTAAATTTCTGACGCACGTGTTTTGCTGACTAGGACTTAACACCGTTTTTCCATTATATTATTATTATGTTATTATAATAATAATTGAAACAATGGCTCAGTTGGCAGTGAGGCGCGTATATGAGGGAGAGGACCTGGGTTCGAGTCCCAGGTCCAGCATTTTGCATTTTTCTAACTTATTTCATGCAGATTCCATGTGTTGCATGGCCAAATGTGTATCATTGACCATCAGATCCACGCCTTTCAATGTCAATCCATCTAGATCCAAAAGCTTCAGTGTAAGGTTCACCATGCACCCTCAAGGCTGCTCCTCACAGGATCCCATTACATCCTCTGGGCTCCCACACAAATGGGCCAAACGATTTTCCAGATTAATACCCCCCACTTTGCTTTTTGCATATCCAGGCCCATGTTTTTATTTTATTTTCTCATTTATTTTATTTTGTTTATTAATTTCAAAAATCACCTTTTTTATAAAATCAACAAAAAATCATAAAAATATTAGACTTAGGATTTTCTAATTAATTTTAATTTTGTAAATTAATTAATTTAGCCATTTTGACATTATTTTATAATTTAAAAATAATTAGAGTTAGGTCCATTTTAATTCAAATGTTTTCTTAATAAAAAACACAAAAAATATTAGAATTAGGTTAATTTCAATATTTATATTCTTAAATTAAATTTAGATTTAGTTTAATTATTTTTCTTGAAATAAATAAAAATAAAACCAAAAAGACTTTCATTCTTAGGATTTTTTTAGACGTAATATTTCATTTCGCGCGCATTATTTTTATTCTCGCATTTTATATAATAATGTAACTATTTATGGGATGTAATAGTCTAGGTTTAAAATTCCGCATTTTATTTTCTTGCACCTTTTTATGTAACTGTCCCGAAGTATTATAATAGCGTAGGATCTAAATTCTCGCACTTTAGATTTATGTAAATATTGACTACTAGTAACGAGGCGTGTATGGAAAGACTGAAATCAAATGCTAGCAAACTTAAATTCAAAGACTAAAATAACTGAACATAACACACATGCACATATACATCTCTAAGATACGTCCACTTTGGTTGCCTTCAGAAAAGCAGTCGTGTCCCTCGAGAATAGGGACGCTTTAGCAAAAGACTCGTAAATCAAAAGATCATAGTCCCTCGATGATCCTATAGTTGCCTTTCGGTAAATGATCTAGTCCCTTAAACAAAATTGCTAAAGCGTCTCTATAGGTTGCCTTTATAACTGTACGTCCCTTCGAATGTCCCTCAAACATCCAACGATAGGGCTACCTACTCACTAATAGTAGGATAGCGCTGTCTAAAGGATATGAGGAAAAGAACGAATCTTTTCGAGTAAAAGTAGATAGTTGTTAGATGCTTTCTCAAATAAAATAAACTCTTCACACTTACACATTTCAAAAAAACAACTTTCAAAAACATTTGCCTTGTCAACACTCTTGAGGACTGATACAAGAGTTAACGCAAAGCAAATTGCCGCACTAAGGCATTTTCAAACATTTTTCAAAACACACAAAAGCACAAGGTATTTCAAAATGAGCTAAGCATATAAGATCCCGTAGAAAACTACGGATGGAAAGGGTTCTAACACCTTCCCTTTCCATAATCTACGCCCCTTACTCAGAAAACTCTCGAAAAGGTCTTTTTCTGTTCTTTTCACCCTTCCCTTTGTTGGATAAAAGAAAAGTCGGTGGCGACTCTTGCTTACCGCAACATTTGCAAACACAAATGCAAGACCAGTATAACAGTCGGTTCTGCCACCGTATTACCGAACTGGAGACTCTGTTAGGGATTAGAAAAGTGGAGTTACCTTAAGAGTTTAGTTCATTATTAAACTGCTTTATGTGCTTTGTATGCTTTACCTTTTGGGATTTGTTTGGGTTGTTACTATAGATCCTATACCCGGATCTGGGGAACCTTTTAGGTAAGTAGCAATAGATCGTGGGGGCTGTGTGGGGTATACCAACACGGTTGAAGCGATAGCTACGTTGATGTGACACTTTGGTTGGTACTGGTATCCCTTAAGTAGTTAAGGAGAATGGGGCCTCTATATGGTGTCATAAAGCATCAATTAACCTTATAACCTTTAATTGACCAACTTAGCCATTAGGAAGTAGTGAGATAGCCGTCTTTGGTGTAGTCCTAAGTCGGTTGATACTCGATACTACACTCATTGAGATTTGACTCCTGAGTTTTGTTTGGTGGCAAGTCAGTTGTCGATCGGAACAAAACTTGTGGGGAAGATCAGTGATATTGAGATCCCTTAGAACCCGGTTACTATTTCTAGGACAGGTTGAGCCAACTAAATTTCAAGAGGGTACTTACCCTAAAACCCATGCAAGCTTTAAACCTAAGGTCTTTGTGTGATTTTCTTGTTCTTGATATATTGGTGTTTTCTTAGCATGACATTATAACATTGCATATCATACTAACCATTTCAAGGATTTTTAGGGCTTATTCTTGTCTTGTTTTATAGGACATGGCATCCACTCGCAGGAATACTATCCAAGTCAGCCTCGTAAGGGTACCTCCTCAACTCAAGGAATTAGCATCAAGAGTTCCTGAAAGCTCTCCATTCATTGAAATACATGGTCGACTTCTCAACTTGGTCACCTCAAACTCTAATGAAGAAATGTTAAAGGTGCTCTTTCAGTTCTTCGACCCTTTACATCACTGCTTCACTTTTTCTTATTACCAGTTAATGCCCACTATGGAGGAGTTTTTTCAGTTATTGGGGGTGTCCATCCTTAAGCAATTGCCATTCAACAGTATGGAAAAGGACCCAAAACCTGAGGAGATTGCTCAAGCTTTGTCTTTACAATGGTCAATTTCATGGCAAATTGGGAAACAAGAAGAGGCATCAAAGGGTTTCTAGCTAAGTTTCTATTTGAGAAGGCTCACCTTTTTTGGGATACCCTGGATTTACAAGCTTTTGAAGAAGTTTTGGCCCTTCTCATCTATGGGATGGTATTATTTCCTAATCCGGACCAACTCATAAATGTGAATGCAATCAAGGTTTTTCTGTCTCACAATCTGGTGCCTACTTTACTTGGAGACATTCTACACTCTCTGTATACTTGCACTGTAAAAAGAAGAGGGACTCTTTTGTACTGCACTCCTCTGTTGGCTAGGTGGTTTATTTCGCACCTACCTCGATCTGTTATGAAGAATGAGCAGGGCATGAGATGGTCTAATAGGTTAATGTCCCTCACACATTAGGATATTTATTGGTGTCCTTGGTCCTTGGAGAATGTTACCATCATCGACCGCTGTGGGGAATTCCCTAATGTCCCTCTCCTAGGCATTAGGGGAGGAATAACTTATAATCCTTGTTTGGCATTGCGACAATTTGGGTATGCTAGGAGGGATGGTCCCCATAATGTATTGGTTCAAGGCATTGTGTTCAACTATGAGGATGATATTCAAGGTTACTGTCAGAGGTTCATACGAGCTTGGGGCATGGTAAACAAAGTGGATAGCAAGAAATTGGGGAATAAGAACTTTATTCCTTTGGAGCCTTATCTTAAGTGAGTGTGAGCACGCGCTCAAAATCTCATGATGCCTTATCGTGCTAGTCTACCCATCATGATGGAACCCATTGTAGATACAGATGTACCTCATAACATTCTTCATCCTGACATGCCGACTACTCTCGAGGAATTGCAGAGATCTTAGATTCAACTCAAAGAGGAACGAGACACCTTTGAGACCCAGTTCTACACCAGCGAGAAGAAGGTTTTAGAGCTCACCAGGCTACTTCACAAAGAGAAGAGTATAAATTCCTACATTGCTACAAAGAGGATGCGCCCGTGGGAAGTTTGAGTTATTTCCTGCTTTGAGAGTTTATTTTTGCTTATTTTCTCTTATTGTAAGCCCAAGAGGCATCTTTGTAACCGTTGAAACTTCTTGATGAAATTAACGTTTGTTCTCTTTCTATTTAGGCAAATTTAAGTCTTAGAAATCCTTGAAAACATTGCATACGCATATCATACATATCATTGCATAAACAGGTTTCAAGACAGGTTTCTTATTCTTTTTGTTGTTTATTTCAGCAGAAGAAATGGCTCTCGAATAAACAGTGAAGGACCTCCAAACTCAAAATGCTCAGTTTCAACAAATGATCATGGCTCTGGCCAAGGGGCAAGAAGAGCTAAAATCTCTGATCGTCAAAGAAAAGACCAAGAAGCCAAAGAAACCAACTGGTGTAGTGAATTTTGGAAGAAGGATCAGAGGAACGGTTAAGCGAGCTATAGATTTCGCAACCACAACGGAAGAAGGGGACAATCAAGGAGAAAAGCCCATGGAAGAAAACAATAACCCAGGGTCTGAGAAAGATGAACCTGACTATTCTGATGAACAGTATCCTCCCGTTGATGACAAGTACAAATAGTTAGAAGATCGCCTCAATGCTATGGAGATACAGAGGGTACCCGAGTGTTTACCGTGGTTTTTGGTAAACAACTATTGATCCTCCAAAAAGAAAAGTTCTTTTTGGTTACTCACGGGATCGATCAGATTGATCCCAGAACATATGCTAATTTTTTATGTAAGACAAGCAATCAGGAAGAACGCACGTACGACCAGAGAAAAGATACTTGAGATTTTGGAAAAGTAGACAAAAATGTAGAAATGTAGGTAAAGATGCAAGAAAGATAACTTTGCAAGATAAGATTAAAGCAATGTAAAAGACTTTCATTAATAAAAAGAGGTGTTTCCAACGTACATTTCTCAGTTTTATTCTTTCTCACACAGCGGTTACTTGGACAATATTTGAGTGACTAGTACAATAGGTTGAACACACTTAAAAACTACACAGGTTTCCTAATTTATACTAAAAACTAAGTAACCGTCGAGGAACGACTCTGCTCTAAGATGAAGACAAGTGTCTTCTACATGTCCCTCGACCTCTAGCTTCCAGCCACGTTGCTTCTTCTTAGCCGCTAGCGAAACTGTCTTTCCCTCCAATAATTCAAATTCAAATGTCCCTCGTATCATGTGTCAAAGCGAGGGTATTTTCTCTTAGTCGAAGGTCATAAGTCCTCTTCAGTCAAAAACCCTGAAAGTGAGCCCTGGTCGAAGGCTCAAATACAACTTAGATCTTTTTTCCTAAGTTATTCATACGTCGAAACATTCTTGGCTTGGTTTATTCTAGTTTTTTGGTCTAAAAGACCAAATATAGTAAGTGTCGAATTTGGGAGCCAACAAATTGCCCCCCAAGAATGTCTATTTCGACGCCCAAAGAAATAGCCATTATTTGATCTTTCCATTCGACACCTGTCTTTCTAGTTGTCCACAAAGTCCTGACGTGCGCTTTTCATCTTCTAACAGTTGCTGCTTTTGAAAAAACCCATAATTACTCTTTCTCCAAGATGTCTTTTCTAACTGCCATTACCACGCTGCCATGATGACCATATTCCTAGAACCTAGGCAAGCATGTCAAAACGTTTCCTAACGTCTGCATGGTAACTGCTTCATACTTCGCCACGTGCCCCACTATCTTCACAGCATTAAATGGCCTTGACGAGACATATCCCTTTCTTAAGGCTATAAATACCTCTGAGCCTTTTCATTTGGAACTTTCACCACTCCAAGCATTTCTAAATCTTCTGCTTTTAGACACCTTGTATTGTCAACTTCGTTTTCTCCAAATCTGCAACAATGGCTTTCCTTTCCAATGCACCAAACAATCCCCAACCTAAAAATGTTGATGATAACCAAAACCCACCAGAGATCTTTTCTACTAACCCTTGTTCTTCCTCGACTGATGGGCTTTGGTACGTTGCTGAACCCATGACGAGGGAGTGGCGAGAAGCATATGATTCCCAGCTCCTCATTCCCATTAGGTACTCTGAAGACATATATGCTATGTCTGGTCCTTTGTCTACGTGCGTCGAGAATCCCATGAAGAATCGCGCCTTCTTCCCTACTCACCCAAGACTCAGACCTATAGGCTGCACGAAGAAGCATATGGATGACCCTGAAGACGCTACTCTGGCCAATCAGCAGCATGCTCAGACTACGGAGGACATTAACCTTCAATTTATGAACAAAGGGAAGAGAATCTTTTGATCATGCCCTAACCTCTCCTCAGAGTATTCAGATTGGTTGAATAAGATGGAGAAGGCGCAAACCCCTGTCTGGAAGGAAATGGGAATTTATGATTTGGTGATGCTGTCGAAGACAGGATTGTCTTATTGTCCCTTCATGTTGGTATCTTCGTTGTATTTCTGGGATAGCGCATATTTTACCTTTCATCTTCCCTGTGGGATGGTGACCCCCACCCTATTCGATATAGCCGCAATTACCGGTCTTTGACCGATTGGCGATTATTTCGATCTTGAGGATTTGTCTGAAGATGACATTAGGTTTGCAGCTATAAAACCCACCTACACCACCTTTATCAACCACTTCCATGATAAAGCCTCAAGTACTATGTCGGAGGTGGAGCATGTAGCCTTTTTGGCTATGTGGTTATCCCGTTTCGTTTTTTGCACTAAGTCACTTCAGGTGACTAAGAAAATGCCCACGCTCGCGAGCAGCTTCACCACGGCTATCCCCTTTGTCTGGCTGAATTGATTTTGGCCAATCTATATGAGTCCATCAGTAATGGTGTGACCCAACTCAAGGTTATAGGGGATAGGGGGAGCCTGCTGCTTTCTGGCCCTTTTTGGCTTCTCCAACTTTGGCTCAATGCCACCTTTGAACCTTTTCTTCCTCGGAAGAATAAGATTAATGAAGCGGCCCCAAAAATCCTGAACAGGAGGGTCGAAGGTACCAGGCTTGCACTGCTGACTCCTACTAACGAAGGCCAACAGTTTCAGAAGGCTTTCACAAGCTTCGTGATGATGTTTGCGGAGCGTAAACGTTTCGTTTCGACCATGGCTCCTTTTGCCAGTCGAAAAGTTGGTCCAGAATGGTTCACCAGACCATTTCCTTCGACTGAGGAGGAAGACTTGAATGATGAATATGTGGGCATGTGGGAATCGTTTCTTCGCGCTAGAATCATGCCATTGAGATTCAAGAGCTCCAAAAATCAATTAAGCTTGATCGCTTATCAACCAAACCTTGTCTCTCGACAATTTGGTATTGTTCAGTCACTTCCCTCACCCATTTATCCTCGAGAGAAGCTGCTATTATTTTACAACGCACACTACTCAGAAGATGCTGCTACCAAGCATATTGGTACGTACACTGGTCAAACTGTACTAACCATGTTCGACTTTAACCTTAATTTTTTGAGTTCTGGTAATTTTGAGGGGTGGTGGAGACAGTATTATGATGAAGAGTTCTTCGATGAGAAGGACTTCACCCACCACCTTCGTGAGGCATTTAAGCTAGTTCTCGATAGGATCAAGAAAGGTATTACTTATTTTCTTTCTCTTCGCTTCAGATTTATCATTCGACGCTCGATTAACTTTAGTTTTCTTGTTTTTTATTTTTGTGTAGATGTCAAGAGAACCACTTCGAAGAAGGCTGCTGAAAGCACAAAAGGGGGAGATGCTACTGTCAACCCCTCTCCCAAGGTATTCACTTTCTTCCATACCCTTATTTCCTATGATTGTCCGAAATGGGTACTGATTTCTTTGGCTTGTATTTCTGGGTATTCAGAAGACTACCCCCAAAAAACGGAAGGTCCAGGAGATCGAAATTTCTTGTGACGAAGAAGAGGAGTCTCCTCATGTTCCTCTGAAGAAGAGGAGTCTTCTCATCCCAAAATTAGAATTAAGACTACAGCTGCGAGGCCTCCTCCTGTAGTTATCAAAGAGCCTATTGAACAGGAAGTAGCTGCCAGGCTAAACAACCCTAGCGAGAGTGATAACTCCAGTCCCGATGCTGAAATACCAGTCCAGGTATTTGCTTCAACAGACATCATTTACTTCTCGACTCCCCTTTTTCTTTATGAGAATTCTGAAAGAAACAAACTTCTTTTATTTTCCAGGACACTGCTGGCACCTCCAACCAAGTCCCTACTCCTGTCAAAGGCTCTGTTACCCTATTAAATAGTGAAGGAGAGCCTACGTATATGCCTTCTTCAGCGAAAGGCTCTTTCATGAGTTCAGCTGATGAAGTGAATCAAACTTTTGAACCTCAACATGAAACCATAGAGGAAGTCAATGAAGAAGGCCCTGTAGGAAATCATGAAGAGACTAGGGCTCCGTTGGTTGACGTGCAAGAAACTGAAGAGGAAAGGATCCCTAATGCTGAGACTGTGATAGCGAGGGAGAATGAAGGGATCCCAGAAGCTGATGGTGAAGAGGGTTCTGCTGAAGGAAACTAGAATCCTACAGGCACTGAGGCAATTCCAGAGCAGGTGGCCAACGTGGTTGTTGTTGTCAACGAAAGTGTCCCTTCGACAAGATCTAGAACTAAGGAGGATTTGGCCTTGCTGAAACAGCAAAATCCTTTAGGCTATTTGACTGCAATTCTAGAAGGTCGAGAAAGTTCCTCTGATCATAGTGCCTCAACTGCGTCTGGAAGATCTACTTCGACCTCTCCTCTCGATGAGGCCCTTCAGAAAGTTAAGGCACAAATCTTCAAAAGAGATTTAATGTTGACCTTGGAGGGGGAACCTGCGGCTCCCTCTTTTCTGAAGACTACTCTGAAGGTTGTCGATCTCCTCATTGCTTCTCCGCTTCTCCGAACGTGGCCAACGTTATCTTGGATTTAATCTCCATTATTGACCAAGTATCAGCGGATTATAACCGTCAAAGGACTCTTAATCGTGAGATTGAAGAAACCAATGGTCAAGTGGCTGCTGCCTGGCATGCTTCTACTGAATCAGCTTCTAAGGTAAAGGATTTTTCAAAGTCCCAGGAGGCTAGACAAAAAGAGGTCGAAGAGATAGATCGAGACACTGCTCAACTAAGGGTGCAGATTGCAGAGTTGGAAGCTAAAATTGCTACCAACGATAAAAAGAAGGAGGAACTCCTCGCTGTTAACACTGAATCAGAGAGCCAAGAGGAACTGGATGAAGGGTTAAGATACATTGATTGAGACCAATCTCTTGATGCTAAGCTCGAGACCCTTCATCAATCGAAGGCTTTATGTGACTGACGCCTAGAATTACAAAGAATCAAGTATCTTCAGATTAAGGCTAATCTCCCTTTTTGAATCTTGTTTCTTTCATTTATGTAATCACTTGTTGTAATGATTTCAAAGCCATTTTGGCTATTTTAATGAAAATTTAAGTTTCCATTTTGGCATTCTCTATTCAACAGTGACTATATATTACTTATTTTTACCTCTTGAAGCATAGGTCTATACGTTTTCAAGTATTTACCATTCACCTTCAAAAGTCTTTGATCTTCGCTTAACTCTTCAATCTCATAGGCTCCACCAGAGAAAGCATGGATAATCCTTAAAGGTCCCTCCCACTTAGGAGACCATTTTCCCAAATTTCTATCTTTTCGATCCATCGGAAGAATTACTTTCCAAACTAGATCCTCAGGCTGAAATGTCTTAGATTTCACTCTGTAATTATAGGATTTCTCAACTCGCTTCTTCAGCAGTCTCAAAAGATCCAGAACTTTCAACCTTTCTTCGTTTAAGTCAACTAGTTCGTCTAACATCATATTCCAATAGACCTCAGAAGGGATATCATGATGTATCTGAATCCTTGTCCCCTACATGTGGATTTCCACTGGCAACACTGCATCATGACCATAGGTTAGGCGAAATGGTGTTGTTCCCGTGGCTTCTTTCGGACAAGTTCGACATGCCCATAGAACTTGATCTAGCGTCTTGTGCCAGTTTCTGGGTTTCTTTCCCATGTGTTTCTTTATTAAACTGATCACTACTTTATTCGCTGCTTCGACCTGGCCATTAGCTTGCGCATAATAAGGTGTATATGTTAACAATTTAAACCCCATTTTTGCAGCAAAGTCTTGCATCTTTCAATCAGTAAAGACTGGCCCTTGGTTTGTAGTTATTGTTTCGGGAATTCCAAATCTACATATGATGTACTTCTGAATGAATTCAATGACATTCTCTTGGTCTACATTGACTAAAGGGATTGCTTCAATCCACTTAGTAAAATAATCAATGCCCACCAATATATATTTCTGGCTTTTAGAAGATGCTGGTCGAATTTCTCCTATAAGATCTAAAGCCCATCCTCTAAAAGGCCAAGGCTTCACAATTGAGTGAAGTTCTCTTGCCGGCACATGCTGAATACCTGTATGTATTTGACATTCTTGGCATCCTTTTGCAAACTCAACACGATCTTTTAACATAGTGGGCCAATATAATCCTTGTCGGAACAATAACCATTTCATCTTTTGGCCTACTTGGTGTGCTCCACATGCCCCAGCGTGTGTGGTGGAAAGAACTATGTATGCTTCTGTTTCACTTAGGCATTTCAGGAGTACACCTTCAGGTGTTTTCTTGAATAATTCATTTCCCATCAACACATAACTCAGTGCTCTATATTTTATTTTCCGTTATGTCGAAGCCGTTGGATTTTGTAAATAATCCACTACAGGCTTTCTCCAATCTTGTTCTGTTAGATTGTCTATGAACGAAATTTCAAAATTTTCGTGATCAGTGCATCCCAACGTTGTGGTCCTCAAATCTAATGGAGATAACTTAGTGGAAGTTACTCTCCCTCTAACTCCGATTGCTTGTTGTAGCCTGTCTTTCGAAACTTTATACCCGGAAGCAATCTGCGCCAAGTTGTTAGCTACTTGATTTTCCAATCTGGGTATATGTCGAATGTTAACTACTTTGAAGTTCTTCAACAACCGTCTGGATATTACGAAATACATGATAAGATTATCTTTTATGCATTTGTATTCTTTCGTAATTTGTTTTAGGACTAACTCTAAGTCTCCCATTATTTCGACCTGAGTTGCCCCCAATTCCAATAGGATTTCAAGGCCTGCGATTAACGCTTCATATTCAGCCTCATTATTAGAGCAATCCCCATCTATCTTGTACTTAAATGTTATTGAAATTTTGCTTGGAGAAATGATGAGGACTCCGACTCCAGTTCCATCTTTATAACTAGAACCATCAAAGTACAGTTTCCAAGGTTCAATCTCCAAATAATTCAGTGATCCCTCTTGTATAGAATGGTCGACTATAAAGTCTGCTACCACCTGACCTTTCATAGCTGTGATCGGTGGGAATGAGAACTGACTGTTTTGGAATGCTGGTTCGCGTTTGTGTTTGTTTTTGCAAAATATCGCGGTAAGCAAGAGTCGCCACCGTCTTTTATTTTATCCAACAAGGGAAAGGACAAAAGCACAGAAGAATTCCTTTTTGAGATGTTTCTCGGGTTTGGGAGGTAGATTATAGAAAGGGAAGGTGTTAGCACCCTTTCTATCCGTGGTTATCCATGGACTCTTAGGTACTTGCTCATTGTGTTTTCAAAAGTTTGCTTTTCTTTGTGTTTGTGGGTTTGAAAAAAAGTTTTTATTTGAAACTTCGATTTAACTCTTGCTTCTGTCCTTAATAGCGTATGAAGTGTTTTTGAAATCTTTGTTCGAAAAAGAGTGTAAGTGTGAAAAGTTTTGTTTTGTTTTTAACAGTAGCAAGTACTTAAGAACATCTACCTACTCAAAAAGGAATTAGACTGTGCAAATGTCCTTTAGACAGTGCTATCCCACTATTGAGGAGTAGGTAGCACCGTCGTTGGAGTTTTTCGGGTCAATTCGATTTAAGGGACGTGTGGTCACTAAAGCAATGTTAGGATGCTTTAGCGGTAACCCTAATGTCTTAGATCATTTTTATCGAGGCAACTGTTTCGAGGCAACTTTGATCTTTAGACAGGAGGGCGACCTCTAAGACTTCCTATACTTAATGACCACGTTCGAGGCAACCAAGTGAGGTGTACCTAAGGGTGGCATGTGCGAGTGTGTTGTTTTTCAGTTATTTTATCTTTGTATGTCATTGTGAGCTACTGTTGGTTTTAGTTTGAGAGTTAATCTTGTCATACATAGCCTAGTTAGCATACATCTAAACAGTTAATATATGTATAGGAATTTAAAGTGCGGGAATTGTAAATCCTATGCTATTACAAGGCTTCGAGGAGGGGGATTATTTACATGTCCAAAATTGGGGAATAAAGCAGTAAAGTGTAAAAGTCTTAGTTAAGCTATTACAAACCAGTAGGCAGTTACAATAAAATAAACGCGTGCGAATCTGAACATAAACTCTAAAAATTCTAAGAATAAAATCTTTTTGTTGTTTTATTTTATTTTGAGAAAATGATCTAAATCTACTTAATTTTAGTTTTGGAAAAATGTTAAGATAATTAAAAGATTAATTAACAAAATTAATTTAATAGAAAAAGAACTAGCCTAATGTTTTTTGTGGTTTTTTGATTTTAATGTTAATTAAAAAAGATAAAAAGATGTCAATGAAAACAAAAATAAAATACAAAGGGGGGATCCTTCGATCCAGAGAAAAAAGGAGTTTCGACCCAGGGAGGGAATGGAAGCTTCGATCCAGAGAGGGTCCTGGTCCTTTCGATTGGGCCAGACAGTAAGGCGTGAGTAGCCTTCGATCCAGGGAAGAGGATTGTCTTTTGATCATGGAGGTCATGGCTTTCGATCCAGGAATGAGATGCCTCCTTCGATCCAGCATGCTAATGGGTTCGATCCAGAGAATGGGTCTCCTTCGATCTGGGATGTTATACCTGCAAAAGCATGTTAGCGAAATAAAATGCAGGGCCTGGGTATTGAACCCCAGGCCCTTCGATCCTACGCTTGCTGGGTCTCTTCAGGCTATGTCTGCAGTAAATGTTAGCAAACGAAAAACATGACCTGGGTGCCAAACCCAGGCCTTTCGATCTTGTCTAGAATGGCAAATCAAAGGTAACAACAAGTAATAATATGTTATGCAAATGTAAAGTTGGACAATTTACCCTTTCCTACCTGCAGATTGAGTCTTCGATTTGGGCACTTGCTGGAGGTGAGCAGTTTCAATCTGAGGGCTTCTGGGCGTGGGCACCTTCGATCTGAAGGACTGCTTTGGCTTGGATCACTTCTGAAAATGCTGATGACCTTTGGCAGCGTATCTCCAAGTCCTTTGTTCTCCTGTTGTGTTTTTTTTTCGTGTCTTCTGTTTTCCTGCAGAGTTTTTTTTGTGTCTTCTGTTTTCCTGCAGAGTTTTTTGTGTGTGTTGTAATGTGCCACTGGCCCTTGTATTTATAGGAGTGGGGGGTCTAGTAACGGCAAGAGACAGCATTTAACCAGGCCATTAAAGCCATGAGACAAGAATCAAACACATTAAATAATTTCCTTTTTTGAAATATTCATGTCTCTTGAATGAACCTGGACACTTTTGAATTTCGAATGCCTCCAGGCCCTGTTCTTCGATTGGTCCTGATTTGCCTACTTCGAATGGGCTTCTTATGTACCCTTCGAATGGGCCTTCTGAATGCTTCTTCGAATGGTCTTGAGTTGCAACGAAACACTCTAGTCGAATCAGCTCTTTAGGAACAGAAAAGGCAAGAATCTGGCCTTTAACTCAGTAATTAAATCCACAATCAGCATTTAATTATTTCTATATTTGCAAGGGAAACATGCCATTTTCTCATGTTCAGTGTACCTGGACATGTTTTGAGTGCCCTCTTGATGGCTTTGTTAACAGGCCAATCGAAAGGCTTTGTTAACAGGCCAATCGAAAGGTGTTGTTCATGCTAATCGAAGGACATGGTTCACATGCCTGTCGAAGCTGCCTTGACACAATGCTAATCGAAGGATCCCTTGGCATGCCAATCGAAATGCTCCTTCATAATACCAATCGAAGGGTCTTTCAGAATGCCAATCGAAATGCTTGCACACCAAATCTTGATCGAAGGAGGTCCAGCGCTCAATCGAAGACTTACAGACCAAAGCTTGATCGAAGGATTCCAAACACCTGATCGAAGCTTACTAATCAGAGCCTGATCGAAGAGTGCCAAATGCCCAATCGAAGACTAGTGAACCAAGCCTGATCGAAGGATTTTGGATACCCAATCGAAGACTTTTCCCAGATGCCAATCGAAAGACATTTTTTTCATCTTCAAAAAACTTTATTTTTCTTAGGCAAGGGTTTCTGGTCAACCATGCAGGGGGAAGACTTTGGAAAACATGATAGGGCAAATTTTGGGGTACAACAATAGCCTTGAGAGGCATAAAGGTTAATGAGTACTCAGTTAATGCGAGTGCCCATTTGCCAATTCTACTGTGCAAAATGGGTTTCGACAACATATATTTGAAAACATCAAAATGAGACGAAACATAAACATCATCTGGCTTTATATATTGCTTAAGTTTTGTACATGAAAAATAAAGACATAAACATAGTTTTTCAACCTCGTTATATCTGGTTTCTTCGTTGTTTAAATCTCTACTGAGGTAGTATATAGGCCTTTCGACGCCATGCTCATCCTCTTGAGCCAACATGCTCCCTAAAGTTTTATCAGACACAGCTATGTACAGTCTCATACTTATACTTCGACAAGGAGGTACCAAAATAGGTGGTTCAGTGAGGTATTATTTGATTTTGTCGAAGGCTTCTTGATGTTCTTGCCTCCACTCAAATCCTCCTTTGCTGAGTCGAAGTAGTGGCGAAAAGGCTTGCGTTTTCCCACTGAGGTTGGATATAAATCTCCTCAGGAAATTTATCTTCCCAAGTAAGGATTGCAATTCCTTTTTGTTAGTTGGTGCTTTGGCTTGCAAGATAGATTTGGTCTTGTTTTGGTTTATCTCAATGCCTTTTTTATGGACCACAAAACCTAAGAAATCTCCCGCTTTAACACCAAAAGCACATTTTAGAGGATTCATCTTCAGGCCATAGTGTCTCATCCTCTCGAAGGATTGTCGAAGATGATCCATGCGAGTCTTCCCTGAAACAGATTTGACAACAATATCATCAATATAAATCTGCATGAAAGTGTCAATAAAATCATGGAAGATCGAATTCATGGCTCTCTGGTACGTTGCCCCTGCATTCTTTAGGCCAAAGGGCATCACTACCCATTCATAAGTGCCTAAGGCCTCAGGGTAACGAAATTCCGTTTTCGACACATCTTCTTCAGCAATAAAGATTTGATTATATCCAGAGTATCCATTAAGCATACTTATGTACTCGAAACCAGCGGCAGAATCCACAAGCATTGCCGCCACTGGCATTGGATATTCATCTTTGGGTGTTGCAGTATTCAGATCTCTGAAATCGATGCACACCCTTAAGATACCATTTTTCTTTATAACAGGCACAATATTTGCAATCCATTCGACGTACCTGGTCGTTCGGATGAACTTGCATCTCAGCAGCCTTTCGACTTCCGTTTTGATTTTTGATAAAATCTCCGGTGCAAACCGTCTTGGAGTCTGCTTAACGGGCTTCTTTCAAGGCTTTATTGGCAACTGCAGTTCTACCAAACTTTTGTCAAGGCCAGACATCTCGTTATAATCCCACGCAAAACAATCCTTGAACTCTTTTAGTAATTGGATCATTTTGACCCTGAGTCCTGGATCTATTTTTGTGCTTATGTATGTTGGCTTTTTTACAGGACCATCGCCTAGGTTCACCTCTTCTAGAGGGTCTTGCGCTAACATTCTAACATTGTTCGCCAATGGGTCCTTTTCGAAACCTAGAGGTTCATCGTCATAGATGGCGTCTAACCTTTGATCTCGAAGGTCTTTCATTCCTAAGTCGGGAGGCTCTGGGTCGAAATCTTTCCCAGGGCCTGTCTTAGAAAGGACTTGTTCATTGGCTTCGAAGGCCATATATTTAACTTCAGCCTCCAAGGCCGCTATCATTCTACTTTCGGCCACATACACCGAAATGTTTTGCAGAGTTTGTGACTCAGTCGTCATCACCAAACTCACTTCCCCAGCCTGTTGGTCGTATATCATCAACTCCTCCAAAGTCGATGTTGGATAAGTCTTATCTATCCCACTGAAAGCCATAGTTGGAGTGTAGGGATAGAGAGCAGAAGGCGTTAGGTGTTGGGGTTAAATCAAACTCAGGTGGATTACATGGCCCTATATGAGCCAAATTTCTGTCGAAACTATTCTTTCTGACACTGTTGATTTCACCTAAGTAATAACTCTGATCTGCCTCAATGTTTTCCATGATACCATCGGGGCGCCATATTGTGACCCTTTGGTGCATCGAGGATGGCACTGCACCAATTCCATGTATCCACTCTCGACCCAAGAGCAGATTGTAGTCTGGTTTCGCTGGGATCACCATGAACATGGTGGGTCGGAGGATTGATCCCACTTTGAGGTCTAGTTGTATGACACCCATTGTGGTGCCAATGCCTCCTTCATAATTGGACAAGACCATGTTATGGGGCTTGATGTCAGCATCTCCCTTTCCTAGCTTTTCCAGCATGAATTGTGGGATGATATTGATGGTCGCCCCACAATAAACCAGAATCTTATTTATAGTTATTTCCCCTATCTTTTCTCTAATAAACAGGGGTTTTAGATGATTCTTCATTGCCTCTGTTGGTGGCTCGAAAAATGAGTTTTGTTCTTCTACACAGACATTGTTCATTACATAGTAACATAATGGCATGTGTCTATCCATTTCTTGTTCAACCATTAAGTCAGTTTCCTTAACTTCGACCTGACGGTTGTATTCTTTAGGTAACACTGATATGACATTCACCATGATGTCTAAACTGTCACCGGAATCGAAGTTGTCTTCATTATTCGACCCACATTCCTCTGTCCATGGCATAGGATTCCTCTCTAGAGGCTTCCTTTGTTTCCTTTTTACATTGGTGCTAACCTCTGGATAAGGTCCAGCTGCCTCTTTTTCGGCCTTTCGCCGTCTTTGGAATCTTCTCCATTGTGAACGGGACATAGGATTTTTTCCTTTGTAATTGCTCGATGTATGGGCCATCTTATTTGGCGTAGAAGTATGGTACTCCTTTCTGTAATCTAAAGAGGAACCTCTTGGCACATCGAACGCCTGCCATCTCTCTTCGTTTGGCCTCTTTCTTCCCATGGTGTTAAGCCAAGTATCTGTAGGTACATTAGTTGGAGGACGAAAAGTTGGTGGCCTCCTTACCTGACTCATGGATCCTTGTTGATGCCCCCTTCTGGGGTCGAATCTGACTTCTGAACTCATTTTTTGTTGGGCATTGGTGCCCTGTTTCCCTTTCACAATTCTCATACCTTGTATGTGTTCTGCAGCTTTCTTGTCAAAAATAGAGCTGCATCTAGGGCACAACATAACTTCCGATTTCTTCTTCTGGCACCTATGTAGAAAATCTGCCAGATCTCCATTCTCCTTTAGAAATGCCGTTTTATTTACTTCTTCTTGACGAATGGCTTCCTCTGAGGCCTTGGCGCCAAAGACTTCAACCATGTTGACCTGCATATTGCTTTTGGCAACGAGATTCATTTTCTGCATTTTGGCCTCTAGATTCTCTGTCGAACCTTTTACAGCGGCTAAATAAGAACTTGTGGTGGTTCTTTTGTTGGAGCTCTCAGTAACTCCTTTGCTTTTGTGTGGGTCTTTAGTAACCCATTTATTCAGTTTTAGGCCTTCAGCAGCCTTCTTGTTTGACCCTTGGGTAACTTCCTTTTTCAAATCTAGGCCTTCAGTGGCCTTTCTCACCCCTTCAATAGTTTTTTTAGAGATGTTTCCAGTAAAACTTCCAAAGATGGGTTTAGTAATGAAATCTTCAGAAACGTCCACCATGTGAATGCCAACTAGTTCAGCATAATGTGCCTCCATCTGCAGCGGGTTTACGTCGATTTTCATTGCTGGCTTATCAGCAAATTTCAGCCTTCCTTCCTTTAGCACTTGTGGAACAAGATCCCTGAAAAGGAAACATTGTGAGGTTTTATGTCCCAAAAAATTATGGTATTTACAAAAACCTCTTTTCTTTTGCTGTTCTAAAGGAGGCAATTTTTCCCCTGGGGGCACTATTATCTGACCATCTTTAACTAATAGATCAAATATTTTGCCACATTTGGATATATCGAAACTATAAGTTTTCTTAGGAAATTTGTCGCTGTTTTTCTCAGGCTCTACAGGATTTTTCCCATTTGATGGCACTAGAAATTTACAAGAATATGGTGGTCTTTATTTTAATTATGCTAAATCTATTTCGCCTTCTTCGAAATCTATAGGATCACTAGATATCTCTGGATCGTTATCATCCACTTCGACATAGGCTACCTGTGATACGGTGGGAGAACTGACTTGAGGTTTTGCGTTTGTTTTCGCAAATGTCTCGGTTGAGCAAGAGTCGCCACCGACTTTTTATTTTATCCTAAGGAAAGGTTAAAAAGCACAGAAAAAACCTTTTGAGATGTTTTCTTGGGTTCGGGGAGTAGATTATAGAAAGGGAAGGTATTAGCACCCTTTCTATCCATGGTTATCCATGGGCTCTTAGTTACTTGCTTAGATCACTTGCCTTTTGTTTTCAATTGTTTTAAATGGTGCTTGAGTGTGTGGGTTTTGAAAATGTTTTGAAAAGATGCCAATGTGGTGGCAATCTTTGTAATGATCCATGTGGGGATGTATACAAAGATGTATGTCTTTTGAAAAGGTTTTCATTTGTTTTTGAAAGTTTGTTTTGAAAGTGTAGTGTTGTGTGGTTTTGAAATTAGGCAAGTGTTTTGTTTTGCAAGTTTGATTTGAGTAACTAAGAGGTTATCTACTCCTAAATTTCTCAAAAGATTATTGCTATGTTTTAACCCTTTTAACAAGTTTGTTCCACCATTGAATTTGGTGGACAACCTTATGTTAGGATGTGAAAGGGACAGGCGCGGGTCATCGTTTAGACCATAATTGCAACGGCGTTTAAATGTCTTTGGGCAATTTTCTTTAAGGGACTTGATCATTTGTTTTTGCTTGTTTTGAAAAGTTTTATCGAGGGACTATGATCATTCAAATTGTTTGCTTTGCCCAAAGAAGTTCAACATACAATATGGTCCATTTATTTGAAGGCAACAAAGTGGAGTACCCTAGGGGTGCAAGTGTGATTTGTGTGTCCATTTTCATGCTTGTTTATCTTGAGATTAGGTCATAACTATTTTTTATCGTTTTTTCACATACAAACCCTAATTCTAACATGTTATCATTAGAAAGCAATAAAGTGCGAAAATAAATTTACTAAGCTATTACAAAACCAAATATGGGAAGGGGGGTACAAATGTTCAAATGGGGATATTGACAAGTAATTGTAAACCTAAAACTATTACATCAATTTGAATATTTGCAAAGTAAATAAATTGCATAATTAAATGGAAATTAAACAAATATGCAAAATGCAAAGAGAAAGTTTTTTTTTTATATGTATGAGAAAAGTATGGTTTATGTAAAATAAAATAAGAAAATAAAAAGTATTATTTTGAGTACTTTTAACTTTTAAGGCAAAAACCCTAATTTTAAGGAAAATGTATTATTATCTAATTTAATACAAGTATTTATTTATTATTTATAAAAATAAAATAAAATGAAGTATATTATGAAAAAAGGTATTTTGGTATCAAATATTAATAAAAATGAAAAAATTCAAGTATTTTTATATTTTAACTTAAATATATTAATAAACATATATATATATATATATATATATATATATATATATATATATATATATATATATATATATATATATATATATATATATATATATATATATATATATATATATATATATATATATATATATATATATATATATATATATATATATATATATATATATATATATATATATATATATATATATATATATATATATATATATATATATATATATATATATATATATATATATATATATATATATATATATATATATATATTAAGTCTTAAATATGCATTATACACAAAATAATATATATTTAATATTTTAACAAAATAAATAAAAAAGTATTTTCATGTGAAATATTTTCAGAAGGTAAATAAAAAATAAAAAATGTATTTACACTATTTTTCTATTTATTCTAATAATAGTATATATAATATTTATATACAAACAAAAGAAATAAATCAAAAAAATATGCCATATATTCAAAAAAAGATGAAAAAAATATTTTTATATTTTTTTATATCATGAGAAAAAATAAAGAAAGTCAATCAAAAAAGAAAAAGTCAAAAAAGTCAAATAAATAAGCAAATGGGCTCAGGGGGTGTAATAGCAATTAAGTGGTGTGAATAAGAAAAAATGCACAGGCCCAGCCCAAAGATCACTGTCTTCAACCTCTAGCACAAACATTTGAAAAAAACGCGCGCCCCTGTTCTTCAATGTCCAACTCTCGATTCCTGGCTTTTCAGCAAAAACTCATAACACAACAAATGTTCAGCATGAAGAGACGGTTCTAACCATGTATGGAACTTGACCTAACTCTCTAAGATGAGGGAGAATTTCTCCTCCCCCAAATCCTAACCTAGTTTTTCTGCCATTTTCAAACTCCAAATTCTCTCTACTCAGGCAAAAGAAATGAAATGTAAAGATATGTACATGTTCAGGGCTATGAGTAGAACCTTGTTTCTTCACAAACTTAAGACTAAAGATGCATGATAAGAGAGATACGAGTTCAAAGTTTTACCTGTGCAGTTGAACTTCTATCTGGAGAATGAGGAACTTCTAGTGCAAGGTAATGATTGGAAAAGCTTCCTTGAGGTCCAGGGATACTTTTTCAATGCTTACTTTATCTTGAAACTTCTTGTACCAAGCTATAGAACTTCACCTGCAAGTCAAAAATGTAAAAATGGTGGAAGCTGTTAGAGGGATTACAGGTCAGGTTTTAGGTCATGGTTAGCTTGCACATATGTTAGGGAATGTGTATGGATTGATTTTGGTAAGAATGCTCGAGGGAAATGGGAGTTGGCACTCAAACTGCAGAGGCAACTCTGTTTTTGCAGTTTGAGGATGATTCTGAGATGGAGGGTGTTTTGGAGGTCAAGGATTCGTGCCAAAGCTTGGTTGTGTCCTATGGAAGGTGTTTGATAACTTTGCTCTTGTGTCCTAAGGCTGAGATTGAAGTTGGTACAAGTTATGCAATGTTACTTGAATTTTAAGCAAGCAATGGTCACTTGGTGTTTTAGGTCAGTAGGGGGCCTCTAATCCTGCTGCATAAGCCTCTCTTGATCAGAGCAATTTGCCCATAATCTTGTGCCAATGAGATCCTAACTGTACTTGCTTGGATTTCAATTTGACATAAAGCTAGCTTTTTACAAAAATGGATAAAGCACTTTATCTAGTTTAGGATTAATCTTGCATACAATGCTTGCACTCAAAGAACAACACCTTAACACATTGAATGTGCATTAAATTATTGAGTATGGAATGGTTCAAGGACCTGTAATCAAGCATAAAGCAAGCTGATTTCAAATTTGCAAGATTATGAACATGTTTTGATGAAGAACAAAAGTGAATTTTTGCCAACTTGTGAAATTCGAATCTCTCAAGTTATGAGGTTGTTTGATGAGTTCTTGGACATTTTGGAAAGCTTGGAATGTGTACTACAATCCATCTTTGAAATGCAAATTAAAATTACAAGTGGAAGGGTATGAAAAGTGGCCTTGAAGTGGGGTAGAAAACCTTGTCAAAATAGGTTAAAATTTCACTAAGTTAAAAATGGTTTAGTGCCCCTATTCAAAAATTTGTAACTTGAGATACAAGCTTCAAATGAGAAAACTTTGTGAATCAAAGTTGTAGATTATGCAACAAGCTACAACTTTCATGTTTTGACTTTTGTTGGAATCCAAATGGATCTTGGTGAAAAGATGGGGCAAAGTTTGGGAAAAAATTAGGGTTTTTCATAACTTAGAAAAATTCTAAGTTATGAAAAATTCCATTTTCTAACCCTAATTTGCATTTTGTGATTTCTTGGTGAACAAGTTTCATGATTTGGCAAGTTTTGATGAAAAATGAATCTTGACTCTTGATTTTGACCAAAAAGTCAAAGTTTGACTTTTCAGTATACAGTCAAAATTGATCAATTGACTGGGAAATTCAACTGTCAATCTTGTGTACTTGGGATCTTTTAAGTTTGTTGAGCATGTCAAGATAATTCCATGGGGTCCTTGAGTCCATATATGAGCTTGGTTTGCCATTGGCTAGGTCAAACAGTCAAGAATTGACTTTGTGCAGTCAAAACCCTAAAAATGACCATTTTGCCCTTTTGGTGATCTGATCAAATTTCTTGTGGAATTGTGATCCAAACTTGATCAAATGGTTCATATGAGTTCATAATGTTGATGTGGGTCAAATTTCATGAGGTTTGACTGTCAATTGGCCACAGTTGACTTTTTTCCCCAATACAGCTGATTTATAGGTCAACTGTCCAATTGACTGGGCAAAACTTGGAATCAAGACTTGAAACTTGGTGAGGATAAACTTGGGAGTCCAACATAAAACATGAAAGTCATCTTAGGCATTTTAGGTCAAAACATCCTTGGGCAAACACAAACCCTAATTTGAGTCCACAGTGTAAGGAGAAGTCTTGAGCAGAGGAAACCCTAATTGGATCTTGATCTTCAAGGGTCTTGTGATGAGAAAATGTTGAGGAAATGGGAGGGAAAATTTTGGGGTACAACAGTTGCCCCTGTTCAATCTTCTTGGACCTGAAGAGTTAGATTGGCAAGTTTGCCTTTCGTGACTCGAGGGTAAAAGGAGATTGGACACTAGAGTGCCCGGAAATTTGCACTCGCATGCTGGAGTCTCAGCAATGTGATGTCAGGAATGGGCTTGTAGATGCCATTTGGAGAGGTGGTGGAGAGGGAGATGGGCTTATAGATGCCATCTGGAGATGTGACAGAACCTTGTCGGGAATGGGCTTATAGATGCCATTTGGAAGTGTCGATCGCATAAGAGATTCCTTAGCGAGAACTTGTGTATTTGAGAAAGACAGATGTTTTCCTGGCTTGTTACAGGTGTTTGATCTTCAGTCTCCTTATGCAGACATGCCCTGGCTAGATACAGGTGTCGAATCTACAATCGGTTGCTCACAGATGTGCCCTGGTTGGATACAGGAGTCGAATCTGGAAATAGTCGTTAATAGATGTGCCCTGGCTGGATACAGGAGTCGAATCTGGAAATAGTCGTTAATAGATGTGCCCTGGCTGGATACAGGAATCGAATCTTCGGACTCTTCAGACGTGCCCTAGCTAGATACAGGAATCGAGTCTGGAAACGTGGTCAACAGATATGCCCTGGCTGGATGCAGGAATCGAATCTGGAGATGTTGTAGTTGATAGATGTGCCCTGGCTGGATACAGGAATCGAATCTTCGAACTTTTCAGACGTGCCCTGGCTAGATACAGGAATCGAGTCTGGAAACTGATCACTCTCAGATGTGCCCTGGCTAGATACAAGTATCGGATCTGGAATTGTGACAGTTGAAGGTAATTGTTTTTGGGATTGTCTTTTTCCTGAAAAGGCAAAAACGTAAGTTGTATGCAATGTCATGATGTATGATATGCATGGTGTTATGATGTTCAATCATGAGATAGTGTTGTATGCGCTTTATCATGTATGTAAGCAAGATGTATGAAAACGTGAAATGTTTATGAATGCAATCTTGTCTCAGGAAAATAAATCCTTGACGAACGGCCGGGGAGTTGCTCCGTGGTTAGAGATACTTGGCCGAGGTTTTGCTGAGAGGCCTGTTGAGGACTTTAAAGATGGAGTCCGCTGGGGATTGAAGGAACTTGTCGGGGGCGATCTTCCGTGGTTTTTAGCTGAGGATAACCCAATTATAAGTCCTTATGAGGAAATAACTCTAAATAAAACTCGGGAGAGACGTCCGTACTCTGCAGGGGATAAGCTTCCAGAATCTACTGGGGATGAGCTTTAAGACCTGCCGGGGAATGTTGTGCCTTTTCAGGATTAACGGGGAATCAACTCCGCTTGGGGAAAGTATTGCCGAATCTTGTTTTACTCTGCGGGGAATTTGAGACGATCTGGCTACCTCCTTCAGTTGATCTTACCTTGGTACCTTGGCGGACAAACAACCAGACTTCATCAGATAACTCCACATTCCCTCTGTCTCCGATGTCACCTGTAATCAATCTTTTGTTTCATATGTAAATATTTATGAATCAGCAATTTAATGTCAAATGCATATATCAAACACGAACATTGGACGTTCTTCGCAAGACAAAACAGAAAAAAGGAAAACAATGGTAATTTGTATGGACAAGCGAATTCGTATTGATTTAAACTTTGCCTGTGAATAGGCGTTTTTTGTACAAGAGGCTGATATCCTAGTAAGAGGATGCCGCCAAATAACAGAGAGTTTACAATTTGAAAAAAGAAACAAAACAGCTATGTGAACAATCCCACTGGGTTCCAACTCTGCTATCGCCTTTATGTCTTCGAACATCTCATCGCTTTGCTGCCTAGTTGAAGATGAAGCTGATTGGTCGATGCCGAAATATGGAGCCAGATAGTTGATGCCGAATTCCGGATGTGAAGTGATCCAATGAGACATAGTGTTACGCTTTTATCCCTAACTTTTGCCTGGACCGCCCTTTCGGGTTTTCAGTCCACCGGGATACCCATTTTTGCCCAAGCCGCCTTTTCAGGTTTTCGACTTGCCGGGTGTACAGATTCTTATTCATTTCATCCCTTATTTTTGCCCGAACCCTTTTGGTTCGCCGGGAAGCCCTTATTTTTGCCTAGGTATGTCAACCTAGCGGGTCTTTTACTTATGCGTAGTATTTTTTCACTATGTCTGCATTGGCGGGGTGAGGAAGGTCGTCACCATCCATGGTGGTTAGGATCATGGCTCCTCCTGAGAACACACGTTTAACCACAAATGGCCCTTCGTATGTAGGGGTCCATTTGCCCCGGGGATCACTTTGAGGAAGGATGATGCGTTTGATTATCAGGTCCCCAACTCGATACTCTTGCGGTCTGACTTTCTTGTTAAATGCCCTGATCATCCGTTTCTGATACGTTTGACCATGACAGATAGCAGTGAGCCTCTTTTCGTCAATCAGATTTAATTGATCAAGTCGAGTTTGGATCCAATCATCTTCATTCAAGTCTGCATCCTTCATTATCCGGAGAGAGGGTATCTGGACTTCAATTGGCAAGACTGCCTCCATGCCATAGACCAAGGAGAAAGGAGTTGCCCCGGTTGACGTTCTGGCTGAGGTACGGTACCCATGAAGAGCGAACGGTAACATCTCATGCCAATCTTTATAGGTCACTGTCATCTTTTGCACGATTTTCTTGATATTCTTATTGGCTGCCTCTACAGCCCCATTCATCTTCGGCCGGTAGGGAGAAGAATTGTGGTGCTGTATCTTGAATTGTTCACAGAGTTCAGTGATCATTTTGTTATTGAGATTGGTACCATTATCTGTAATGATTCTTTCCGGGACTCCGTACCGACAGATCAGATTATGCCGGATGAAACGTGCCACGACGCTTTTGGTTACTGTGGCATAGGACGCTGCCTCAACCCACTTTGTAAAATAATCAATTGCTACTAGGATGAAGCGATGCCCATTAGATGCCGTAGGTTTAATCTCACCGATCATGTCTATGCCCCACATTGCAAACGGCCAAGGCGCAGTCAGAACATTCAAAGGAACCGGAGGGATATGCACCTTGTCAGCATAGATCTGGCATTTATGACAAGTTCGGGAGTGTTGGTAACAATCGGCTTCCATTGTGGACCAGAAATATCCTGCCCGAAGGATTTTCTTAGCCATGGTGTGTCCACTGGAATGTGTTCCAAACGTGCCTTCATGTAATTCCATCATAATTTTCTCTGCTTCAGCCTTATCCACACAACGTAGCAGAGTCGAATCATGATTCCGTTTGTAGAGAATGCCATTGCTGAGGAAGAATTTTGCAGCAAACCTCCTCATGAACTTCTTATCATTGACAGACGCACCTTCAGGGTATTCCTGAGCTTCCAAGTACCTCTTCACCTCATGATACCAGGGTTTTTCAATAACCTTCTCAGCCTCGAGCTCGCAGCAGTATGCCGGTTCA
This sequence comes from Vicia faba, assembly GCA_948472305.1. Lineage (NCBI taxonomy): Eukaryota > Viridiplantae > Streptophyta > Magnoliopsida > Fabales > Fabaceae > Vicia > Vicia faba. The sequence continues at coordinate 1,584,064,961 of OX451739.1, forward strand.
TCCAACTTCCAGATTATGATTCGGGGAGCCTCATTGTCCCATTTAACTTTGAACATTGAAGACATTGTAGCTAGGGCGTCCGCTAGCTGATTCTCCTCTCTAGGGAAGTGCTCAAAAGTTATCTCTTCAAAGTGGGGAAGCAAGGTCAACACATACTCTTTGTAAGGAATAAGATTCGGGTGTTTCGTATCCCACTCGCCTTTGATCTGATTGATCACGAGAGCGGAATCTCCGAAAACACTTAGAAATTTTATCCTTAAGTCGATTGCAGCTTGTAAACCCATGATACATGCCTCATATTCTGCCATGTTATTGGTGCAGCTGAAACATAATCGGGCGGTGAGGGGAGTATGAGTTCCTTTGGGAGATATGATTACAACGCCGACGCCGTTACCCAAAGCATTGGAGGCTCCATCAAAATGCATAGACCATCGGGATCCTTCCTCAGGTCCTTCATCTGGCCCAGGTACTTCACAGTCAGTTACCACCATGATGTCTTCGTCCGGAAAATCAAAGTTCAATGATTGATAATCGTCCACAGGTTGGTGTGCCAAATGATCCGCCAGTACGCTTCCCTTAATTGCTTTCTGAGTTGTATACTGGATATCATATTCTGTCAAGATCATTTGCCATCTCGCTATTCTTCCAGACAGAGCGGGCTTTTCAAATATGTACTTGATGGGATCCATTTTTGAAATCAATAAAGTAGTGTGAGTCAGCATATACTGTCTCAGCCGGCGAGCAGCCCATACAAGAGCGCAACAAGTTTTCTCAAGCAGTGAGTAACGAGACTCACAGTCGGTAAACTTTTTGCTCAAGTAATAAATAGCGTGCTCTTTTCGGCCAGACTCGTCATGCTGCCCCAGCACACACCCCATTGAATTATCAAGCACTGTCAAGTATAGTATCAGAGGTCTTCCTTCCACCGGTGGCATAAGAATGGGTGGCTCTTGGAGATATTCCTTTATCTTTTCAAAGGCGGCCTGACATTCAACATTCCAGCGTATTACTTGATCTTTCTTCAGTAATTTGAAGATTGGTTCACAAGTAGCAGTCAGATGTGAGATGAATCGGGCAATGTAATTCAGTCGTCCTAGGAAACCTCTGACTTCTTTCTCTGTTTTTGGAGTCGGCATCTCTTGTATGGCTTTTACCTTGGCAGGGTCCACCTGAATACCTTTATCACTTACAATGAAACCTAGCAATTTTCCGGATCTTACCCCAAAGGTGCATTTGTTGGGATTCAACCTTAGCTTGTATAACTTGAGTCGGTCAAACAACTTCCTCAGATGGTCAAGGTGCTCCTCCTCAGTTTGAGACCTTGCAATCATGTCGTCAACGTATACCTCAATCTCATGATGGATCATATCATGAAATAAAGCAACCATGGCACGTTGATAGGTTGCCCCAGCATTTTTTAATCCGAATGGCATGACCTTATAACAGAAGGTGCCCCACTGAGTCACAAAGGTAGTCTTCTCCATATCTTCCGGAGCCATCTTGATCTGATTATACCCTGAAAAACCATCCATGAAGAAGAACACCTTGTGTTGAGCTGTATTGTCAACAAGGACATCAATGTGAGGTAGGGGGAAGTCATCCTTGGGGTTGGCCCTGTTCAGATCCCTGTAGTCAACATACATTCTGACTTTACCGTCCTTCTTCGGCACTGGCACCACATTGGCAACCCACTGAGGGTAAGAAGTCACTGCAAGGAACCCGACATCAAACTGTTTCATAACCTCGGCCTTGATCTTTTCAGACATCTCTGGACGCATCCGTCGGACTTTTTGCTTTACCGGAGGGCAATCCTCCTTGGTCGGCAGGTGGTGAACTACAATGTCGGCATCCAAACCAGGCATATCTTCATAGGACCAAGCAAAGATCTCCATGTAGTCTTGTAGCATCTGGATCAATCGTTGCTTCACGCTGAGCTCTAGATTGGCACCAATCTTGACCTCTTTCTTATCTGTCTCAGTACCCAAGTTAATTATTTCCACAGGCTCTTCATGTGGTTGAATAGCCCTCTCTTCCTGGAGTAGCAGTCTTGCGAGTTCACCAGGCACTTCGCAATCATCTTCACCTTTGTCCTCGGCCAAGTTGATCGGATTTTCGAAGTCATAACTGGCGGTAGCAGAGCTGTTACCAGTGAGATCGAGAGTGGATTGAAACCTGTATAAGTGAGTGTGTGTAAATATAGCTGTTTTGCAATATATATAACACAGAAAGGAAAAGAGCGCAAGATTTGAAATGCAACAAACGTCCAATGTTTTGATTGATGATATATGAAAATGTCATACAAAAATCCCTCACAAAAGGAGCTACGATGCCCCGGGTAGGACACCGAGCCAACAAAGTTTTAACATATTGTTTGTTACAAATTGGAAATCAAAAGAAATTAATTACTGCGTGACAAATGTGATAGGGGTAAAATCCTTTGCCGTCCAGTTGCTTGGTCCGTTGCTGGTAGTCGGGTAGATCCAACTGTCAAACTTTGCTTCCTCCACATCCTCCTCGATAGCATTCACCCTCGAGCTGGAAATAAACACCGAAGCCTTTCTGATCTTCTCTTTGCGCACAACCCTCTGAGCCTCTGCAGTAAAGCCCAGCCCAAACTTGTCGTTCTTCTGAGTGAAGTCAGGAAGCTGACCCCAGTTTGCACAATTGCCTTTCTGAACCACAGCCCGGGCATCCCTTAGGGAAGCCATCTTCAAGGAAACATTCTCTTCGACTATTGTTTCTGCTGCTGCTGAAATTGGATGTACCTCCTCGAAATGCTGAAAGGGGGTTTCAATAAACTCCCCGTCCATCTCAATGTATCTGAAGGAATTCAAATGGCTCACCATATACTCCTCTTCTCCTTGCACAGTGACGATCTTCCCTCTGACAGGGTACTTCAGCTTCTGGTGCAAGGTAGAGGTCACTGCCCCAGCTTTATGGATCCAAGGTCGACCCAGTAGACAAGAGTACGATGGACGTATATCCATCACATAAAAAGTAGAGTCAAACACTTGAGAGCCCACACGAATAGGAATGTTAACCTCTCCATGAACCATCCTTTTTGAACCGTCAAAGGCCCTGACAATGATATTGCTGGGCTTCAATTCCAGGCCTTCATAATCCAGACGGTCTAAAGCCTTTTTTGGTAGAACATTCAAGGAAGAACCAGTATCCACCAATACATGCGCCAGAGTAGTGCCCCTGCATTCGATAGAGACATGCAGCGCATCATTGTGGTCTCTTCCCTTCGCGGTCAGGTCAGCATCTGAAAAACCCAAGCCATTGTCTGCTGTCAGATTTGCTATGCAATCAGTGAACTGGACTGCGGACGTCTCCTGCGGCACATGGGCCGTCTTGAGAAATGAGATCAAGGCCTTAGCGTGGGCCTCAGAGCATAGCAATAAGGAGAGCATGGAGATCTTGGAGGGCGTATGCCCCAGCTGCTCGACAACATTGAAATCACTTTTCTTTATTATTTTCAGGATCTCCTCCATTTCTTGTTGGGAGGCTTCAGCATTTATGGGTATTGGTGCCTCCATCTGGGCAGGCTCTTCTTCAACCCCTTTGCCCCGAGCATTAGATGACTCGGCGGCAGGGGAAACAACTTGATCAGTAACAGTAACAGGTACACTTGTAGGTGTTATGAGGAGGGGTCTTCGAATAGCGGGCGGTGCAATGTCAGGCGAGAAGAGCCTGCCACTGCGGGTGACCTTGGCTGGACCAGTGATATCGCAGATACTGGCGCCAGTGTCGAATTCTTGTTTGATTCCATTTACATATACGTCTGCCCCATAATGCCAAGGGACAGCTTTATCAGATACGTAGGGGAGAGGCCCCGGAACAGTAATAATCACAGGTGCAACAGTCATGATTTGAACAGGCTTCTTCGGGGGAGCCTTGATTGGATTATTGAAGATGGTAACCACAGAAACTTCTTTTATCGGAACCAACTGAACAGCAGACTTCTTAAACAGAATCTCCTTGCTATCCATTAGGTTTTGGATGCCTAACCTCAGCAAGGGACAATCAGATAGGGAAACAGCACAGAACAGGCAACCTTCACCGCAACCCGGAAATAAACCGGCCCTCCGTAGGTTCTTCTTAACGGTCTTCAGAGGGGTGACAACTTCATTTACCGAAACAGCGTACATTTCTTCCTCAATGGCATTTACTATATGCTGGGGCATAGGAGCAGTTACAACATTTGGTCTTTCCGGTGCTTCGAACTGAATTTCCTTTGCGTCGATCAGATCTTGTACTTTGTTTCTCAAGGCCCAGCAATCATCAGTAGTGTGCCCGGGACTATCAGAATGATAAGCACACCGGGCATTTGGGTTATACTTAGGAGACGCAGTGTTGACGACCTTAGGAGCTTCTTTGAGGGTCACCAGGTTGGTGGATAACAGTTGGGGTAAAATTTGAGATAAGGTCATACTTAGTCGGGTATACTGCCTCTTGGGCCTTTCGCTTCTTTGTTGATTGTACTGCTGAGGAGCAGCAACAGGTTTTGAGATGACCAAAGCATTGACGGCTTGGCGACTTTCGGGCTTGACTTGTCTTCTAGTACCATAGACGGCACTTGCTTCTTTCTTAAAAGGCCTCTTCTCAGCACTTGTAGAGGCAGCCTTTTGTATCTTGCCTGACCTGATGCCAGCTTCAATTCTTTCTCCCGTCAATATCAAATCTGTAAACCCGGCGGAGGAGTTACCAACCAAATGATTGAAAAATGGACCAGACAACGTCCCTAGAAACATATCAACCAGCTCTCGATCAGTCAATGGAGGCTGCACCCTGCCAGCCAAATCTCTCCATTTTTTAGCGTACTCTTTGAACCCTTCACCCGTTCCTAGAGACATACCCTGAAGTTGGGTACGTGTAGGAGCGAGATCAGAATTGTATTGGTATTGTCTGTAGAATGTGGTTGCCAAATCTTCCCAGTGTCGGATGCTAGCTCCATCTAGTTGGTAGAACCATTCAAGCTGTGACCCCGAGAGACTATCTTGGAAGAAGTGAATCCAGAGGTTCTTATCTGCCGTATAAGGTTGGATCTTCCTTACGTACGACCTCAGATGCAGCTTTGGGCAGGAGACCCCATCATACTTGGCGAAGGCGGGCGCCTTAAACTTGTGTGGAATTACTACCCCAGAAGATAACCCCAAATCTCCGAAATCCAGTCCCGGCACATTCTGAATCTCCATGGCGCTTAAGCGGTCCTCCAATTGCTTGTATCTGTCAGTAGCAGGTGGGTATTGTTCGTCGTTATAGTCCGTCTCGTTGTCGGAGACTGCGGGACTAGGAGCTCCTCCCCCTTGGGACTGTTTTTCTCAGCAGAAGAAGTAGTTGGATCGGCTTCATTATGGAGTGTGTTCCCAAATCTGCGTCCGGTGTTGAACAGCGCAGTCCTCTTTTTCTTCTTCTTCTTCATGAGTAGAGTCTTCAACTCTTGCTGACCCTGGGCTAGGCTTAGGACCATCTCTTGAAACTGTGCACTTTGGGCCTGAAGGGCCTTGATTGCTTGCTCACTGGAGGAGTCTGGATTCATGATGACTGTGCACACAAACAGCGAAGAAAATTAAGCAACCTGTGAAATAGGGTACCTGCTATGCATATGGTGCAATGGAATGCGTATGTATGCAATGCATTCAAGGATTTAGAATATTCAAAATTTGTTGTAGACAAAAAGGAACGCACATCATATTAATAAGGAGAAATTCGTTAGTACATAAATGCCCCATGGGCCAAATATTACAAAATGACTCCTTAAGGTAAAAAAACATTGCGCATCCTCTTTGGTGCGATGTAGGTGTTGAGATTCCTTTCCTCGTGCAGTAGGCGGGTGAGTTCCAGGACCTTCTTTTCGCTAGCATGTAGACTGGTCTCAAGAGAATTCCGTTCTTCCTTAAGCTGGACCCAGCTCTTCTGCATTTCTTCCCAGGAGGTGGGCATGTCGGGATGTTGAATGGTGTAGGACACCTCTCCTTCCAAGACTGGTTCTTTGATCACAGGGAGCATATGAGGATAAGGCATCACTAACTTCTGGGAGCGGGCCCGTACCCACTTGAGATAAGGTTCCAACGGGATGGAGTTCCTGTGCCCCAGTGTCTTGCTGTCTATCCTAATTGGCATCCTCCAAGCTCTGATAAATCTCTGACGAAGTTCTTGAGTATCGTTGTCGAAGTCAAAAACTATGTTAGGAATTAACATGTCATGAGGGCCATCCCTCCGAGCATAACCAAACTGTCTCCAAGCCAGGCATGGGTTGTAAGTAATACCTCCTTTGATTCCAAATAAAGGAACATTAGGGTACTCCCCGCAACGATCAATGATAGTGACGTCTTCCCTGGACCTAGGGCACCAATGTATATCTGCATGCGTAAGAGTCATTAACCGTCGTGACCATCTCAAACCCCGCTCGTTCTTCAAAACTGATTGTGGAAGGTGCGAAATAAACCACCTTCCCAGGAGAGGAGTGCAACACATAAGGACACCCCTTCTTCTCATGGTTCGAGTGTAACATGAGTGAAGGATGTCCCCCAGCAACGTAGGTATAGGATTCCTGGTCATGAAGATCTGGACAGCACTGATATCAATGAGCTGATCTGGGTTAGGGAATAACACCAAACCATAGACAAGGAGGGCCATAACTTCTTCAAAAGCTTGTAGGTCAAGGGAGTTCCAACATTCTTGGGCCTTCTCGAACAGAAACCTGGCTAAGAAACCCTTGATACCACTTCTAACTTCCCAATGTCCCTTGAGGTCAGACGGTTGTAGGTGCAAGGCTTTAGCAATCTCTTCAAGCTTGGGTTCCTCTTCCGTACCGTTGTAGGGTAGTTGATCAAGGATAGGGACCTTCAGAAGTCGGGAGAACTCTTCCAATGTAGGCACCAATTGATAATCCGGAAAAGTGAAACAGTGATGCAGAGGGTCAAAGAACTGGAATAGGACTTTTATCAAATCCTCCTCAATGTTGGTGTTAACCAAGCTGATGAGTCTTCCATGTCTCTCACTGAATGAAGAACCCTCGGGAATCCTGGACATAAGCTCCTTAAGCTGAGGAGGGATCTTTACAAGGCTAATCTGAATTGTCTTTCTGCGAGCAGTTTCCATGTCCTATAAAACAAGAACAAAGATGAAGATTCGAAACCCTTGAAATGGTTAGTCAATGCTCATGATGTTGTATGATGTCATGATGTTATGATTAAATACACCACAAATGTTCACAAAGGCAAACATGGTAAGGCACACAAGTCACACAAGACAAACCCTTAGAGTTTAGGCCTGCATGGGGTCTGGGTATTACCCTCTTGAAGTTTGGTGGGCTCAACCTGTCCTATTAGAAGTAACCGGGTTCTAAAGGTCCCAATATCACTGGATTACTTTCATTGTTCATCGTTTCGATTTAGCCACTGAACTGGCGACCGAAATATCCCAGGAAAGTAACCCTCAATTGAGTGTAGTATCGAGTATCAACCAACCTCGGACTGCACCAAAGTCAGTTATCTCACTACCCTAAAAAGGCCAAGATGTTTCAATTAAGGTTCCTAAGGTCAGTTGACGCTTCACGACACCACGCGGCGGCCCCGTACTCTCCTTGACTGAACTCAAGGGTTACCGGTACACACCAAAGTGTCACATCAACGTAGCAGACTGCTTCAACCATGTCGGTATACCCCGCACAGTTCCCTCACAGCCTTGTTGCTACTTTCTAAGAAGGTATCCCCAGATCCGGGTTAGGATCTATAAAACTCCGATATAAAGCCCACAAATGTAAAAGCAAACAAGACAATCAATTAAAAATAAAGGTGATCTAAGCCCTAAGGTTACTCCACTTTTAAAAATTGTCCCCAGCAGAGTCGCCAGTTCTGTGATACGGTGGGAGAACTGACTTGAGGTTTTGCGTTTGTTTTCGCAAATGTCTCGGTTGAGCAAGAGTCGCCACCGACTTTTTATTTTATCCTAAGGAAAGGTTAAAAAGCACAGCAAAAACCTTTTGAGATGTTTTCTTGGGTTCGGGGAGTAGATTATAGAAAGGGAAGGTATTAGCACCCTTTCTATCCATGGTTATCCATGGGCTCTTAGTTACTTGCTTAGATCACTTGCCTTTTGTTTTCAATTGTTTTAAATGGTGCTTGAGTGTGTGGGTTTTGAAAATGTTTTGAAAAGATGCCAATGTGGTGGCAATCTTTATAATGATCCATGTGGGGATGTATACAAAGATGTATGTCTTTTGAAAAGGTTTTCATTTGTTTTTGAAAGTTTGTTTTGAAAGTGTAGTGTTGTGTGGTTTTGAAATTAGGCAAGTGTTTTGTTTTGCAAGTTTGATTTGAGTAACTAAGAGGTTATCTACTCCTAAATTTCTCAAAAGATTATTGCTATGTTTTAACCCTTTTAACAAGTTTGTTCCACCATTGAATTTGGTGGACAACCTTATGTTAGGATGTGAAAGGGACAGGCGCGGGTCATCGTTTAGACCATAATTGCAACGGCGTTTAAATGTCTTTGGGCAATTTTCTTTAAGGGACTTGATCATTTGTTTTTGCTTGTTTTGAAAAGTTTTATCGAGGGACTATGATCATTCAAATTGTTTGCTTTGCCCAAAGAAGTTCAACATACAATATGGTCCATTTATTTGAAGGCAACAAAGTGGAGTACCCTAGGGGTGCAAGTGTGATTTGTGTGTCCATTTTCATGCTTGTTTATCTTGAGATTAGGTCATAACTATTTTTTATCGTTTTTTCACATACAAACCCTAATTCTAACATGTTATCATTAGAAAGCAATACAGTGCGAAAATAAATTTACTAAGCTATTACAAATCCAAATATGGGAAGGGGGGTACAAATGTTCAAATGGGGATATTGACAAGTAATTGTAAACCTAAAACTATTACATCAATTTGAATATTTGCAAAGTAAATAAATTGCATAATTAAATGGAAATTAAACAAATATGCAAAATGCAAAGAGAAAGTTTTTTTTTTATATGTATGAGAAAAGTATGGTTTATGTAAAATAAAATAAGAAAATAAAAAGTATTATTTTGAGTACTTTTAACTTTTAAGGCAAAAACCCTAATTTTAAGGAAAATGTATTATTATCTAATTTAATACAAGTATTTATTTATTATTTATAAAAATAAAATAAAATGAAGTATATTATGAAAAAAGGTATTTTGGTATCAAATATTAATAAAAATGAAAAAATTCAAGTATTTTTATATTTTAACTTAAATATATTAATAAACATATATATATATATATATATATATATATATATATATATATATATATATATATATATATTATATATATATATATATATATATATATATATATATATATATATATATATATATATATATATATATATATATATATATATATATATATATATATATATATATATATATATATATATATATATATATATATATATATATATATATATATATATATATATATATATATATATATATATATATATATATATATATATATATATATATATATATATATATATATATATATATATATATATATATATATATATATATATATATATATATATATATATATATATATATATATATATATATATATATATATATATATATATATATATATATATATATTAAGTCTTAAATATGCATTATACACAAAATAATATATATTTAATATTTTAACAAAATAAATAAAAAAGTATTTTCATGTGAAATATTTTCAAAAGGTAAATAAAAAATAAAAAATGTATTTACACTATTTTTCTATTTATTCTAATAATAGTATATATAATATTTATATACAAACAAAAGAAATAAATCAAAAAAATATGCCATATATTCAAAAAAAGATGAAAAAAATATTTTTATATTTTTTTATATCATGAGAAAAAATAAAGAAAGTCAATCAAAAAAGAAAAAGTCAAAAAAGTCAAATAAATAAGCAAATGGGCTCAGGGGGTGTAATAGCAATTAAGTGGTGTGAATAAGAAAAAATGCACAGGCCCAGTCCAAAGATCACTGTCTTCAACCTCTAGCACAAACATTTGAAAAAAACGCGCGCCCCTGTTCTTCAATGTCCAACTCTCGATTCCTGGCTTTTCAGCAAAAACTCATAACACAACAAATGTTCAGCATGAAGAGACGGTTCTAACCATGTATGGAACTTGACCTAACTCTCTAAGATGAGGGAGAATTTCTCCTCCCCCAAATCCTAACCTAGTTTTTCTGCCATTTTCAAACTCCAAATTCTCTCTACTCAGGCAAAAGAAATGAAATGTAAAGATATGTACATGTTCAGGGCTATGAGTAGAACCTTGTTTCTTCACAAACTTAAGACTAAAGATGCATGATAAGAGAGATACGAGTTCAAAGTTTTACCTGTGCAGTTGAACTTCTATCTGGAGAATGAGGAACTTCTAGTGCAAGGTAATGATTGGAAAAGCTTCCTTGAGGTCCAGGGATGCTTTTTCAATGCTTACTTTGTCTTGAAACTTCTTGTACCAAGCTATAGAACTTCACCTGCAAGTCAAAAATGTAAAAATGGTGGAAGCTGTTAGAGGGATTACAGGTCAGGTTTTAGGTCATGGTTAGCTTGCACATATGTTAGGGAATGTGTATGGATTGATTTTGGTAAGAATGCTCGAGGGAAATGGGAGTTGGCACTCAAACTGCAGAGGCAACTCTGTTTTTGCAGTTTGAGGATGATTCTGAGATGGAGGGTGTTTTGGAGGTCAAGGATTCGTGCCAAAGCTTGGTTGTGTCCTATGGAAGGTGTTTGATAACTTTGCTCTTGTGTCCTAAGGCTGAGATTGAAGTTGGTACAAGTTATGCAATGTTACTTGAATTTTAAGCAAGTAATGGTCACTTGGTGTTTTAGGTCAGTAGGGGGCCTCTAATCCTGCTGCATAAGCCTCTCTTGATCTGAGCAATTTGCCCATAATCTTGTGCCAATGAGATCCTAACTGTACTTGCTTAGATTTCAATTTGACATAAAGCTAGCTTTTTACAAAAATGGATAAAGCACTTTATCTAGTTTAGGATTAGTCTTGCATACAATGCTTGCACTCAAAGAACAACACCTTAACACATTGAATGTGCATTAAATTATTGAGTATGGAATGGTTCAAGGACCTGTAATCAAGCATAAAGCAAGCTGATTTCAAATTTGCAAGATTATGAACATGTTTTGATGAAGAACAAAAGTGAATTTTTGCCAACTTGTGAAATTCGAATCTCTCAAGTTATGAGGTTGTTTGATGAGTTCTTGGACATTTTGGAAAGCTTGGAATGTGTACTACAATCCATCTTTGAAATGCAAATTAAAATTCCAAGTGGAAGGGTATGAAAAGTGGCCTTGAAGTGGGGTAGAAAACCTTGTCAAAATAGGTTAAAATTTCACTAAGTTAAAAATGGTTTAGTGCCCCTATTCAAAAATTTGTAACTTGAGATACAAGCTTCAAATGAGAAAACTTTGTGAATCAAAGTTGTAGATTATGCAACAAGCTACAACTTTCATGTTTTGACTTTTGTTGGAATCCAAATGGATCTTGGTGAAAAGATGGGGCAAAGTTTGGGAAAAAATTAGGGTTTTTCATAACTTAGAAAAATTCTAAGTTATGAAAAATTCCATTTTCTAACCCTAATTTGCATTTTGTGATTTCTTGGTGAACAAGTTTCATGATTTGGCAAGTTTTGATGAAAAATGAATCTTGACTCTTGATTTTGACCAAAAAGTCAAAGTTTGACTTTTCAGTATACAGTCAAAATTGATCAATTGACTGGGAAATTCAACTGTCAATCTTGTGTACTTGGGATCTTTTAAGTTTGTTGAGCATGTCAAGATAATTCCATGGGGTCCTTGAGTCCATATATGAGCTTGGTTTGCCATTGGCTAGGTCAAACAGTCAAGAATTGCCTTTGTGCAGTCAAAACCCTAAAAATGACCATTTTGCCCTTTTGGTGATCTGATCAAATTTCTTGTGGAATTGTGATCCAAACTTGATCAAATGGTTCATATGAGTTCATAATGTTGATGTGGGTCAAATTTCATGAGGTTTGACTGTCAATTGGCCACAATTGACTTTTTTCCCCAATACAGCTGATTTCTAGGTCAACTGTCCAATTGACTGGGCAAAACTTGGAATCAAGACTTGAAACTTGGTGAGGATAAACTTGGGAGTCCAACATAAAACATGAAAGTCATCTTAGGCATTTTAGGTCAAAACATCCTTGGGCAAACACAAACCCTAATTTGAGTCCACAGTGTAAGGAGAAGTCTTGAGCAGAGGAAACCCTAATTGGATCTTGATCTTCAAGGGTCTTGTGATGAGAAAATGTTGAGGAAATGGGAGGGCAAATTTTGGGGTACAACACTACCCTTTCTCGTCGATGAGTTTTGGCAGCTTTAGCTTTCTCAGCTTTAAGGCATTCTACTTGTCGAACTCTATCAGCCAGTTGGGCCATATCTCTTAGGTATTGTGTATCTAACTTTTTCCTAATCGAATAATCCAGGCCCCCTGCTGCTATTTCAACCAATTCATGCTCAAGCACTTGGGTAAAGCATCTGGCTTTGAGTAATCGAAACCTATTTAAATATTCATCGATTGGCTCTGTAAACCTTCTCTTCACACTAGCCAATTCTTTTAGACTTATTTTGGTCTGGCCCATGTAGAATTGTTTATGGAACAATCTTTCCAATTGGTTCCAGTTGTGGATCGAATTGGCTGGGAGGGTGGTGAACCAAGTGAAAGCATTCTTTGTTAGGGAACTTGGGAAATATTTGATTCTAAGGTTTTCACTGTTTTCTATTTCCCCAGCCTCTATCAAATATCTAGCTACATGTTCGACAGTAGACTCTGTCGTATCCCTTGAAAATTTAGTAAACTTTTGAACCTTTCCCCTAGGTGGTAAGTCTGTTTGCAGAATATATTATGACAATGGGGATGTGAAGTTTGGTCTGTGAAAACCAACGTTCATCCCGTTTTGAATCATAATCCTTTCGATCATGGCTGTTAGATTATTGTCTGTCCCATAATTTTAGTGTCGAACTTGTTGTATCAATTCATCAGCGTTTTGGTTTCTATTAGACATAATAACTCCTTGATCGATTTCTCTAGGGTTTCGTGGTAATTCAACCCTTGGTTGTTCTATTTCTGCTCTAGGAATCTGAGGGTTTGGGTTAACGGTCAAATCCTCTTCCATGATTGGCCCTTGATTTGCTCTTATTGGTATCCTCTGGGGTTGTCGAACAGTTTGGGGTACCCCAAAGAATTCAGCCATGCGCGTCATTTGCGTTGTCATTTGTTGATTCGACTGTGTAGCATTTTGAATGAGGGGGTTTATCACTGTACTTAGAGTTTGTGCTAACATTTATACCATATCATGATTACTTTCGTCCATCTGTTACCTCAAAATTGCTGTCGAAACATTTGTGAGGCTTGGTATTGTATGAGATGGCCCTCCCAAGAATTGGTTTCTACTGGATCCAGACCCCTGTAATGGCGATGATGCATTCACCAAAGGTTCTGAAAAAGTGGAAGCAGCGTTCATAAGGCTATCCATTTCAGTAGTTGGCATGCCATATGGCTGCTCTCGACCCATCCAGGTTATCGAAAATCCTGGGGGCGTAAATGGTCGAGATCCTAGATTTACCCTTGGTGGAGGCGTTCCTAATGGACCTCTTGGACCTACATACAAAAGTAAGGGTCCAGTTTGATTTGTGGTTAGCGTCGGTATTGATCCAATGGAAGTTAGGATATTCCCTTCGACGGCGGTAGTAACCACTGTTCCAGTAATTGGTGGAGGTATTTCTCCATGATTTGGCTCGTTAGCCATACTACTCTCTCTATTTTTCTTCCTAACAGTTCACTCATTGGTTACTCTACCGCTTCTTAATAACATGAAACGTTATAACTATACAGAAGAAACGCAATAACATAAACAATAAAAATTAGCAATGTCCCACCGGGTGTACCAATTTGTTTACCGTGGTTTTTGGTAAACAACTGCTGATCCTCCAAAAAGGAAAGTTCTTTTTGGTTACTCACGGGATCGATCAGATTGATCCCAGAACATATGCTAATTTTTTATGTAAGACAAGCAATCAGGAAGAATGCACATTCGACCAGAGAAAAGATACTTGAGATTTTGGAAAAGTAGACAGAAATGTAGAAATGCAGGTAAAGATGCAAGAAAGATAACTTTGCAAGATAAGATTAAAGCAATGTAAAAGAATTTCATTAATAAAAAGAGGTGTTTCCAACGTACATTTCTCAGTTTTATCCTTTCTCACACAGCGGTTACTTGGACAATATTTGAGTGACTAGTACAATAGGTTGAACACACTTAAAAACTACACAAGTTTCCTAATTTATACTAAAAACTAAGTAACCGTTGAGGAACGACTCTGTGCTAAGATGAAGACAAGTGTCTTCTGCATGTCCCTCGATCTCTAGCTTCCAGCCACGTTGCTTCTTCTTAGCCGCTAGTAAAACTGTCTTTCCCTCCAATAATTCAAATTCAAATGTCCCTCGTATCATGTGCCAAAGCGAGGGTATTTTCTCTTAGTCGAAGGTCATAAGTCCTCTTCAGTCGAAAACCCTGAAAGTGAGCCCTGGTCGAAGGCTCAAATACAACTTAGATCTTTTTTCCTAAGTTATTTCATACGTCGAAACATTCTTGGCTTGGTTTATTCTAGTTTTTTGGTCTAAAAGACCAAATATAGTAAGTGTCGAATTTGGGAGCCAACACCGGGCTGGATTTTGAAGAACTAGGGCTGGTATCAGGGGTGGTCATCTCGCAGAAATTCAAGGTTCCTGCATTTTCTAAGTACGATGGTGTCTCCTGTCCTAAGTTGCATTTAAGGTCGTATGTCAGGAAGATTTAAACTCACACAACTGATAAGGATATGTGGGTACATTTCTTCTAGGAGAGTTTGTCCGGAACACAGTTGGAATGGTTCTATCAACTAGAAAGAACCAATGTGCGTAATTGGGAAGATCTGGATACTGCTTTTTATAAGCAGTACCAATATAATGTTGACCCTGCCCTGACTCGTACACAGTTGCAAAGCATGTCTATGGGTTCCAGTGAGGGCTTTAAGAACTATGCCCAAAAATGGAGAGACCTTGCGGGAAGAGTCCAACCTCTATTGTCTGATAGGGAGCTGGTAGACATGTTCTTGGGAATATTATCCGGACCATTCTTTAACCACCTGATTGGGAGTTCTTCTGCTGGGTTTACTGAGCAAATCTTGATAGGAGAAAGAGTGGAAGCTGGTATTAGAAGTGGTAAAATACAGAGAGATGCATCCTCCAACACTGCAAAGAAACCATTCACAAGGAAGAGGGAGGTCAGTGTTGCTTATGGCCAAAGAAATCTTAACAAAACTGGACATCGTCCGACGGTAGGGGCTGTTATGATTTCCAATCTTGCATCAAACCAACAACGAAACAATCAGCACAAGCCAGATGCGCCTAGAAGACAGTTCACCCGAATCAACATGACCCTTTCCCAGGTTTTTCCACACCCGCTGAAGTCCAATCTGATGACTCTAAAGGAGGCTCCTAAGGATCCCAATACTGTATCTCCTCGCTACAACCCAAATTCTCGATGTGCCTACCACTCAGACAGCCCAAGTCATGATACTAATGACTATTGGGCCCTAAAGAACAAAGTGCAAGATCTTATTGAGGCGAAGGAGATTGAATTTGATCCTCCCAAGACCCCTAATGTCATAACTGCGCCAATGCCCAAGCATGAACCAAGAGTCAGTGCTATTGATGTTGTCTCCGCCATAGAAGATGCTGACATTAGCTATGACTTGGACAAGTGGATCTTCCCAACTATCAGCGGTGGACTCAGCAATTGGGAGGCTAAAGATTTTGTTCCCATCTCTTTTATTCAAGAGTTATTTGTCTTTTTGTTTTTTAGGATATGTAATGTTTTAACAATTGAAACTTTAAAGCCTTGTGTCTTACCCGAGGCACAATGGTCTATTTGTAAGGGTCATTACTTCATTTTCATATGTCATCAATAAAACATTGGACGTTTTACATGTAAATTTCATGCTCTTTGTTTTTCTTTTATCGTCTCTTTACTTTATAAAAAATATACAACTATGCTCTTACACACACACATATCAAAATATAGATCCATATCCACTCTGGATCCCATTGGTAACGGTTCTGCTATTGCTCATTATGACTTTGAAAATCTGATCAACCAAGCCGAGGACGAAGGTGAGGAAGATTGTGAGGTATCAGGAGAAATTGCCAGACTGTTACAACAGGAAGAAAGGGCAATACAGCCTCATGAGGAGCCAGTTGAGACAATGAACTTGGGTACTGAAGAGGATAAAAAAGAAGTCAAGGTAGGTGCTAACTTAGAGCCCAGTGTCAAACAGCGGTTAATACATATGCTACATGACTATGTTAAGTTTTTTGCCTTGTCATACAAAGACATGCCAGGACTTGACACCGATATTGTAGTTCACCGCCTACCTACAAAAGAGGACTGCCCTCCAGTGAAATAGAAGGTTCGTCATATGCGGCCGGATATGTCAGAAAAGATCAAGGCTGAAGTCATGAAACAACCCAATGCCGGTTTATTAGTTGTCCCATCCTATCCCCAATGGGTCGCTAATGTTGTTCTAGTACCTAAGAAGGAAGGTAAGGTACGTATGTGTGTGGATTACAAAGACCTGAATAGGGCAAGCCTTAAGGATGACTTTCCACTTCCTCACATTGAAGAACATTGGGGCGACCTATCAACGCGCTATGGTAGCTGTATTCCATGATATGATTCACCATGAGATAGAGGTCTATGTTGATGACATGATATCTAGGTCTCAAACGGAGGAGGAATACCTTGATCACTTACATAAATTATTTTACAGGCTAAAGAAATACAAACTAAGGCTAAACCCGAATAAGTGCACCTTTGAAGTAAGATCTGGTAAACTCTTAGGCTTCGTTGTCAACAGCAAAGGCATTGAAGTAGACCCCATAAAGGTTAAAGCTACACAATAAATGCCAACTCCTTGCACTGAGAAGGAGGTCAGGGGATTCTTGGGACACCTAAATTATATTGTCAGATTCATTTCACATCTGACCGCTACTTGCGATCCAATCTTCAAATTACTGAAAAAAAGATCAAGCAGTGAAGTGGAATGATGACTGCCATAATGCCTTTGAAAAAAATAAAGGAATATCTCTAAGAGCCTCCAATTCTGATGCCACCAGTTGAAGGAAGACCTCTGATCATGTACTTAACGGTATTAGAGAACTCAATGGGGTGTGTGTTGGGGCAGCATGACGAGTCTGGTCGAAAAGAGCATGTAATATCTACCTTAGCAAAAAGTTTACCGACTGTGAAACAAGTACTCACTGCTCGAGAAAACTTGTTGTGATTTGGCATGGGCTGCTCGCCGACTAAGACAATATATGTTGACTCACACTACCTTGTTGATATCTAAGATGGATCATATCAAGTACATCTTTGAGAAGCCCGCTCTCTCAGAAAGAATAGCAAGATGGAAAATGATCCTGATCGAATATGACATTCAATACACAACCCAGAAAGCAACTAAGGGAAGTATACTAGCTGATCATTTGGCTCATCATGTTGTGGATGACTACCAATCCATGAATTTTGAGTTCCCAGACGAGAGCATCATGCTAGTAACTGATTGTGAAGAACCTGGACCAGATGAAGGACCTGAAAAAGGATCCAGATGGACTATGGTTTTTGACGGAGCTTCTAACGCGCTTGGCAATGGAATCAGTGTCATAATCATCTCTCCTGAAGGTTGTCATACTCCTTTCACTGCCAGATTATGCTTCAAGTGTACCAATAATATGGCTGAATGTGAAGCATGTATTATGGGTCTCAAAGCTGCAATCGATTTAAGAATCAAGTTCTTAAGTGTGTTTGGAGTCTCGGCTTTGGTAATCATCCAAATCAAAGGAGAATGGGACACGAAGCATCCTAATCTCATCCCATACAAAGAGCATGTGTTGATACTAATCCCATACTTTGAAGAAATTACCTTTGAGCATTTTCCACGAGAGGAAAATCAACTAGAGGACACGCTAGCTACGATGTCATCCATGTTCAAGGCTAGGTTGGATAATGAGGCTCCTTAGATTACCATTGAGAGGATGGACGAGCCAGCATACTGTCATGAGATTGGTACTGAAGAAGTAGTGGACAAACCTCGGTTCCATGAAGTCAAAAGATATCTCGAAGCCCAAGAGTATCCTGAGGGAGCTTCAATCAATGATAAGAAGTTCCTAAGAAGGTTATCTGCCAAGTTCTTCCTCAGTAACGTGATCCTCTATAAGCGTAATCATGATTCTACCTTGCTTCGGTGTATAGGTAAAAGTGAAGCAAAGAAGATTATGGTTGATTTACATGAAGGTACCTTTGGCACCCATTCTAGTGGACATACGATGGATAAAAAGATCCTACAAGCATGATACTATTGTTCCACTATGGAAGCAGACTGTTATCAGCATTCGCGAACTTCTCACAAATTCCATATCTATGCTGATAAAGTACAGGTGCCTCTGGTTCCTCTAAACGTTTTGACTGCTCCATGGCCATTTTCAATGTGGGGAATCAATACGATTGGAGAAATCATACCTACAGCTTCTAATGGGCACCGCTTCATCCTAGTTTCCCTTGATTACTTCACTAAGTGGGTCGAGGCAGCTTCATTCGCTTCTATTACCAAGAACGTTGCGGCCCGATTCATCAAACATAACATTATCTGCCAGTATGGTATTCTAGAAAGAATAATTACAAATAATGGTACCAATCTCAATAACACTATGATCACCGAGCTCTGCACGCAATTCAAAATACAACATCATAACTCTTCTACCTATCGGCCGAAGATGAATGACGCTGTAGAGGCTGCTAATAAAAATATCAAGAAGATCATCCAAAATATGACAGTGACATATAAAGATTGGCATGAGATGTTACCATTTTCTCTTCATGGTTATCGCACCACAATACACACATCAACATGGGAAACTCCTTTCTCTTTGGTATATGGTATGGAAGTCCAGATCCCTTCCCTGGGAATCATGAAGGATGCATGGCTGAGTGAAAACGAATGGGTCCATACTCGACTTGACCGGTTAAATCTGATTGACGAGAAGAGGCTCGCAGCTGTCTACCATGGTCAGATGTACCAAAAACATATGGTCAAATCTTTTAACAAGAAGGTCAGACGTCAGGTATATCAGGTTGGTGAACTAGTAATCAAGCACATCATACTGCCTCAAGGTGATCCCAGGGGCAAATAGACTCCCACATACGAAGAGCCATTTGTGATCAAGAACATATTTTCTGGTGGAGCCATGATCTTAACCACTATGGATGGTGATGACCTTCCACACCCGGTAAACACGGACATAGTTAAAAGATACTATGCATAAACAAAGACCCGCTAGGTCGACTCGCCTAGGAAAAAATTAGGGCATCCCGGCGAACCAAAAGGGTTCGGGCAAAATTTAGGGATATACATGGAAAAAAAAATTGTACACCCGGCAAGTCAAAAACCTGAAAAGGCGGCTTGGGCAAAAAAGGGTATCCCGGTGGGCTGAAAACCCGAAAGGGAGGTCTAGGCAAAAGTTAGGGATTTAAATCGTATAACTATGTCCCGCTGGATCTTCTTACAACCAATCTTCAGTACAAACTATCGAGCTCAAGCGGTACTAATCAGTCCAATCAGCTTCGGACAAGCAGCAAAGTGATAAGATGCTTAAAGACATAAAGGCAATAGCAGAACGGGAACCCAATGGGATTATTTCACATAACTGTCTTTCTTTGTATACTATTTTTGTATAATTCCCATTCTTACGACAACGTTCTCTTACTAGGATGCTTGTCTCCTTGTACAAAAACGCTTATTTCAAGTTAATACAAAACTACTTCTTTGAAAGTTGCAAATTTCTGTTTTTATTTTTCTGTTTTGCGTGCGAAAATGTCCAGTGATTATTTTTGAACATATGAATTTGAATATGATTACTGCTCACAAATACACACATAAAAATAGAAATACAACTGCTAATGACTTTAAGAAACGAGACAATATCTAAGGGTCATCCACAAGATCCCCGCAGATGGTTTCCCCAGCAGTTACCTTCTTCAGCAGGTACAGAGGCAGGGGAATTCTACTACAAGGTCACTGCCATATTCGCAGAAGGTAACCAATTGATGTCAGTTGTTCTCGTATCCCTGGAAGAAGCAAAAATCTCCAATTACTGCTCCAAAATCCCCAGTGAAGTCACCAAGCTTCCCAAGATTCTCCAACAGGATTCCAACAAAATCCCCGAGCAGTTTATGGAGTTCACCTCCCGCAATAGAGTTTTATAAATCTCAAGTAGTTTATAAAGCCTTATCCCCGATAGAGTTTATTTCTCTAACTACGGGAGTTCATCCCCACACGGATTTTATTTCTCCAAATTGGTGAAATCTTCCAACAAGACTCTTCCCCTCGGTAAAATCATTCTCAAACAGAAGTCGAAGATCCTCGGCAGAAAAAGGGAATCACCAACAAAACTATCTCCATTCATTATCCCTAGTGGAAATTTAAGAATCACTTTCTCCACTCACCAACAGCAGCTCGGGATTCAGCTTCCCAACAATAGTCAGGGATTTATTTTCCCAGACAAAGATCCTATACAACAGTGTTACATGTTCATACATCATGGCATGTGCATACAAATACATATATCATAATCTCATTTATTTTGGGATCATCATACAATTCATACATCATAACATCGCATAAAACTGATTTTTACCTTTTCAGGTTAAATTAGCAAACAAACAAATGATATAAACTTTTATAACAGGTCAAAGATTAATGCCCGAAACCAAACGGGGAAACTATCTGCACGACCAAGTGGTATGAACTCCCGAAATAAGATGGGTTTACCAACAAATACAGCAGGCTACAAATTAATGCCCGAGACCAGACGGGGAAACTATCTATATGACCAGTAAAACAAGTTCCAGATTAATGCCTGAAACAAGTCAGGAGAACTATCTGTGGACGAGAGATTGAAGATTAATACCTGTAACAAGCCAGGAAAACTATCTTTCTTTCTCAGGTCAGAGATTAATACATGTAACAAGCCAGAACAACTATTTCAACAACCAATAATTTTCAAGTTCCAGATTAATACTCGTAACAAGCTAGGAGAACTATCTGTGGACAACCGATTGTAGGTTAATACCTGTAACAGGCCAGGAAAACTATCTACATAAGGAGGTTAAAGATTAATACATGTAACAAGCCAGGAAAACTATCTTTCTTTATCAAGTCAAAGATTAATACCTGAAACCAGTCAGGACAACTATCTCAGCGACCGACAATTTTCAAAATTCCAGATTAATACCTGAAACCAGACAGGACAACTATTTGTGGACAAGCGGATTGTAGATTAACACCTGAAACCAGACAGGAAAGCTATCTACATGACTGTTGTACCCCAAAATTTGCCCTCCCATATTCATCAAGAATTGTCAAAGTCAAGGTCACAAAATTCCCCAAGGGCTGTACAGCTCAACTGTCTCCTAGACAGTCAAAACTAGGGTTTGAGTTCTGGTCAAGCAAATGAACTTTTCAAAGGCCCAATCAAGTCTCATAGGCCTACAAATGTGGTCAAGCATCCTTATATCAAGTTTCAAGGCATTCAGCTCAAAATTGCACAGTCAAAACCCTAGATTGCACTACAGTCAACTGTAGGGGCAAAATGGTCATTTGGCAGTCAAAAGTTCAAATTTTTGGTCAACATATCATTTTGAAGCCACAAACATCATTTGATCAATGCTTGATCATGATTCTCAAAATTTGGCTCAGAAATCATCAAAGATGCAAAAGTTGCTATATTTGGACAGCTGAAAAAGTCAACTGAAATTGACCAGGGCATAACTTTCACATGGATTATCAGAAAAATTCCATCCAAAGCTCATTTTGAAGAGAAAGACATTTCCTACAATTCATCTTCATGTTCCAAGTCCAAGAAATGCTCTCACAAAAAGTTATCAATTTCAACATTATGGGTCATTTTCAAAAGTCAACAAAAAGGGACTTTAAGTCAAAGGCCATAACTTGAGATTGGTAAATCAAAATGACTTGGGACCAAAGGCATTGGTTAAAGGACTCAAAGACCTTTCCAAAATGTCCAAGAACATGTGAAAAGCTTAAAAATTGACCAAGTTATGCCTTGTGGAAGTTGGGAGATTTTTTGGAAATTTTTGAAAGTCAACATTGATGCAAAAGGCCTAAAAATGCAAATGGGCCTATTTTCTTTCCAAATTTCTTCATGCCAAGCCTATGCACGACCACTAGGCCCAAAGGGAAGTATTTTCATATTTTTTAATTATTTATTTGAATTAATATTAATTTATATTCATTTAAATCATTTTAATACTTGAAAAAATATCAAACTTAACCTAAAAAAATCTTTTCATGCATGTTTATTCTTAATATTTCGTGCATATCCCAATTAGGCAAATTTGGATGAGATTTGAGCATGATTGAACCAAAAACCATGAAAAAAGATTCAAAAAAGATCTTGTGAAATCCAATCTTCAAAAATCATTATGGCCATGGATTTTGTTCAATGTTTTTGACCTAAATCGTTCCTTACATATACAAGAACAAGACCTAATGCCAAGGAGACTGGAAGCTGCGCCCAAGAACCCTTTTGCACATTGAAATTTTTCATAAAAAACTAAAAACTGAAATCAAGGTTTTAGGTCGATTCAAGCATCAACTCTCATTCCATTAGCATCCTCAGGCACTCCTGATCAAATTCCAACCAAGAACATCCATTGAAACACCCTGAAACGGTATCACAAACTCAAACTGTACCAAGAACATCTTGAAATCGCATAGCATGATTTAGACATCTTTTTGCATTTTTGTTTGTATATTCATGCTTCTTATGAAGTTTGTGAACTAACCATCATAATTAATTGGGTTTTTGTGGCATAAACATGAATCTACCATGAGCGTCCTCTAGGGTTTGCAGGTTTCAAATTTGGGGGTTTTTGCCCAAGGAAAAATTATGCTTCCAGACCAATTCCAATAGCTTAAGCAAGATGAGACGAAGAAGTTGGCACCCTCGCGCTCAATTTATGAGCGACGAGGGGCTAGTCGCTATTTTCTTCTAAGTCCCCTAAAGCCACGATCAAAAACCGTTGCCCATGTGTTTCATGTTTCAGGAAAGCAAAGAAGAAGGAGTCGTGTCTGAACGTGATTGGATCTTTTAAATTTCGCGCTAAAAGTCTCCACTAACTTTATTTTTCTTTTATATTATTTATGTTATATTATATATTAAATGAAATTGCATAGTTCAGCTGGCAAGGAGACGCGCTTGTAACCTTCAAGACCTGGGTTCAAGTCCCAGGTCTGGCAAAAATTCCATGCTATTTTTCAATAGGAGATCCTATACTTCGCTAATGTCCAGGTACACTATGTTTCCTCACCATCAGGCAGCCCACGTGTCCAGGACCTCTCATTCAAGGCAGAAGATTGGGGGTACACCCTAGGTATGAGTCAAACGCATCATATGGAATCATGGAAAGTCAGCAAATTCAAATTCAATTGGGCCAGGCTTTCCAAATTTATACCTCCTTATTTGGGGCAACACCCCACCAGGGTTTGCATTTTTATATTTTTCTTCTCACTTTTATTTTTGTTGTTTTATTTATTTTATTGTCTTAATTCAATTAATTTATTTTTCCTACAAAATATAAAAAAACACTAAAAAATCAGAAAAGGCCAAAAAATTAATAAATATTTATATATTAATTATTTTCATGAATAAATTAGAATGTAAATTATGTAGTGTAATTAGGTTTTAATTTTAATTCCTTTTTTAATAAAAATCCAAAAAATGTAGAATTTAGGTTTTAATTGTTAATTCTTTTTATTTCCCTTTAATATTCTTCCCCTTTTTTTAGAATAATAATTATTATTTATTTATTTATTTTCCTATTTAAATTGTACATAAATGAATTAGGTTTAATTTAGGTCATATTTTAATTCTTTCTTAATAATTAAAAAATATTAGAATTAGGATTCGCCGTTTAATTTAATTGACTTCTTTTTTTTATTAAATCTAAAAAACCTAAAAATACCTAAAAACATTTTTCTTCTTAATTTTTAATTTTAATTTTAATTCCTCTTTATTTAATTAATTCATTAACTTTAACTATTGTTTGTAAAAGGGTCCAACGCCCTAGTTTTGTTTTAATTATTTTCTTTCGCGCATTTACTTTATTGCTCATTATAATTATGTAATTGCCCCAAAGCGTTGTAATTTACTTTTCGCACTTTTATTTACTTCGCGTTATTTATTTTCCGCTAAATCGGGTCCGGTTTAATTTTGGCGATGTGGACCCGCGCCTTTGTAATAGTCGTAGATTTATCTTTTCTGCAAACTTTATAACTGTTAATCAAGCATGAAAGAATGAATGTCCAATTAAAATCAAGCGTAGAACACGACAAACATGACAAGACAAATAACTGAAACATGACGCACAATTCGCACACACCACCCCTAGGGTACGCCTCACTGTTGCCTTGCCTCGAAAGATGATCGTCGAGTAGAAAACGTCTTAGTAAGTCCTCATGATCCGGGAACCTGGCATGAGGGTAGCTTCTAAGGTGTCTTCCTATTGCTCCGGTGATCACCACGTCCCGAACATCGAATTGACCCGAATACCTCCAACGGTGGTGCTACCTACCTCTCAATGGTGGGATGGCACTACTTTAAAGGACTCTTACACAGACGAATTCCTTAGGGTAGGTAGGTTCTCAAGGATACTTGCTCTAATCTCAAAACAAAAAGACTTTTCACACTGACACATTTTCAAAAGCTTTCAAAGCAAACTTTTCAAACACTCTGACGTATGAGTCGATCTGAAATTTTTCAAAAGAAACTTTTTAAACCCACATTGAAAAGCAAACAAACAATTTGAAAACACAATGAGCAAGTATCTAAGAGCCCATGGATAACCATGGATAGAAAGGGTGCTAACACCTTCCCTTTCTATAACCTACCTCCCGAACCGAGAGCAATCTCTACAAGGAATTTTTCTGTGCTTTTGTCCTTTCCATTTGGAGAAAATAAAAGACGGTGGCGACTCTTGCTTCCGCGACATTTCGCGAACCAGCGTTAAACAGTCAGTTCCAGATCCACCGATCACAGAACTGGCGACTCTGCTGGGGAAAAACTATAAAGTGAGGTGTACCTTAGGGCTAGGTCATAACTGTGTTTTCACTTGTATTGTTTTGCTTGCTTTACTATTGTGTGTTGCATCGGAGATACATAGATCCTAACCCGGATCTGGGGATACCCTGTTTAGGTAGCATAAGCTGTGAGGGACCTGTCCGGCGTAGACCGACACAGGTGAAGCAGTGGCTACGTTGGTGTGACACCTTAGTCTGTACCGATATCCCTTGTGTCGCAACGAGGAGAATATGGGTCTTCTAAGGAGTCATTAAGCACCAACAACCTTAGAACCTTAATTGACACAACTTGGCCTTTAGAATTGTAGCAGTATGCTACGCCCATTGAGGCTAAACTCTCGTGATGGTTCTGGCCGCAAGAAAAGATTGCGATGCTGGAGTTATGATCGATTGAGGGTAGTCAATGATATTGGGATCCCCTAAGAACCCGGTTACTTTTGATTAGGACAGGTATGAACCAACAAACTGAAAGAGGGTAGTACCTAGACCTCATGCTGGCCTAAACTTTAGGGGCTTGCCTTGTGTGACTTGTGTGCCTTACTATGTTTGCCTTTGTATCTGTATGTGGTGTGCTTTATCATAACATCATAACATCATGAGCATTGCATGCATCCTGCATAAGAGCTGACCATTTCAAAGACAAGAGGGTTTCATCTTTGCTCTGTTTTGTAGGACATTATGATGCCTGTGCGAAGGAATACTATCCGGTTCAACTTTGTTCGTTCACCTGAGTTGATTGATGAGTTGGTTAGCAGAATTCCAAATACCACTTCCTTCATTCAGAGGCATGGTTCTCTTCTCAGTTTAGTCATTGCAAAGCGGGATCAACAGTTGATGAGTGTTCTGACCCAGTTCTATGACCCTCAGTACCAGTGCTTTACCTTCCAAGACTTCCAGCTGGTCCCTACCCTGGAAGAGTTCTCTAATCTGCTTGGTATTCCTATCTTGGATCAGACTCCCTTTACTGGTTGGGAAAAGACCCTCAGGCTTGAGGACATTGCTGCAGCTCTTCCTTTGACCCATCAAGAGGTAACAGACAACTGGGTAACTAGAAGCGGAGTCAAGGGTTTCTTGGCCAAGTTTCTGATTGGTAAAGCTAACAGCTTCTGGAATGACTTGGACTTTAGGGCATATGAAGACATCTTGGCTCTCCTAATCTATGGGTTAGTCCTGTTTCCTAATCCCGACAACTTCATCAATGTCACTTCCATTAGGATCTTTATGTCTCAGAACCCTGTGCCCACTCTCTTGGGTGACATCTTGCAACAACTTCATGCCCGTACTACCCGAAGACGAGGAACCCTATGGTGTTGTATCCCTTTGTTGGTGAGGTGGTTTATTTCGCACCTCCCTAAGTCCGTACTGAAGAACCAAGAAGGAAGAGGTTGGGCTCACAGGTTAATGTCTCTCACCGATAAAGACATCATTTGGACTTGCAGAGGTTTGGATGAGATAGCTATTATTGATCGATGCGGGGAGTATCCTAATGTTCCTCTGATTGGTACTCAAGGAGGGATCTCGTACAATCCATGTCTAGCACTCCGTCAGTTTGGAAGAGCAAGAAGAGCAGGCCCCCATGAGATGTTGGTGCCTCACATCAGTTTCGAGTTTCAGGTGGATAGTGACGAGCTGCGTCGTAGGTTCATCAAGGCTTGGGAGAAGGTTCATAAAGCTGACCCACAAGAGCTAGGGCCAAAGACTTCTCTACCTATGGAAGCCTACTACAAATGGGTCCGCATCCGTGCTCAGAAGTTAGGTATGCCGTATGAAGCTGTCAGACCCGTCATTCTTGAGTGTCCTGATAAAGATGGTGTTCCTCCAACTGTCCTTCCTCCTCAGATACCTACTGATTATGAGACATTGAAGAGATCTTGGTCGCAACTGCAAGAAGAACGGGATTCTTACCGGGAGAAGTTCAACGAGCAGGAATCAAAGATCCAGAAGCTGACAAAGCAGTTGGAGAATGAGAGAGCTCTGAATGCCTACCTCCGTACTGAGAAGAGGAGACCATGGGATCAATGAGGAATTCTGAATGTGCCTTTACAGTTTTTATTTCCTTTCCAGTTATTTCATTTCATGTAAACGCCTAAGGGCAACTTGTTGAATAATCCCAGTTGCAAAGTTGAATCTAATAAAGTGTGTTCCCTTTTTGTTTACAAAGTTGATTCCCGATTGTCTTTGAAAACATAATTCATACGCATTTCATACATCATGTGCATAGCAGGTTTTTCCCCTTTTTCAGGTTGCTTACAGTTCTTCGCTGTTTATTTCAGCATCATGAATCCCGGATCTGAATCAACAGAGACATCAATCAAGGCTCTCCAGGCGCAGAATGCGCAGTTTCAAGAACTAATCCTGGGTCTAGCTAAGGGCCAAGAGGAACTAAAGACTATGCTCCTGAAGAAGGAGAAGAAGAAGAAAAGAAGAACTGTTCTATTCAACACGGGCCGAAGGTTGGGTAATACTCTGCACCAAGAAGAGGCTGTTTCTTCTGTTGGCAAGAGTCCTTCACAGGCAGAAGTAAAACTTCCTACTCCAGAAGTCTCCGACAACGAGACAGATTTTGATGAAGAGCAGTACCCTCCTGAAGACAACAGGTACAAACAACTGGAAGACAGGTTGAAGGCTATGGAGGTGCAACAGGCACCTGGGCTGGATTTCGGAGATCTGGGTTTGTCGACTGGTGTGATCATCCCGCACAAATTCAAAGCACCCACCTTCTCCAAGTATGACGGGGCATCCTGTCCCAAGCTGCATTTGAGGTCCTATGTTCGAAAAATTCAGCCGTACTCTGCGGACAAGAATCTATGGATCCACTTCTTCCAGGAGAGTCTTTCAGGGACTCATCTCGAATGGTTCTATCAGCTGGATGGGACCAAAGTTCGTAACTGGGAGGAGCTGGCTACTGCTTTCTACAAGCAGTATCAGTATAATGCCGACCTTGCCCCCACACGTACCCAACTCCAGGGTATGTCGTTAGGTGCAAGTGAAGGTTTTAAAGAATACGCGCAGAAGTGGAGAGATCTGGCTGGCAGGGTGCAGCCACCTTTGACTGATCGAGAGTTAGTGGACATGTTCTTGGGGACCCTATCTGGGCCATTCTTTAACCATCTCATTGGGAATTCTTCTGCTGGTTTCACTGATTTAATCTTGACTGGAGAGAGAATCGAAGCTGGGCTGAAATCTGGGAAGATTGCAAAGGCTGCATCATCATCTGGGTCGGACAAGAAACCGTTTAAGAAAGAGTCTAGTGCCGTGTATGGTTCCAGAAGATCAGAAAGAAATGAACACCGCCAGTCTGTCAGTGCGGTCATGATTGCTAAACCTGCTGCCGCTCCCCGGCCAAACAATCCTCAAAGGGCCGATAGACCCCGGAGAGAGTTCACCCGGTTAAGCATGACCCTATCGCAAATCCTGCCACAGTTGCTATCCACCAATTTGGTGACTGTCAAGGAGGCGCCAAAGTTCTCAAACACTACCTCTCCTAAGTACAACCCGAATGCCCGTTGTGCTTACCATTCAGACAGCCCGGGGCATACTACTGATGACTGTTGGGCACTAAGGAACAAGCTGCAGGACCTCATTGACGCTAAGGAGGTTCAGTTTGAGGCATCTGACAAGCCTAATGTGGTGACAGCTCCCCTGCCTGCTCATGGAGTCAATGCTATCGGGGACGAAGAGGAAGTTGATGAAGCTGAGTTCGATAGCTGGATCTACCCGGCTGCTGATGGTGGACTTAACAATTGGAGCGCCAAGGACAATCTCTCTGTTTCTTTTGACACTAAGTAATAAATTTCTTTGTTTTGATATTTTGTAATAAACATTGATAAACTCTATGGCCCGGTGTCTTACCCGAGGCACCGTGGTTCTATTTGTGAGGGCATATGAACTGTCATTTTATACATCATGAATGAAAATCTTGGACTATTTTCGCATTGCAAATATTGTGTTCCTTTTTTTATCTTTCATTTCCTTTACATAATTTTCAAAAACAGCTGTATTTACACACACACTCACTCATACAGGTTCCAATCCACTCTGGATCTC
The DNA here is from genome assembly GCA_948472305.1 of Vicia faba. Classification (NCBI taxonomy): domain Eukaryota; kingdom Viridiplantae; phylum Streptophyta; class Magnoliopsida; order Fabales; family Fabaceae; genus Vicia; species Vicia faba. Next base: position 1,584,094,287 of record OX451739.1, read on the forward strand.
ACTGATAACAGCTCTGCTAATGCCAATTATGACTTCGAAAATCCGATCAACTTAGCCGAAGACGAAGGTGAAGATGATTGCGAAGTGCCCGGCGAGCTTGCAAGACTGTTACTTCAGGAAGAGAGGGCAATTCAACCCCATGAAGAGCCAGTGGAAACTATAAACCTGGGTACTGAGGCAGACAGAAAAGAGGTAAAGATTGGTGCCAACCTAGAGCTCAGCGTGAAGCAACGGTTAACCAAGATGTTACATGACTATATGGAGATCTTTGCCTGGTCCTACGAAGACATGCCAGGGTTGGATACCGATATTGTCGTTCATCACTTGCCGACTAGGGAAGACTGCCCTCCAGTAAAACAAAAGGTTCGTCGGATGCGTCCAGAGATGTCCGAGAAGATTAAAGCCGAGGTCATGAAACAGTTTGATGCCGGGTTCCTTGCAGTGACTTCTTACCCTCAGTGGGTTGCCAATGTGGTGCCGGTACCTAAAAAGGACGGCAAGGTCAGAATGTGTGTCGATTACAGGGATCTGAACAGGGCCAGTCCCAAGGATGACTTCCCCTTACCTCACATTGATGTCCTTGTTGATAATACAGCTCAGCACAAGGTGTTCTCTTTCATGGATGGCTTTTCAGGTTACAATCAGATCAAGATGGCACCTGAAGACATGGAAAAGACTACATTCGTTACTCAGTGGGGCACCTTCTGTTACAAGGTCATGCCGTTCGGATTAAAGAATGCTGGGGCAACCTATCAACGTGCCATGGTTGCCTTATTTCATGATATGATCCATCATGAGATCGAAGTGTATGTGGACGACATGATCGCTAGGTCTCAGACTGAGGAAGAGCATCTAGATCATCTGCAGAAGTTGTTTGACCGTCTGAAACTGTACAAGCTAAGATTGAACCCGAACAAGTGCACCTTCGGGGTAAGATCTGGGAAGTTGCTAGGCTTCGTGGTCAGTGATAAAGGTATTCAAGTGGACCCTGCTAAGGTCAAAGCTATTCAAGAGATGCCAGTTCCTAAGACAGAGAAGGAAGTCAGAGGTTTTTTAGGACGTCTGAATTACATCGCTCGATTCATATCTCATTTGACTGCTACCTGTGAGCCAATCTTCAAGCTGCTGAAGAAAGATCAGGTAGTATGTTGGAACGATGAATGTCAGGCTGCTTTCGACAGAATCAAAGAGTATCTCCAAGAACCACCCATCCTTATGCCACCAGTTGAAGGGAGACCTCTGATCCTATATCTGACAGTACTTGACAATTCAATGGGGTGTGTGCTGGGGCAGCATGACGAGTCTGGCCGAAAAGAGCATGCCATTTATTACCTTAGCAAAAAGTTTACCGACTGTGAGACCCGATACTCACTGCTCGAGAAAACTTGCTGCGCTTTGGTATGGGCTGCTCGCCGGTTGAGACAGTATATGCTGACTCACACTACCTTGTTGATCTCAAAGATGGATCCGATAAAATACATATTCGAAAAGCCTGCTCTGTCTGGGAGAATTGCAAGATGGCAGATGATCTTGACGGAATACGACATTCAGTACACGACCCAGAAAGCCATCAAGGGGAGTGTATTGGCAGACCACCTAGCTCATCAAGCTGTAGATGACTACCAATCAATGAACTTCGAGTTTCCGGATGAAAGCATCATGATAGTAACTGACTGTGAAGTACCTGGACCGGATGAAGGACCTGAACCAGGACCCCGATGGTCTATGCACTTTGACGGAGCCTCCAATGCTTTGGGAAATGGTATCGGCGCCATAATCATATCTCCGCAAGGTACTCATACTCCACTCACTGCCCGGCTGTGTTTCAACTGTACCAACAACATGGCGGAGTATGAGGCGTGCATCATGGGTCTTCAAGCTGCGATCGACCTAAGGATCAAATTTCTAAGTGTCTTCGGAGATTCCGCTCTTGTGATCAATCAGATCAAAGGAGAGTGGGATACGAAACATCCAAACTTGATCCCTTACAGAGAATGTGTGTTGACCATGATTCCCCACTTCACGGAAATAACCTTTGAGCACTTTCCAAGAGAAGAGAATCAGTTAGCGGACGCGTTAGCTACAATGTCTTCAATGTTCAAGGTCAAATGGGATAATGAAGCTCCCCGGATCATCATTTGGAAACTGGATGAACCGGCATACTGTTGTGATCTCGAAACTGAATTGGTGACTGAGAAGCCTTGGTACCACGAAGTGAAGAGATATCTGGAAACTCAGGAATACCCTGAAGGTGCGTCTGTCAATGACAAGAAATTCCTGAGGCGGTTCGCATCCAAATTCTTCCTAAGCAACGGCGTCTTGTACAAGCGAAACCATGATTCAACCTTACTGCGTTGTGTGGACAAGACTGAAGCGGAAAGAATCATGGAAGAGCTACATGAAGGGACCTTTGGTACGCATTCCAGTGGACATACTATGGCTAAGAAAATCCTACGGGCAGGATATTATTGGTCCACAATGGAAGCTGACTGCTACCAACACTCCAGGACATGCCACAAGTGCCAGATCTACGCAGATAAGGTGCATGTTCCTCCGGTTCCCCTGAATGTTCTGACTGCGCCTTGGCCGTTTGCAATGTGGGGCATAGACATGATCGGCGAGATAAAACCTACAGCATCCAATGGACATCGCTTCATCCTAGTAGCGATTGATTATTTTACGAAGTGGGTTGAGGCAGCATCCTATGCTACAGTAACCAAGACTGTGGTGGCACGGTTCATTCGGCACAACCTGATCTGTCGATACGGCGTCCCTGAGCGGATTATTACAGACAACGGTACCAATCTGAACAATAAGATGATCGCTGAGCTCTGCGAACAGTTCAAGATACAGCACCACAATTCTTCTCCTTACAGACCGAAGATGAATGGGGCTGTAGAAGCAGCAAATAAAAACATCAAGAAGATCGTGCAAAAAATGACAGTGACTTACAAAGATTGGCACGAGATGTTACCGTTCGCTCTGCATGGGTACCGTACCTCAGCTAGGACATCAACCGGGGCCACTCCTTTCTCTCTGGTTTATGGCATGGAGGCAGTCTTGCCAATCGAAGTGCAAATTCCCTCTCTCCGGATAATGAAGGATGCAAATCTGAACGAAGATGATTGGATCCAGACACGACTTGACCAACTCAACCTCATTGACGAGAAGAGACTTGCTGCTATCTGCCATGGTCAGACGTATCAGAAACGGATGATCAGGGCATTTAACAAAAAGGTCAGGCCACAGGAATACCAAGTCGGGGATCTGGTCATCAAAAGAATCATACTTCCTCAGAGTGATCCAAGGGGCAAATGGACCCCTACATATGAAGGGCCATTTGTGGTTAAGCATGTGTTCTCAGGAGGAGCCATGATATTAACCAACATGGATGGTGACGACCTTCCTCACCCCGCCAATGCAGACATAGTCAAAAAATACTACGCATGAAAAAAGACCCGCTAGGCTGACATGCCTAGGCAAAAATTAGGGCTTCCCCGTCGAACCAAAAGGGTTCGGGCAAAATGTAGGGATGAAAACGAAAAAATCTGTACACCCGGCAAGTCGAAAACCTGAAAAGGCGGCTTGGGCAAAAATGGGTATCCCGGTGGACTGAAAACCCGAAAGGGCGGTCCAGGCAAAAGTTAGGGATAAAAGCGTAAAACTATGTCTCATTGATCACTTTGTATCCAGAATCCGGTATCTACATCAAGTTCAAACGGCATCGATCAGTCAGCTTCACCTTCAACCAAGGTCATCAAGTGATGAGACGCTCGGAGTTATAAAGGCAATAGCAGAGTTGAAACCCAGTGGATCATTCATCTTTCACACAGCTGTTTTACTTTCTTTTGTACAAAACTTGTATAAACTCTTTTGCTCGGCGACGTACCTCTTACTAGGACGTCAGCCTCTTGTATACAAAACGCCTATTCAGGCCATTCAAAAATCAATAAAAATATATTTCCAGTTAAACGTGCCCAAGTGTTTTTCTTTTTCTGTTTTGTTTTGCGAAGAACGTCCAAGGTTCAATTTGTGATGTATGCATTGACAATAATTTGCTAACTCATAAATATTTGCATACGAAACAAAGGAATTAATTGCAGGTGACACTGGAAACAGGGGCAATAAAGAGTTGTCTGAGCAGTCTAATTGTTCTATCCCCCAAGGTACTAAGGTAGGTTCAGCTAAAGAACACGGCCAAGTGTATCTTAATTCCCCAGAAGAGTCCAATCCAGCTTCACCAGCAAAGTTGGAAGTCATATCCCCAAGCAGCAAGCTTATCCCCAGTAGATTCTGGAAGCTTATCCCTCGCAGAGCACGAACACGTCGTCCCGGCTTGATTTAAAGAGTTGTTTCCGTAACAGGATATAACTGGGTTATCCTCAGCCAAAAGCCACGGAAAGAGCGTCCTCGGCAAAGTATCTTCCTACCCCCAGCGAAGTCTATCAACACTTCCGACAACAAGGATATCCCCAGCGGAGTTATCTTCATCAACTCAGCAAAGCATCGCTATCCCCACAGAGTAGCCCTCCCCAGCATGATCGCTAGAGTATCTTTTCTCCCGCAGAATTATTTCATTTGCCAAGTTTATTCCTCAACGGAGTTATCTTCTCCTACCGGTATTCTTGCAACAATCATCCACAGCGGAAGCAAAATCTCTTCCTCAACATCAGCCCAGGATATGACTTCCCGGCACCCGTCAAGGATTTATCTTCCTAGACGAAAACATACATGAATCATCACATACATCATTATAGCATGCACGCATCATATCATATAAATCGCATCCATAGTGAGAACATCATTGCTTGATCCATATCATGCATTGCATATGACTGACCTTTACCTTTCAGGAAAGATGCAGTTGAAATTCTCAAACATATTTCAAGGATTTCTCTAGTCCAGTTAAATCGACTCCAAACAGATTTTTCTGATAAAGACTCAGTAGATATTCTCTTATGGTCCCCTCTCCAACGGCGTGTGAGGTGGTAATTCCTTCTTCAGATGTTCCCCTCTCCGGCATGAGCGTGAGGTGATATTCTCTTATGGTCCCCTCCCCAACGGCGTGTGAGGTGGTAATTCCTTTTTCAGACGTTTCCCTCTCCGGCATGAGCGTGAGGTGATATTCTCTTATGGTCCCCTCTCCAGCGGCGTGTGAGGTGGTAATTCCTTCTTCAGATGGTTCCCTCTCCGGCATGAGCGTGAGGTGATATTCTCTTATGGTCCCCTCTCCAACGGCGTGTGAGGTGGTAATTCCTTCTTCAGATGTTTCCCTCTCCGGCATGAGCGTGAGGTGATATTCTCTTATGGTCCCCTCTCCAACGGCGTGTGAGGTGGTAATTCCTTCTTCAGATGTTTCCCTCTCCGGCATGAGCGTGAGGTGATATTTCTTTTCAGATTATAATTTCCTATAGTTCCCTCTCCAACGGTGAGTGAGGTGACTCCCTTTGAGATTATAATGTCCTTTGGTTCTCTTCCTGACACCACGAAGATGGTAATTCTCACCAAGATTTTCTCAACGAGCGTTGTTGAGGTTGAAATCATTCAGGATTCTCTTACCATTCATGCTAAGGCAGTAACCATCCCTGGTTCATTCATCAGCGTTTGAAGCTCCGGACTCAGCTCCTGTAACCAATCAGGACATATCTATATCAAGCATCTAAAAATCAGCTCCTGCAGCGTGTCAGGTACTCATTTTCTCTCTTGCAGGTATGCAGGTCCTCGCTAAGGAATCTCCTACGCGATCAACGTCCAGATGGCATCTATAAGCCCATCATCCTATCCAAGCAACATCCAAATGGCATCCATAAGCCCATTCCCTCATCATCATTGCTACTATGTGAGCGCAAATTTCTGGGCACTCTAGTGTCCAATCATCTTCTACCCTCGGATTACGAAAGGCACGCCAGCCAATCTGCATCCTCAGGTCTAAGAAGATTGAACAGGGGCAACTGTTGTACCCCAAAATTTGCCCTCCCATATTCATCAAGAATTGTCAAAGTCAAGGTCACAAAATTCCCCAAGGGCTGTACAGCTCAACTGTCTCCTAGACAGTCAAAACTAGGGTTTGAGTTCTGGTCAAGCAAATGAACTTTTCAAAGGCCCAATCAAGTCTCATAGGCCTACAAATGTGGTCAAGCATCCTTATATCAAGTTTCAAGGCATTCAGCTCAAAATTGCACAGTCAAAACCCTAGATTGCACTACAGTCAACTGTAGGGGCAAAATGGTCATTTGGCAGTCAAAAGTTCAAATTTTTGGTCAACATATCATTTTGAAGCCACAAACATCATTTGATCAATGCTTGATCATGATTCTCAAAATTTGGCTCAGAAATCATCAAAGATGCAAAAGTTGCTATATTTGGACAGCTGAAAAAGTCAACTGAAATTGACCAGGGCATAACTTTCACATGGATTATCAGAAAAATTCCATCCAAAGCTCATTTTGAAGAGAAAGACATTTCCTACAATTCATCTTCATGTTCCAAGTCCAAGAAATGCTCTCACAAAAAGTTATCAATTTCAACATTATGGGTCATTTTCAAAAGTCAACAAAAAGGGACTTTAAGTCAAAGGCCATAACTTGAGATTGGTAAATCAAAATGACTTGGGACCAAAGGCATTGGTTAAAGGACTCAAAGACCTTTCCAAAATGTCCAAGAACATGTGAAAAGCTTAAAAATTGACCAAGTTATGCCTTGTGGAAGTTGGGAGATTTTTTGGAAATTTTTGAAAGTCAACATTGATGCAAAAGGCCTAAAAATGCAAATGGGCCTATTTTCTTTCCAAATTTCTTCATGCCAAGCCTATGCACGACCACTAGGCCCAAAGGGAAGTATTTTCATATTTTTTAATTATTTATTTGAATTAATATTAATTTATATTCATTTAAATCATTTTAATACTTGAAAAAATATCAAACTTAACCTAAAAAAATCTTTTCATGCATGTTTATTCTTAATATTTCGTGCATATCCCAATTAGGCAAATTTGGATGAGATTTGAGCATGATTGAACCAAAAACCATGAAAAAAGATTCAAAAAAGATCTTGTGAAATCCAATCTTCAAAAATCATTATGGCCATGGATTTTGTTCAATGTTTTTGACCTAAATCGTTCCTTACATATACAAGAACAAGACCTAATGCCAAGGAGACTGGAAGCTGCGCCCAAGAACCCTTTTGCACATTGAAATTTTTCATAAAAAACTAAAAACTGAAATCAAGGTTTTAGGTCGATTCAAGCATCAACTCTCATTCCATTAGCATCCTCAGGCACTCCTGATCAAATTCCAACCAAGAACATCCATTGAAACACCCTGAAACGGTATCACAAACTCAAACTGTACCAAGAACATCTTGAAATCGCATAGCATGATTTAGACATCTTTTTGCATTTTTGTTTGTATATTCATGCTTCTTATGAAGTTTGTGAACTAACCATCATAATTAATTGGGTTTTTGTGGCATAAACATGAATCTACCATGAGCGTCCTCTAGGGTTTGCAGGTTTCAAATTTGGGGGTTTTTGCCCAAGGAAAAATTATGCTTCCAGACCAATTCCAATAGCTTAAGCAAGATGAGACGAAGAAGTTGGCACCCTCGCGCTCAATTTATGAGCGACGAGGGGCTAGTCGCTATTTTCTTCTAAGTCCCCTAAAGCCACGATCAAAAACCGTTGCCCATGTGTTTCATGTTTCAGGAAAGCAAAGAAGAAGGAGTCGTGTCTGAACGTGATTGGATCTTTTAAATTTCGCGCTAAAAGTCTCCACTAACTTTATTTTTCTTTTATATTATTTATGTTATATTATATATTAAATGAAATTGCATAGTTCAGCTGGCAAGGAGACGCGCTTGTAACCTTCAAGACCTGGGTTCAAGTCCCAGGTCTGGCAAAAATTCCATGCTATTTTTCAATAGGAGATCCTATACTTCGCTAATGTCCAGGTACACTATGTTTCCTCACCATCAGGCAGCCCACGTGTCCAGGACCTCTCATTCAAGGCAGAAGATTGGGGGTACACCCTAGGTATGAGTCAAACGCATCATATGGAATCATGGAAAGTCAGCAAATTCAAATTCAATTGGGCCAGGCTTTCCAAATTTATACCTCCTTATTTGGGGCAACACCCCACCAGGGTTTGCATTTTTATATTTTTCTTCTCACTTTTATTTTTGTTGTTTTATTTATTTTATTGTCTTAATTCAATTAATTTATTTTTCCTACAAAATATAAAAAAACACTAAAAAATCAGAAAAGGCCAAAAAATTAATAAATATTTATATATTAATTATTTTCATGAATAAATTAGAATGTAAATTATGTAGTGTAATTAGGTTTTAATTTTAATTCCTTTTTTAATAAAAATCCAAAAAATGTAGAATTTAGGTTTTAATTGTTAATTCTTTTTATTTCCCTTTAATATTCTTCCCCTTTTTTTAGAATAATAATTATTATTTATTTATTTATTTTCCTATTTAAATTGTACATAAATGAATTAGGTTTAATTTAGGTCATATTTTAATTCTTTCTTAATAATTAAAAAATATTAGAATTAGGATTCGCCGTTTAATTTAATTGACTTCTTTTTTTTATTAAATCTAAAAAACCTAAAAATACCTAAAAACATTTTTCTTCTTAATTTTTAATTTTAATTTTAATTCCTCTTTATTTAATTAATTCATTAACTTTAACTATTGTTTGTAAAAGGGTCCAACGCCCTAGTTTTGTTTTAATTATTTTCTTTCGCGCATTTACTTTATTGCTCATTATAATTATGTAATTGCCCCAAAGCGTTGTAATTTACTTTTCGCACTTTTATTTACTTCGCGTTATTTATTTTCCGCTAAATCGGGTCCGGTTTAATTTTGGCGATGTGGACCCGCGCCTTTGTAATAGTCGTAGATTTATCTTTTCTGCAAACTTTATAACTGTTAATCAAGCATGAAAGAATGAATGTCCAATTAAAATCAAGCGTAGAACACGACAAACATGACAAGACAAATAACTGAAACATGACGCACAATTCGCACACACCACCCCTAGGGTACGCCTCACTGTTGCCTTGCCTCGAAAGATGATCGTCGAGTAGAAAACGTCTTAGTAAGTCCTCATGATCCGGGAACCTGGCATGAGGGTAGCTTCTAAGGTGTCTTCCTATTGCTCCGGTGATCACCACGTCCCGAACATCGAATTGACCCGAATACCTCCAACGGTGGTGCTACCTACCTCTCAATGGTGGGATGGCACTACTTTAAAGGACTCTTACACAGACGAATTCCTTAGGGTAGGTAGGTTCTCAAGGATACTTGCTCTAATCTCAAAACAAAAAGACTTTTCACACTGACACATTTTCAAAAGCTTTCAAAGCAAACTTTTCAAACACTCTGACGTATGAGTCGATCTGAAATTTTTCAAAAGAAACTTTTTAAACCCACATTGAAAAGCAAACAAACAATTTGAAAACACAATGAGCAAGTATCTAAGAGCCCATGGATAACCATGGATAGAAAGGGTGCTAACACCTTCCCTTTCTATAACCTACCTCCCGAACCGAGAGCAATCTCTACAAGGAATTTTTCTGTGCTTTTGTCCTTTCCATTTGGAGAAAATAAAAGACGGTGGCGACTCTTGCTTCCGTGACATTTCGCGAACCAGCGTTAAACAGTCAGTTCCAGATCCACCGATCACAATGACCAAACGAAGTAATCTTACACGAGTTCCTTCTTGGCATCCAGATGCAGTCTAACACGGACTCGTCCTGAAATAGCCCTATACAGACTCTTTCTAGTACATTTCTAGATAATGGTTAATTTCATTATCCCCAACAAATTACTGGAAGCCTGGATTCCAACTAGAATACGACAAACTTTCATCTCTCCAGTACAGAGATAACTCTTCAGCAGAGCCTTGGACAACTGAAGTTCCTAGACTCTATTCTCCATAGAGTTTTCCTCAAATAAGAGAACAACAGAAAACCACATTCCCCAACGGACTCCTCCTCAGACAGCAGGAACAGGAATCCCCACAAAGGGACCATGTGTGAAATCAGGATCTACTTTAGATGGCATCTTTAAGCCCATCTCCAATGACTCTCAGTCATCTACTCCAAATGGCATCTGTAAGCCCATTCCTGATTAGCATCAATAAACTGTGTTACTTCATGCGAGTGCAAATTTCTAGGCACTCTAGTGTTCAATCGTCTTTCACCTTCAGATCTTGAAAGGCAGACAAGCCAATCTAAATCCCCAGGTTTAAGAAGGTTAAACATGGGAAGCCATTGCACCCCAAAATTTGCCCTCCCATTTTCACTCAAGACATGATTCTAGAGGTCCACAATTGCTCAAGGTTCACCAAGAGTTGATCAGACAAACTCTCTTCCTAAGCAATGAACTTCTAATTCGGGTTTCACTTTTCATCAAGATGTGTAAGCTCCAAAAGTCTCAAGTGCTTTCCATGGTCCTAATATGCCTTCAAGATTATCCATGACAAATTTCATGCCTTGCACTACAAATTTGCTCAGTCAATTGCTTAAATGTTGGAAAATCAACTATATTAGGTCAAAAGTCAACCGTGGCCTATATACAGTCAAACTTCAAGATTTTTGGTCAACATCAATATTTTGAAGTGATAGCCATCATTTGATCAAGGGTTGATCATGATTCCTCAAGAAATACTCCTAATTTATCAAAAGTCATGAATTGCTAAATTAGGGTTTCTATAGGAAAAGTCAACTAAACTTTGACCAAGCATAACTTTCAAATACTTCATCCATTATTCCCCAACCAAAGCTCATTTTGAATAAAATCCAATTCCATACAACTTCTCTTCAACCCTCAAGTTCAAGAGGTGTACCATTTGAAATATACAAGCTCATACATTACAGGTCATTTTCAGAAAGTCAACAAAAGGCACTTTTTGTCAAGACCATTTACATCAAGATAAATCTTCAAATGCAAAGTTGATAAAAAGAGGGATTAAAGTAGACATATTGGGCTTTCCAAGAAGTCCAAGATCATCATTATAGGGTGTATGGAAAGATAAAATCAATACTTAGAAAACCCTAATCCAAGATAAATCAAGATGAAATACAAAAAAATTGCACACTTTGCACCTCTAGGGTTAACTCCACTTTGTTGCCTTAAAATAGTAATGATATGCATGTGAGACATATTAGCAAAAACAATAAAAAATACAAGATCATAGTCCCTCGATGACACTACGAATGTTGCCTTACAATTGATCTTAGTCCCTCAAGAGAAATGCTAAGATATCTTACAACATTGTTATTCATGACTATACGATGACCCACACCCGTCCCTTTACATCCAAAGATAAGGCTTCTTACCAATCAATAGTAAGATAGAAATATCAAAGGAAGAAATGAACAAAAAGAATTTTGAGTAGGTAGAAATGTTCTTAGTTGCTTGCTCACAATCCATTTTCAAAAAACAAACATCTTTTCAAACACACCAAACACTTTCAAAACATCTTTCAAAAAACAAACATCTCTTTGAACTATTTTCAAAACCAACACTTTATATGCATTCTTATAGAGACGAGAATCATTATAGAGTTACCCGCAACAAAGGCATTTTGAAAAATATTTTTAAACTTACACCTACCACAAAACACATTTCAAACAAAGCAATTTCAAAAGTGATCTAGCAAGCAACTAAGAGCCCATAGATAACTATGGATGAAAAGGGTGCTAACGCCTTCCCTTTTTCATAATTTACTCCCCGAACTCAAGAAAACATCTCAAAGGTCTTTCCTGTTCTTTTCACCATTTCCTTATTGGATAAAAGAAAAGTCGGTGGCGACTCTTGCTGTCCGCGACAATTACGATCAAACGCAAAACAACCAAGTCAGTTCTCCCACCGTATTATAAAACTCCAATTAATATAATGCATTACAACATCAATCTATCACAAATTTCATCATTTGTTTCATCACAATCATCATGTTATCAAATTCATCATAAAACACCAAACAACCTACATACCTCTAAACCCTATATCAATCAAATAATAAGGATAACCTTATTTACCTTAGATTATAGCTAGCAATCGAATCTTCTTCACGTTCTATAGAATCCCTCTGAGTTCCTGCGTCATAGCTCTCGTTCACTGCTTCTTCCCAACTCTCACGATTGTACATAATGAGCCTTCTAAACCCCAAATTTTCCTTATGTCAAACTTACCCCTTAGACCCATAATATGGCCTCTTATATCACCCTCACTTATCACTTCATAAATTACGACCTTACCCTTATTATTTCTACATAATATATTATCTTATTTCACTAATTAAAATACTTCTAAATAATTACTCTAATTATCTAAAATTATTAAAATACTTGTTCTGGACTGGGCCCGGGTTGGCCCAAGAGCAAGAATGAAGGCCCAATCCAAACAACTCTACGAGGAGCGCGTCGACCAGAAGCTACAGCCATGCCCGCCGCTGCCCGTGAATGCAACGTCCTCGACCACATACAATCCAGCTCGAGCACCCTCCTCGTAGGGCAGACTACGACCGTTACTCCATCACCTGAACTCCGGAAGGACCACGTCCTCGTCCGTCCGTACTTCTCGCTGAGCATCACCAGGGAGAGGACCACGTGCGGGTCCCCACTACACACATAGAACCTGGCAGTTCTTTTATTGGGCCAGTCCTGGTCGGCGCAATAAAGGGACCTTGGCCCCACGTTGGGGGATATAAATACCCTCTATTGCTAGAGGGTCAGGTATTCATTCTCTTACCCATATACACACTTTTTGCCTGCTCGTACTACCACTCACTTTAGCATCGGAGTGCCTTGCAGGTACCCCCCCCCCCCTCCCGTCTCGTTCAACTTCAGCTCAGAGACAGTCGTGACGGTCCAAGTCTGATCCAGTAAGATCAGTGGCGTCGTCTGTGGGAACCCAAGCTTCCCCGTCTTGAAAAAACTCAAAGACCAAAGCTCAACTCAACGATCACCGTCATGGCTGACCAAGTTCGTGATGAACAAAACATTTGCGTCATCGACACCAACAACGGCCTCGCGGATAAAAATGGACACCCTGATAACGCCGACAACCCCGATCATAACACCATCCCTGTATCGACCTCCCCCAGTCCCTCAATCCACCGCGACGGAGTTACTGCATCATCCTCCTCGGTCCCTCCGCCGCTCGAAGAAGACAATGCAGCTCCCACAAACTATCGAGCTGCTCAGTTTTAGGAAGTCCCTGTCCCCGCCGGGGCAGATGCCACAACCCGCACGCTATTCGCGATGATCAATCAGACGAATTACCTCATCTTCGCCCAAGGGGGAAGATTGAGGGCACTAGAAGACGATCGAAGACCCCCGAGGAGGCACCGGAGGCCCCAGACTCCACCTCCTCGAGTAACGGAGGTACATTTCCCGTCTCCCCCGCGGAGACACAACAGAGATACCTCCCGAAGCCTGTCACCCCTACCATCGGGGATACGGACCCCTTTGGAGAGGCAACCTATCATTGAAGCCGGGGGACACGACCACGCCCCTACACGACAAGAAAGAAGACACTCCAGAGACGGGAATGGAAGCATCAACCAATGAGCACCACGCTCGAGAGATGCCCAGCACAACCAGGACCGTCGCGCTCGACAATATTACAGGTCCCCATCCCTCTCCCCGGAGCGAAGCGACGAGGACGACCCCCACAGTCCCCTGTCATAAGCCATCATGGAGGCTCCCATTCCCCCGGGCATGGAGAAGCCTCCACATCTGAAGGAATACGACGGAGTCGCGGACCCGGTCGACCACATAGACGGGTTCGAGGCTATACTGCACTATCACAACATCGGGGGACCCATCAAATGTTGGTTATTCCCCACGACCCTTAGAACAGCAGCAATGGACTGGTATAAAGGCCTCGCTCCAGGATCAATCACCTCGTGGCGAAACCTAAAGAACCAATTCATAAGTTCTTTCACTGCATCTCGGCGACACCCAAAGACCGAGGCGGCTCTCGAGGTTATCATCCAGAGACAAGATGAAACCTTAAGAGAGTTTATCAATCGCTTCAACCGCGAAGCTATACAGGTCCCCTGTGCGGACCACATGAAAAGATATTTGCTGGAGAGGGGGCTCCTCCCCGGCACAGAATTCAGAAAGGTCGTGGGCATCGAGCCACCTAGAACATTCGATGCCCTCCTCGAGAAGGCCCGGGCGTACATGGATTACGAGGAGAGGGAGGCGGCCAACATAGCCCGAGACCCCAGGACTCGCGGGTCCAGCAGCAACCCGCGCCAAGAAGCTGCTCCTCCTCGACGAACCGGGGAGAAAAGAAGACAGACCCCGAGAAGTCTGAGAGCAAAGAGGACCCTCGGGGCGTTTTACCGAGTACAGTCTGCTCATAGGTTCCCGCGAGTGCATTTTGGCGGAGTGTGCCAGCACGGACTTCAAAGACGGTGGCGTCAAACGCCCCCGACCCGCTCCCGCCAAGCCCGGAGTAGACAAGAACAAGTATTGTTAGTACCATAGGAGCCATGGTCATCTGACTGAAGATTGTGTCCATCTCAAGGACGCCATAGAAACCCTCATCAAGGGAGGAAGGCTCGCACAATACCGGCGAAACAATGCTCCTCGTCGTGATGCCTGGGAAACAAGAGAACCGGAGGAAGACGCCCGACCATCTGACAAGTTGGTCCCTGTCCAGACCGCCTTCTCCGTCACCAGACCCGAGGACTTCAACATCCCCGAACACCTGCAGGAGCCGCTCACAACACACATCAGGTGGGAATATTTCCCCTCCGCCATGGTCATCAATGGCGGAGGATTCAACGACTTAACTATCAATTCGGCTAAAAGGAAGCTGGATGAGCTGGTCGACGCGACACCTCCGTAAATAGTGACATTTGAAAGGGTAAAAGGTAGGTCGGAACCCATCACCTTCTACCTGGAAGAGCTCCCTGGGGGAGCCCCCAACACAGTCATCCCCTTGCTGATGTGCATCGCATCCTCGTCGATGAAGGAAGTTCTATCGACGTAATGTACAACCAATTGCTCCGAACTCTGCAGCTGGACGACTCACATCTCTCGCCGTATGTAGGGTCGAACTTACAAGGATTCAACGGATCGACCTCCAAGCCTTGGGGATACGTCGAGCTCATGGTTACCTTCGGCGAAGGCACGACGACAAGGCAGGTTAAAGTACGCTTCCTCGTCATCGACTGCCCGTCCCTCTATAACTGCATCCTGGGGAGACCAACACTGCAGAACTGACAGCGGTGCCCTCCACCGTCCACCTAAAGATGAAGTTCTACACCAAAAGGGCACGGGTATCTACCATACAGGGCGACCTAGCTGCTGCTCGGAGGTGTTTCAACGCCGCGTCTAAGGGGCGCGACACTGTTGACGTCGAGACAAGGCCTGCCAAAAGACCGGCGACGACATGCCAGGAGCCCGACAAGCCAGAGCCTGCAAAGGAGGAAGCCTAGAAAGCTCCACCAAAGGTCGACTCTATAGCTCTGGATGCTCGCTTCGACCAGGATGAACCTCCCGACGGTGAGCAAATTCCCCTCCGACCAATACCGGACGGGGACTTTGAGCTTGTCCCCCTCGGCGCAGACCCGAGCAAAGGAGTAAAGATTGGCATCGACCTCCCCAACCTGGCAAGGAAGCAAATAAAAGCCTGCTTGCGCGAGAATGGTGACCTGTTCGCCTAGAGCGTCGCGGAGATGCCCGGACTCGACCCCGAGGTCGCCTGTCACCGTCTCACCATAGATCCTTCCACTAAGGCCGTAGTACAACGTAGGCGTAGGCTGTCTCCGGAGAAAACGGAGGCTGCTGAAAAAGCTGTAAAAGACCTCCTAGAGGCAAATTTTATTTCTGAAGCCCGATATTCAACCTGGCTGTCGAACGTTGTACTTGTTAAAAAGAATAATGGAAAATGGAGGATGTGTGTTGACTATACCGATCTCAACCGGGCTTTCCCGAAAGATGCTTTCCCTTTGCCGAACATAGACATGCTGGTCGACAACTCGGCCGGCTACAAAACATTGTCGTTCATGGATGCCTACTCGGGCTATAACCAAATCCCGATTGCCTTGGGCGACAAACATTGCACGGCTTTCATGACCAGCTCGGGAAATTATTACTACAACGTAATGCCCTTTGGACTAAAAAACGTCGGGGCAACTTACCAACGTATGATGAACAAGGTTTTTCACAAGCAGATTGGAGACATGCTCGAGGTCTACATGGACGACATGATCATCAAATATTGAGCAGACACCGATCATGCAGCACACCTCAAGGCAATCTTCGCCCAAGCAAGACAATGTAAGATGAGATTCAACCCCGAAAAATGCACGTTCGGAGTCAAGGCGGGGAAATTCCTCGGATTTTACCTAACAGAGCGAGGAATTGAAGCCAACCCCGACAAATGTCGAGCGTTCTCTGACCTTCCGACCCCGACATCAAAGAAATCAATACAAGTCATGAACGGCATGCTCACGTCATTGTCCCGCTTCATCGCGAGGTCCGCTCAGCACGCCCTCCCCTTCTTCAGACTCCTTCGCAAAGAAGCAGCCTTCGAATGGACCGAGGAGTGTGAACGGGCACTGCGCCACCTAAAGCAAAGTCTATCTCAACCACCCGTGCTATCTCGACCAGCCGACGGGGAGCCATTATTCCTATACTTGGCCGTCTTAAACGAAGCCGTCAGCGCGACTCTCATCCGTGAAACCACAGACGGGCAGAAACCCATTTACTTCACGAGCAAAGCCCTACAAGGACCCGAAAGCAGGTACCAACAGATAGTAAAGGTAGCTCTAGCCCTCGTCAACGCAGCGAGGAGACTCAGACACTATTTTCTGTCCCACACGGTCATCGTGCGAACCGACCAACCAGTGAAACAGCTCTTAGGTCGACCGGACATGGCGGGCCGAATGTTGAAATGGTCCTTAGAGCTCTCCGAATTCGACATTCAATATGAGAGCAGGAAAGCTCTGAAAGCACAAGCCCTGGCTGACTTCGTCGCAGAAATGACCGCTCACGACCAGCCTGTCGGGAAGGAACACAAATAGACCATCTTCGTCGACGGAGCCTCTAGCTCGTCCGGAAGTGGCGCGGGGATCCTCCTGGAAAATGAGGAAGGCGTAGTGATCGAACACTCGTTAACCCTCTCCTTCCCGACATTGAATAACCAAGCAGAGTACGAGGCCCTGATCGCAGGACTGAAGCTAGTCGAGGACCTGGGAGCCCGCGAGATACAAATCTTCACAGACTCACAACTCGTTGCCTCCCAAGTCCAAGAGAGTTACCAAGCCAAAAACGACAGCCTCGTCGAATACTTAAGCTTAGTCAAAAAATACATGACAAAGTTTGAGCGAGCAGAAATATCACATGTCCCGTGCGAGCAAAACACAAGGGCAGACATATTGTCTAAACTCGCGAGCACGAGAAAGAAAGGCGGGAACAAATCTGTCATACAATAATCCCTGTTGTACCCCAAAATTTTCCCTCCCATTTCTCAATGATTTCTCATCACAAAACCTTTGAAGCCCAAGATCCAGTTAGGGTTTCATCTGCTCAAGACTTCTCCTTGCACTGTTGACCCAAATTAGGGTTTGTGTTTGCACCAAGATGTTTTGACCTAAAGTGCCTAAGATGACTTTCATGCTTCATATTGGACTCCCAATTTTATCCACATCAAGTTTCAAGCCTTGATTCCAAGTTTTGCCCAGTCAATTGGACAGTTGACCTAGAAATCAGCTGTATTGGGGAAAAAGTCAACTATGGCCAATTGACAGTCAAACCTCATGGAAATTGACCCACATCAACATTATGAACTCATATGAACCATTTGATCAAGTTTGGATCACAATTCCACAAGAAATTTGATCAAATCACCAAAAGGGCAAAATGGTCATTTTTAGGGTTTTGACTGCACAAAGGCAATTTTTGACTGTTTGACCTAGCCAATGGCAAACCAAGCTCACATATGGACTCAAAGACCCCATGGCATTGTCTTGACATGCTCAACAAACTCAAAAGATCCCAAGTACACAAGATTGACAGTTGAATTCCCCAGTCAATTGATCAATTTTGACTGTACACTGAAAAGTCAAACTTTGACTTTTTGGTCAAAATCAAGAGTCAAGATTCATTTTTCATCAAAACATGCCAAATCATGAAACTTGTTCACCAAGAAATCACAAAATGCAAATTAGGGTTAGAAATTAGAATTTTTCATAACTTAGAATTTTTCCAAGTTATGATAATTTTTTCCCAACTTTGTCCCACTTTTTCACCAAGATCCATTTGGATTCAAACAAAAGTCAAAACATGAAAGTTGTAGCTTGTTGCATAATCTACAACTTTGATTCACAAAGTTTTCCCATTTGAGGCTTGTATCTCAAGTTACAAATTTTTAATAAGGGCACTAAACCATTCTTAACTTAGTGAAATTTTAACCTATTTTGACAAAGTTTTCTACCCAACTTCAAGGCCATTTTCCATACACTTCCACTTGGAATTTCAATTTGCATTTCAAAGAAGGATTGTAGTACACATTCCAAGCTTTCCAAAATGTCATAGAACTTCTCAAACAACCTCATAACTTGAGAGAATCGAATTTCACAATTTGGCAAAAACTCACTTTTGAATTGATCATGAACATGTTCATAACTTAAGCCATTTTCAAGTCAGCATAGTTTGTGCTAAATTACAGGTCCTAAAACCCTTTGACACTCAATAATTCAATGCAAAACCTTTGTGCCAAGGCCTTGTTTCATGAGTTCAAGCATTGCCTAAAGGATTAATCCATTTATAGATAAAGCATTTCTTCCATTTTTGCAAAAGGTAACTTTATGTCCAATTGAAAATCCAAGCAGTACAAATGAGATCTAATTGGCACAAGATTATAAGAAAAACACTCTGATCAAGGAGGGATTATGCAGCTCATTAGGGGGCCTCTACTGACCTAGAACACAACTTGGGCATTTGTTGCTTAAAGTGTAAGTAACTTGGCATATTGTAAGACAACTCTCATATCAGCTTGAAAACACTTAAGTGAACTTGTGAAACACACTCAAGACATCCCAACCAAGCTAGTGCACGACCCAAACATCTCTCATACACTCCCAATCTCAGAATCACCTTCAAACTGCAAAAACAGGGCCAGGCCTGCAGTTTGAGTGCCATCTTCCATTTCCCTCAAGCTCTCTTGCCCAAACCAGTTCACACACATTCCCTAGCATCTATGCAAGCTAACCATGACTTGAAACACGACCTGTAATCCCTCTAACCAGTTCCACCATTTTCAGTTTCTTGTTTTGCAGGTGAAGTGCTCTAACACGATTCAAAAGCTTTCAAGACAAAGTAAACATTGGAATAACATCCCTGGACCTCAAGGAAGCTTTACCAATCATCACCTTGCACTGAAAGCTTCCCCATTGCCAGATAGAACTTCAACTGAACAGGTATTTTGGTGAACTTATATCTCTCTTATTAGGCATCATTAGCTCTAAGTTTGTGAATAAACAATGTTCTACTCATGCCACTGAACATGTACATGTTTTTACTTTTCATTTCTTTTGCTTGAGCTGTGAGAATTTAAGGTTTGAAAATGGCAGAAAAGCTAGGTTAGGATTTGGGGGAGAAGAAATTCTCCCTCATCTTAGAGAGTTAGATCAAGTTCTGCATATGGTTGGATTCGTCTCTTGATGCTGGACATTTTTTATGTTATGAGTTTTCATTAATAAGCCAGGAATCAGGAGTTAGAAGTTTGAGAAGAAGGGCGCGCGTTTTGAACTGGTTTTGTCTGAAGGTTGAATACAATGTCTTCTTGGGCTGGGCCTGAGTTATTTTCTTATTCACACCACCTTTTTGGTTTTACACCCCCTGAGCCCATTTGCTTTATTTTTAATATTTTTTGACTTTTTCTTTTTTCAATTGACTCATTTATTTTTTCTCAGCATATTAAAAATATAAAAATATTTTTTCTCATCATTTTTGAATTTATTAGGTATTTATTTGATTTTTTCTTTTAGTTTGTACATAAATAAATAAATATATACTTTTTGTTTAAAATACTAAAATAGCACAAATATATTTTATACACTTTTATCTTATTTTTACTTCCTGAAAATATTTTATAGAAAAATACTTTTTTTATTTTAATATTAAATATTATTAATTAATATATATAATACATATCTTGTAAATAATATAAATATACATATATATATATATATATATATATATATATATATATATATATATATATATATATATATATATATATATATATATATATATATATATATATATATATATATATATATATATATATATATATATATATATATATATATATATATATATATATATATATATATATATATATATATATATATATATATATATATATATATATATATATATATTAATACATTTAGGGTAAAAATATCAAAATATACATATTTTTTATTTATTAATATTTAACACTAAAAAGACATTTTTATAAATATACTATATTTTATTTTATTTTTGTATGTAAATAATAAATATTATATGAATTAATTGATTAATATCCCTTTTTGATTAAATTAGGGTTTTGCCCTAAATATGAAAATACTCCAAAAATAATTCCTTTTTATTTCTCTTTTTATTTCACATAAATAATATTCTTTTTTTCATACACATAAAAATTCTTTTTACATTTTGCATATTTATTTCAATTTCCATTTAATTATACAATTATTTGTCTTGCAAATATTCAAAGAAAATGATGTAATAGTTAGGTTTAAATTCTTGTCTAAATAATCCCCATTTGAAACATTTGTACCCCCTTCCCCATATCATTGTATTGTAATAGTGTAGGAATTTAATTTTCGCACTTTATCGCTTTCTAAATATACTATGCTAGAGTTAGGGTTTGCATGCGAATAAAACGAACAAAAAGTAGTTTGACCTAATACAAGACAAAAAAGCATGAAAAATGGACAACACATTCCACACTTGCACCCCTAGGGTATTCCACTTTGTTGCCTTCAAATAATTGGGCCATGTTGCATGTTAGATTTCTTTGGGTAAAACAAACAATCAAATGATCATAGTCCCTCAAAATGTTGCCTAAATGAATGATCAAGTCCCTTTTTAAAGAAAGAATTGCCCAAAGACATTTAACACTATTGCAATTATGGTCTAAACGATGACCCGCGCCCGTCCCTTTCACCTCATAAGGCAAGATTGTCCACCAAATGCAATGGTGGAACAAAATTGTCAAAAGGTTTAAAACATAACAAAAATCCTTGAGAAAACTTTAGGGTAGATAACTCTTAAGTACTTGCCAATTTACAAAGAAAACACTTGCCTAATTTCAAACTACGCTTCACAAACACTTTCAAAAACAAACTTTCAAAAACCTTGAAACATCTTTTCAAAAGACAAACACCTCTTGTAAAACATTCGAGTAAAGAATTGTTACAAGGGTAGCCTACACAAAGCATCTTTTCAAACATTTTCAAAATCACACACCAAGCACCATTTCAAACAATTGAAAACCAAGGCAAGTTGATCTAAGCAAGTACCTAAGAGCCCATGGATAACCATGGATAGAAAGGGTGCTAATACCTTCCTGTGATCGGTGGATCTGGAACTGACTGTTTAACGCTGGTTCGCGAAATGTCGCGGAAGCAAGAGTCGCCACCGTCTTTTATTTTCTCCAAATGGAAAGGACAAAAGCACAGAAAAATTCCTTAAAGAGATTGCTCTCGGTTTGGGAGGTAGGTTATAGAAAGGGAAGGTGTTAGCACCCTTTCTATCCATGGTTATCCATGGGCTCTTAGATACTTGCTCATTGTGTTTTCAAAATTGTTTGTTTGCTTTTCAAGGTGAGTGGGTTTAAAAATTTTCTTTGAAACATTTCAGTTCGACTCGTACGTCAGAGTGTTTGAAAAATTTGCTTTTGAAAGCTTTTGAAAATGTGTGAGTGTGAAAAGATTTTGATTTGTTTGAGATTAGAGCAAGTATCTTTGAGAACCTACCTACCCTAAGGAATTCGTCTGTGTAGATATCCTTTAAAGTAGTGCCATCCCACTATTGAGAAGTAGGTAGCACCACCGTTGGAGGTGTTGATCCAAAGGTTCTGGCCCATTAAAGCTTTGATCCATTGACTTTGCCAGTTCGTATGCCAGCGCATTGACCAGCATATACGTGTTCTTCAGAATCTTGGCCATTGATCTAGTGTTGCTAGACGCGTGTATGGTGAGATGATGAAGGAGTATGGTGCGCCTTAAGATCATGCCTGCATGGGAATTGTGAATGAAAAACAATATTGAAATAGCATGAGACCTGGGGTTCGAACCCAGGTCTTGGATATTGCCAAGAGAGGTGCCTGCCAGCTGAGCTGTTTGGATTAATTGATATATTAATAATACATAATTAACAAAAAGAAAGAACAAGCGCGTTAGTAATTAAAAGCGCGAAATTTAAAATCAACGAATCAGTGAGGGACAACACATCATCTTCCTCACTTTTTCTGAAACACAAGCCTATGGAAACGGTTTTGCACGCGTTGCTGTATACCACCTACAAGAAAATAGCGATTAGATGCTGGGTGTATATAAATTGTTCGCGAATGCATGAACCTCTTCGTCTTGGTGTACTGAATGCAACGGTGGTACTGGGATGGCCTAATTTTGCTTGTATTGGGAAACCCCAATTTCAAAACCTGCAAACCCTAACATTTAACAATGGCGAAATCGCCTATATTGCACAAAAATGAAATTAATTGGTATGGTTAGCTTGGAAACTTCACCCTGAATAAGAATACATAAAGAAAAACGCAAAAGGATGCATGAATCATGCCATACGATTTCAAAAATTTCTTGGTACAGTTAGAGTTCAAACTACCAATTCCTGAAGCTTTTGTGGTTGTTAGGGATTGGCACACGTTCAGAGATAGTCTAGGAAGCTATTGGAATAAGACTTAGGGCTTCAATCGTCCTCCAAGGTTGATTTCAGATTTGAATTTTTTATGGAAAAATTTCAATGTTGTGTATGGCTTCTGAGCGCAGCTTCTAGTCCCATGCCATTAGGTCTTTGATTCTGAATATGTAGTGAGCATGCTAGGTCAACAAAACTTGACAAAATCCAAGGCATTCATTGTTTGGATATTTGATTTTGTTGAGAATCTTTTCACATCTTTTTTCATGTTGTTTTTGCACAAATCATATCCCAATGCTCCAAATCTTTCCAAATTGGCTTAGGCACGAATTATTGAGCCTAAAATGTGTACAAAAAGATTCATTAGGTCAAGTTAGATATTTTCTATATATTTAAATAATTTAAATGAATTAATATTAATATAAATTCAAATAAATAATTAAAAAATGAGAAAATACTTCCCTTTGGGCCTAATGGTCGTGCATAGGTTTGGCATGAAGAAACTTGGAAGAAAAATGGGCCCATTAGCATTTTTGGATCATTTGCATCAATGTTGACTTTTCAAAATTCCCAAAAATTTCCCAACTTCCACAAGGCATAACTTGCTCAATTTTTAAGCTTTTCACATGTTCTTGGACATTTTGGAAAGGTCTTTGAGTCCTCTAACCAATGCCTTTGGTCCCATGTCATTTTGATTCACCAATCTCAAGTTATGGCCTTTGACTTAAAGTCCCTTTTTGTTGACTTTTGAAAATGACCTATAATGTTGAAATTGATAACTTTTTGTGAGAGCATTTCTTGGACTTGAAATATGAAGATGAGTTGTAGGAAATGTCTTTCTCTTCAAAATGAGCTTTGGATGGAATTTTTCTGATAATCCATGTGAAAGTTATGCCCTGGTCAATTTCAGTTGACTTTTTCAGCTGTCCAAATATAGTAACTTTTGCATCTTTGATTATTTCTGAGCCAAACTTTGAGAATCATGATCAAGCATTGATCAAATGATGTTTGTGGCTTCAAAATGATATGTTGACCAAAAATTTGAACTTTTGACTGTCAAATGACCATTTTGCCCCTACAGTTGACTGTAGTGCAATTTAGGGTTTTGACTGTGCAATTTTGAGCTGAATGCCTTGAAACTTGACATGAGGATGTTTGACCACATTTGTGGGCATATGAGACTTGATTGGGCCTTTGAAATCTTCCAATTCTTGATCAGAACCCAAACCCTAATTTTGACTGTATAGGAGACAGTTAAACTGCACAACCCTTGGGGAACTTTGTGACCTGACTTGGCAATTTCTTGATGAATATGGGAGGGCAAATTTTGGGGTGCAACAGTTGCCCCTGTTCAATCTTCTTAGACCTGAGGATGCAGATTGGCTGACGTGCCTTTCGTAATCCGATGGTAAAAGATGATTGGACACTAGAGTGCCCAGAAATTTGCGCTCACATAGTAACAGTGATGGGGGAATGGGCTTATAGATGCCATTTGGAGATTGCTGGATAGGGTGATGGGCTTATAGATGCCATCTGGATGTTGATCGCGTAAGAGATTCCTTAGCGAGAACCTGCATACCTGCAAAAGAAAAATGAGTACCTGACACATTGCAGGAGCTGGTTTTAGGATGCTTGGTATAGATGTGTCCTGACTGGTTACAGGAGCTGAGTCTGGAGCTTCAAACGGCGATGAATGAACCAGGGATGGTTACTGCCTTAGCATGAATGGTAAGAGAACCTTGGATGACTTTAACTTCAACAACGCTCGTTGAGAAAAATCTGGTGGGAATTACCATCTTTGCAGTGTCGGGAAGAGAACCATATGCACTTATAATCTGAAAGGAATGATCACCTCACTCAACGTCGGAGAGGGAAACATCTGAAAAGGGCTTACCACCTCACACACCGTTGGAGAGGGAACCATAGGGAGAATATCACCTCACACTCATCGTCGGAGAGGGAAACATCTAAAAAGGACCTCTGGAAGCAGTATCAGAACGTCACCATATCTGGTTTACATCTGAAACTATATCTGGAAGGAAATCTGGAAGCAGTATCAGAACGTCACCATCGCTGGGTTTACATCTGAAACTATATCTAGAAGGAATTCTGGAAGCAGTATCAGAACGTCACCATCGCTGGGTTTACATCTGAAACTATATCTTGGAAGGAAATCTGGAAGCAGTATCAGAACGTCACCATCGCTGGGTTTACATCTGAAACTATATCTAGAAGGAAATCTGGAAGCAGTATCAGAACGTCACCATCGCTGGGTTTACATCTGAAACTATATCTAGAAGGAAATCTGGAAGCAGCATCAGAACGTCACCATGTCTGGATCATATCTGAAACTATATCTAGAAGGAATTCTGGAAGCAGTATCAGAACGTCACCATCGCTGGGTTTACATCTGAAACTATATCTAGAAGGAAATCTGGAAGCAGCATCAGAACGTCACCATGTCTGGATCATATCTGAAACTATATCTAGAAGGAATTCTGGAAGCAGCATCAGAACGTCACCATCTCTGGATCATATCTGAAACTATATCGAGAAGGAAATCTGGAAGCAGCATCAGAACGTCACCATGTCTGGATCATATCTGAAACTATATCGAGAATGAATTGCGATAGTTGATAGTAGTCATTTTTGTATTGACCTTTTTCCTGAAAAGGCAAAACATAATTGTATGCAAAATCATGATGCATGAACTGTATGTTTTCAAAATTAAGGAGATTCGTGTAGCATGATGCATATGCATGACGATGTGATGTTTATGAATGTATTTTTGTCTAAGAAAATAAATCCTTGACGGGTGCCGGGAAGTTGTATCCTGGGCTGATGTTGAAGAATAGACTTGGCCCCCTGTTGGGGATGATATTTGCAAGTATATCGGTAGGAGAAGATAACTCCGTTGGGGAATAAACTTGGCGAATGAATAATTCTGTAGGGAGAAAAGCTACTCTAGCGACCATGCTGGGCAGTGATACTCTGTGGGGATAGAGATGCTTTTGCTGATTTGTTGAGGATGACTCGCTGAGGATACCTTGCTGTATTGGAAGTATGAATGAACTTCGCTGGGGGATAAGAAGATTCTGTCGACGACGCTCTTTCCGTGGCTTTTGGCTGAGGATAACCCAGTTATATCCTGTTAGGGAAATAACTCTTTGAATAAAGCCGGGGAATGCGTTCGTGCTCTGCGAGGGACAAGCTTCCAGAATCTACTGGGGATAAGCTTACTGCTTGGGGAGATGGATTCCAACTTTTCCTGGGGAAATTGGGTTGGGCTCTCCTGGGGAAGTATTGAACTGTATTGGTTATGTTCTTCAATGGAACCTACCCTGATACCTTGGAGGATAGCACGATCAGATTGCTTAGACCACCCCTTATTGCCCCTGTTGATGTGGGGGAGGCACTTGTGTGGTGCTGTTAGTCGTTGATGGACAAACCTTCTTCTGGTAGGCAGATGGTAGGACATAGTCTTACGCTTTAATCCCTAACTTTTGCTTGGACCGCCCTTTCGGGTTTTCAGTCCACCGGGATACCCATTTTTGCCCAAGCCGCCCTTTCAGGTTTTCGACTTGCCGGGTGTACAGATTTTTCATTTCATCCCTTCATTTTGCCCGAACTCTTTTGGTTCGACGGGAAGCCCTAATTTTTGCCTAGGCATGTCAGCCTAGCGGGTCTTTGATTATGCGTAGTATTTTTTCGGCTATGTCCACGTTCTTAGAATGCAGGGAAGTGCCCCTGGCTGTTTGTGTTGCCATATTACCAGAAGATGTCTGATCATGCAAGATTTGTTATTGAAATGCCCCAAGTGACTCGGGCGGAGATTTGCCCCAGGCTATTTGGCCTTTGAGAGATTCTCCGAATCTTGATTGGATTGCCCCAGATGATGGACCATGGTCATGCCGTGCCCCTTGATTGGAGATACTCTTGTTCATTAGACTTTCGTCATGCGAATTTCTATGCTGTTCAAACAAAAAGTCATATGCAGACAAAGTTATGTTAAAAATGCAAAGCTTATGTCTGTCTCGAAGATTTTGAAAATGCATTCTTTTTCATAAAACAAGTGATTGTTTGTAAAACGTGATGTCAACTCGTTATTTTACCGTAAGCCTTCAGGAGTCAGGATACCCTTCGTAACAGCATGCTTTCGAGCTAACCCGTGCTTCAGCTAGGACTTTTAAGGGTTATAACGTGGCCTGGTTCACGGTTTAAGAAACAAAGGATAAAGGCTCAAAGTATTTGTACCCACCCGCTCTTCGTGATGTTCTCCAAACCTAAACTCAGTTGATCGTGCGTTAGACCTTGCTTGAGTCTTTGCTTTGATGTTCCAATAATGGTTCAGATGTTGATAACTTGTTTTGAATGGGCAGTCATTTTTGTTTTGGTTGAGGGTTTGTGGGACCTCTTTCTTGATTTTGTTATCCCTTTCTTTTTTTTGCCTGAACTGTTTCCTTTTTTGGAATTACAGTCAGCGGGATGCCCCAGTTTCATAAGTCCCTTTTCATAGGTTTAGACTTTTCGGGCTTTTCATTTATGAATTTTGATGATGACTGCCTGTCCTTTTGATTGTTCTGAACCATCACTGTCTTTGTTCGTTTTGTAAAGATCTCTTCGGTGCCATTCGTTATGCACTTGGATCAACTGAGAGAACTACCCTGCCCCAGGTTATGATAAAGGGTTTTAAATTTCGAAAAGAAAGAACTCCTACTTCTTTGGCTCGGATGGGCTGACGAGGGATTATCATCCTTATAACTCCAGTGTTTAGGGATTGAAACAATGCCTGTACTTCATCAGCGGGGTCTGTTCAAAAGCATACTGTAGATTATGGTATCATTTTCGTCATCCTCCGTCAAGAGGCTTAGAATTTTAGATCCAGAGTTGACATCAGAAAAAATATGAAAAGGTATTTGAACATAATGAAAATAATTGTATTAATTTCCAAAACAGACATATGCGATGCATTAATAGAATAAAAGAGTTTGCTATGACATTAATTGTTTGTATAAGCAAAGAAAAATACAACTCAAAAATTCAAATAAACAAAAGTCTTCAATGATTGGGTAATGGAGCAGTGATTATGTTCGGAGTCTCAGGCACTTCAAACTGAATCTCCCCGGCGTCGATCATGTCTTGAATTTTGTTCTTGAGAGGCCAGCAGTTGTCTGTAGTATGCCCCGGGCTATCTGAATGATATGCGCACCTATCGTTGGGATGATAATTGGGTGCAGAAGTGTTCGGATTCCGAAGAGGAGCCCTTAAGGTGATCAGCCCTGTCTTCAACAGTTGTTGCAGTGCTTGATCCAGCGACATGTTGAGTTTGGTATACTGTCGTTTCTCCTTTCGTTGCTGCCCCTGTCCTTGTTGAGCAGGTCCGGGATTGGAAATCTGGATTGCCCCTGCCTCATGACGGCTCTTTTTACCGTGCACAGCATTGGATTCTTTCTTTCCATGATGAGGCTTTTTGTCAGATTGTGCAGCCTCTTGAATTTTCCCAGACCGGATGCCAGCTTCTATTCGCTCTCCAGTCAAGATAAGATCTGTGAATCCAGCAGACGAATTCCCAATCAGGTGGTTATAAAATGGACCAGACAAGGTCCCCAAGAACATGTCCACAAGTTCCCGATCAGTCAGAGGTGGTTGTACCCTTCCAGCAAGATCCCTCCATTTCTGCGCATATTCTTTAAAACCTTCACTTGACCCTAACGACATACCCTGGAGTTGGGTACGCGTAGGAGCAAGGTCGGCATTATATTGATACTGCTTATAGAAAGCAGTAGCCAACTCCTCCAAGTTACGAACTTTGGTCCCATCCAGCTGATAGAACCATTCGAGATGAGTCCCTGAAAGACTCTCCTGGAAGAAGTGGATCCATAAATTCTTATCTACCGTATATGGCTGAATCTTCCGAACATAGGACCTTAGATGCAGCTTGGGGCAAGACGCCCCGTCATACTTAGTAAAGGATGGTGCTTTGAACTTCCGGGGAATAACCACACCAGTTGACAAACCCAGATCTCCCAGATCCAACCCAGGTTCCTGTTGCACCTCCATAGCCTTCAACCTGTCCTCCAGTTGCTTGTACTTGTCCTCAGCCGGAGGGTACTGTTCGTCGTCGAAATCTGTTTCATTGTCAGAGACCTCTGGACTGGGCACCCTTTCCTCTTGATGACTGCTTTTTCCCACAGATGGGGTTGTCCTCTCAGTTTCAATTTGCGGTGTATTCCCAGGTCTGCGTCTAGGGCTGAACAGGACAGTCCTCTTCTTCTTCTTGTCCTTCTTCAAGAGCAGAGCCTTCAGATCTTGCTGCCCTTGGGTCAAATTCATTATCAGCTCTTGGAACTGGGCGTTCTGAGCTTGAAGGTCCTTGATAGTCTGCTCGGCTGATGATTCAGGATTCATGACGATCGGCTGAAATAAACAGCGGAGAAGGGTAAGCAACCTGTCAAAGGGATACCTGCAATGCAATGAGATGTATGATATGCATGCAATGTTTTCAAGGACCTCGCGGGGTAAACAGAGAAACTTTGTTAGCTTTTGGAACCGGTGGCTTGACTGAAGGCAGTGCATGTTGTTGAGAGTCCTTCTTCAAGGGTCAAAGGCTCACCATATCCAGTGGGTCATAGCCCCTGACAACCTTGGCTAGAGGAAAATAAATCCTCTTTGCCCCTTGCTGGGATAGTTGTTCATCATGACCTGCATCACAAGCCCTTGAGATCCTTGAAATGGGTTAGGATGTATGCAATGGTATGCAATGGTATGATGTCATGCTATGCATGGGGTGAAGTAGGTAAGCCCTGCTATGAGTCCCAATTAAGGACTATAAACAGACCCTGCAAGAAATTCAGTACCCTGTTATGAGTCCCAATTAAGGACTATAAACAACCCTGCAAGAAATTCTGTTATGAGTCCCAATTAAGGACTATAAACAAGACCTACAAGAAATCTAGTATACTCTGTTATAAGTCCCAATTAAGGACTATGAACAGAACCTGCAAGTGATTAGTACACCCTGTTATAAGTCCCAATTAAGGACTATGAACAAAACCTGCAAGACATCAAGGGTCAGATAACAAGCATGCGAGTAGTCAAGTACGAAGGCGCACAAGTCACACAAAAGAGCCCTTAGGGTTTAGGCCAGCATGAGGTCTAGGTATTACCCTCTTGAAAGTTGGTGGGTTCAACCTGTCCTAATCAAAGTAACCGGGTTCTAAGGTTCCCAATATCACCAGATTGCTTTCATTGTTCATCGTTTCGATTTAGCCACTGAACTGGCGACCGAAATATTCCAGGAAAGCAACCCTCAATTGAGTGTAGTATCGAGTATCAACCAACCTCGGACTGCACCAAAGTCAGTTATCTCACTACCCTAAAGAGGCCAAGATAGTTCAATTAAGGTTCCTAAGGTCTGTTGATGCTTCATGACACCACGCGGAGGCCCCGTACTCTCCTTGACTGAACTCAAGGGTTACCGGTACACACCAAAGTGCCACATCAACGTAGCAGACTGTTTCAACCATGTCGGTATACCCCGCACAGTTCCCTCACAGCCTTGTTGCTACTTTCTAAGAAAGGTATCCCCCAGATCCGGGTTAGGATCTATAGAACTCCCAAGCAACCCACAATTTAAAGCACACAAAGCAATACAATTGAAAACATAGTTATGACCTAGCCCTAAGGTACACCTCACTTTAAGTAGGTTCCCCAGCAGAGTCGCCAGTTCTGTGATCGGTGGATCTGGAACTGACTGTTTAACGCTGGTTCGCGAAATGTCGCGGAAGCAAGAGTCGCCACCGTCTTTTATTTTCTCCAAATGGAAAGGACAAAAGCACAGAAAAATTCCTTAAAGAGATTGCTCTCGGTTCGGGAGGTAGGTTATAGAAAGGGAAGGTGTTAGCACCCTTTCTATCCATGGTTATCCATGGGCTCTTAGATACTTGCTCATTGTGTTTTCAAAATTGTTTGTTTGCTTTTCAAGGTGAGTGGGTTTAAAAAGTTTCTTTGAAACATTTCAGTTCGACTCGTACGTCAGAGTGTTTGAAAAATTTGCTTTTGAAAGCTTTTGAAAATGTGTCAGTGTGAAAAGATTTTGATTTGTTTGAGATTAGAGCAAGTATCTTTGAGAACCTACCTACCCTAAGGAATTCGTCTGTGTAGATATCCTTTAAAGTAGTGCCATCCCACTATTGAGAAGTAGGTAGCACCACCGTTGGAGGTGTTGATCCAAAGGTTCTGGCCCATTAAAGCTTTGATCCATTGACTTTGCCAGTTCGTATGCCAGCGCATTGACCAGCATATACGTGTTCTTCAGAATCTTGGCCATTGATCTAGTGTTGCTAGACGCGTGTATGGTGAGATGATGAAGGAGTATGGTGCGCCTTAAGATCATGCCTGCATGGGAATTGTGAATGAAAAACAATATTGAAATAGCATGAGACCTGGGGTTCGAACCCAGGTCTTGGATATTGCCAAGAGAGGTGCCTGCCAGCTGAGCTGTTTGGATTAATTGATATATTAATAATACATAATTAACAAAAAGAAAGAACAAGCGCGTTAGTAATTAAAAGCGCGAAATTTAAAATCAACGAATCAGTGAGGGACAACACATCATCTTCCTCACTTTTTCTGAAACACAAGCCTATGGAAACGGTTTTGCACGCGTTGCTGTATACCACCTACAAGAAAATAGCGATTAGATGCTGGGTGTATATAAATTGTTCGCGAATGCATGAACCTCTTCGTCTTGGTGTACTGAATGCAACGGTGGTACTGGGATGGCCTAATTTTGCTTGTATTGGGAAACCCCAATTTCAAAACCTGCAAACCATAACATTTAACAATGGCGAAATCGCCTATATTGCACAAAAATGAAATTAATTGGTATGGTTAGCTTGGAAACTTCACCCTGAATAAGAATACATAAAGAAAAACGCAAAAGGATGCATGAATCATGCCATACGATTTCAAAAATTTCTTGGTACAGTTAGAGTTCAAACTACCAATTCCTGAAGCTTTTGTGGTTGTTAGGGATTGGCACACGTTCAGAGATAGTCTAGGAAGCTATTGGAATAAGACTTAGGGCTTCAATCGTCCTCCAAGGTTGATTTCAGATTTGAATTTTTTATGGAAAAATTTCAATGTTGTGTATGGCTTCTGAGCGCAGCTTCTAGTCCCATGCCATTAGGTCTTTGATTCTGAATATGTAGTGAGCATGCTAGGTCAACAAAACTTGACAAAATCCAAGGCATTCATTGTTTGGATATTTGATTTTGTTGAGAATCTTTTCACATCTTTTTTCATGTTGTTTTTGCACAAATCATATCCCAATGCTCCAAATCTTTCCAAATTGGCTTAGGCACGAATTATTGAGCCTAAAATGTGTACAAAAAGATTCATTAGGTCAAGTTAGATATTTTCTATATATTTAAATAATTTAAATGAATTAATATTAATATAAATTCAAATAAATAATTAAAAAATGAGAAAATACTTCCCTTTGGGCCTAATGGTCGTGCATAGGTTTGGCATGAAGAAACTTGGAAGAAAAATGGGCCCATTAGCATTTTTGGATCATTTGCATCAATGTTGACTTTTCAAAATTCCCAAAAATTTCACTACTTCCACAAGGCATAACTTGCTCAATTTTTAAGCTTTTCACATGTTCTTGGACATTTTGGAAAGGTCTTTGAGTCCTCTAACCAATGCCTTTGGTCCCATGTCATTTTGATTCACCAATCTCAAGTTATGGCCTTTGACTTAAAGTCCCTTTTTGTTGACTTTTGAAAATGACCTATAATGTTGAAATTGATAACTTTTTGTGAGAGCATTTCTTGGACTTGAAATATGAAGATGAGTTGTAGGAAATGTCTTTCTCTTCAAAATGAGCTTTGGATGGAATTTTTCTGATAATCCATGTGAAAGTTATGCCCTGGTCAATTTCAGTTGACTTTTTCAACTGTCCAAATATAGTAACTTTTGCATCTTTGATTATTTCTGAGCCAAACTTTGAGAATCATGATCAAGCATTGATCAAATGATGTTTGTGGCTTCAAAATGATATGTTGACCAAAAATTTGAACTTTTGACTGTCAAATGACCATTTTGCCCCTACAGTTGACTGTAGTGCAATTTAGGGTTTTGACTGTGCAATTTTGAGCTGAATGCCTTGAAACTTGACATGAGGATGTTTGACCACATTTGTGGGCATATGAGACTTGATTGGGCCTTTGAAATCTTCCAATTCTTGATCAGAATCCAAACCCTAATTTTGACTGTATAGGAGACAGTTAAACTACACAACCCTTGGGGAACTTTGTGACCTGACTTGGCAATTTCTTGATGAATATGGGAGGGCAAATTTTGGGGTGTAACACTTCCGTTTCTATAATCTACTCCCCGAACCCAAGAAAAATCTCAAAGGTTTTTGCTGTGCTTTTTTAAACCTTTCCTTAGGATAAAATAAAAAGTCGGTGGCGACTCTTGCTCAACCGAAACATTTGCAAAAACAAACGCAAAACCATAGTCAGTTCTCCCACCGTATCACATAACTGGCGACTCTGCTGGGGACGAATTTAAAAGTGGAGTAACCTTAGGGCTTAGATCACCCTCTTGCATGACTAATTGTTTGATTTGTTTGCTTTATACTTTGGCTCTATTGTTTGGGTTTGCAATCCTACACCCGTATTTTGGGAAACATTCATAGATAGCAATACGTTGTGGAAACTGTGCGGGGTATACCGACACGGTCGAAGCAATAGTTATATTAGTGCGACATATTTGTGAGTACCGGTAACCCTTGAGTTCAATCAAGGAGAGTACGGGGCCGCTGAGTGATGTCACTAAGCACTAATGACCTAGAACCTTAATTGACCATCTTGGCCTTTTATTAGGGGTAGTGAGATGACCGGCTTTGGTGCAGTCCGAAGTTGGTAGATACTCGATACTACACTCATTGAGGGTTGTTTTCTTGGAATATTTTGGTCGCTAGTTAAGTGGCTAAACCAAAACCATGAACAATGAAAACAATCCAGTGATATTGAGCTCCTTAGAACCCGGTTACTATTTATAGGACAGGTTTTTAAGCCAACTACACTCAAGAGGGTACTTACCTATGAAACCCCATGCAAGCCTAAAACTAGGGTTTGGTGTGATTTGCTTGTACATATGTTTTGTGCATACATCATAAACATCATGAAGCATCATATGCATTCACTAACCATTTCAAGGGTTTGGATCTTCATCTTTGTTCTTGTTTTGTAGGTCATGGAAGTTCCTCGCAGAAATACCATTCAAGTCAACCTTGTGAGAATCTCTCCTCAACTCAAGGAGCTCACCTCAAGAATTCCGGAAAATTCATCCTTCAGTGAAAGACATGGTAGACTGCTCAGCCTAGTCAACACCAACATTGAAGAAGACATGATGAAAGTGCTATTCCAGTTCTTTGACCCTCTTCACCACTGTTTCACTTTCCCTGATTATCAGTTGGTACCCACTTTGGAGGAGTTTTCTCAACTCCTGAGAATTCCTATCCTTAATCAACTACCCTTCAACGGTACGGAAAAGGAACCAAAGCCGGAAGATGTTGCTCGAGCATTACATCTACAACCATCCGACATCAAGGGGCATTGGGAAACCAGAAGCGGCGTCAAGGGATTCTTAGCAAAATTCTTGTTTGAGAAGGCACAAGAATGTTGGAATTCATTGGACCTACAAGCTTTTGAAGAGATTGTAGCACTCCTTATCTATGGGTTGGTCTTGTACCCAAATCCTGACCAATTGGTAGATGTCAACGCCGTCAAAATCTTCTTGTCCAGAAATCCAATACCAACATTGCTTGGGGACATCCTTCACTCATTTTACACACGAACAATGAGAAAGAGGGGTATTCTCATGTGTTGTACTCCTATCCTTGCAAGGTGGTTTATTTCGCACCTTCCGCAATATGTCTTGAAGAATGACCAAGGTACAAGGTGGTCCCAACGGTTGATGACTCTTACTCATTCTGATGTGCATTGGTGTTCTCGGTCCAGAGAAAATGTCATCATTGTCGATCGTTGCGGAGAATTTCCTAATGTTCCTTTACTTGGAATCAGGGGAGGTATCACCTACAACCCTTGCCTAGCTTTGAGGCAATTTGGATATGCACGGAGGGATGACCCTCATGACATGTTGATTCCTAACCTAGTTTTTGACTTCGACAACGATGCGCAAGGACTTCGCCAAAGATTCATCAGAGCTTGGGGAAAACTCAACAAGGTTGATAGCAAGACTCTGGGACACAAGAACTCCATCCCTCTTGAGCCCTATCTCAAGTGGGTACGAGCCCGAGCCCAAAGTCTAATGATGCCTTATCCTCATGTACTCCCAGTGATTAAAGAGCCCGTCAATGAAGGAGAGGTTCCCTACACCATCCTACATCCAGACATGCCTACATCGTGGGAGGAAATGCAGAAAAGTTGGATTCAGCTCAAGGAAGAACGGAATACTTTTGAAGCTAGCTTCTACGCCAGTGAGAAGAAGGTTCTAGAGCTTACCCGCCGACTCCACGAGCAAGAGGCCCTCAACACCTACATCGCACCAAAGAGGATGCGCAATGTCTTTCTGCCTTAAGAAGTTTATTTTGTAATATTTGGCCCATGGGGCATTTATGTACTAACAAATTTCTTCTTATTAATATGACGTGCGTTCTTCTTTGTCTGAAACAATTGTGAATGTTCTAAATCCTTGAATGCATTGCATACATAAGCATACCATTCATCATGTGCATAAGCAGGTCTCACTCCAGGTTTCCTTATCTGTCTGCTGTTTATTTCAGTAGGATGGATCTCGAGCAAACAGTCAAAGACCTACAAGCTCATAATGCACAGTTCCAGCAACTCCTGATGACCTTGGCTAAGGGTCAAGAGGATATCAAGACTCAATTGGGGAATAAGGACCCTGTGAAAAAGAAGAAAAAGAGGATTGGGGTGGCTACTTTGGGGAGAAGATTTGACGAAGAAGCTCGAAGAGTGCTTGAATTTCCTCCTACTTCTGATGAAGGGACCAGTAAAAGAGATGGAGCTGCGGTGCCTTCCGAGTCTGAGGCGGAAGAAGAAGAGGTTGAAGAGGATGAAGATTATTCTGACCAGCAATACCCTCCAGCTGATGATAAATACAAAGGGTTAGAAGACAGATTGGCCGCCATGGAATTACAAAGAGTACCGGGCTTGGACTTTGAAGACTTGGGTTTGGTTGTCGGGATTGTGATTCCCCCAAAATTCAAAGTGCCAGTGTTTGTGAGGTATGATGGGCTGTCCTGTCCCAAAATGCATCTCAGGTCCTACGTGAGAAAGATTCAACCCTATACGGCAGATAAGAATCTTTGGATTCATTTCTTTCAAGACAGCCTTGCGGGAGCTCAGTTGGAGTGGTTTTATCAGCTAGAAGGAACCAGTGTCAGAAATTGGGAGGATTTGGCCACCGCTTTTTACAAACAATACCAATATAATTCTGATCTTGCTCCTACTCGTACCCAACTTCAGGGTATGTCACTAGGAACAAGTGAGGGATTCAAAGAATATGCACAAAAATGGAGGGATTTGGCTGGCAGGGTGCAGCCTCCTTTAACCGACCGCGAACTTGTTGATATGTTTCTAGGGACCTTATCTGGGCCATTTTTCAATCATCTGATTGGTAACTCTTCCGCGGGGTTTACCGATTTGATCTTAACAGGAGAAAGAATAGAAGCTGGCATCAAGTCAGGAAAGATTCAGAAGGGTGTCGCTGCAAGTGTTGAGAAGAAGCCTTTTAAGAAGGAAACGGCTATGGTATATTCTCAGAGAAGAGCAGGGAAGACGGAGCGCCAGCCAACTGTGGGGGCCGTAATGATTCAAAACACTCCAAGTGAGCAGCGTCGCTATAACCAGTCCAGACCAAATCAACAACGAGTGGAACAGCCACAACGGCAGTTCACCCGTATTAATATGACTCCAGCGCAAGTGCTTCCCCATCTGTTGAAGTTGAATCTTGCCACCATCAAGGAGGCACCAAAGAATGTAAATACGTCCTCTCCGCATTATCATGCCAATGCTAAATGCGCCTACCATTCAGACAGTGTCGGCCACGACACCAATGATTGTTGGGCACTCAAGCATAAAATCCAAGACCTGATAGAGGCTAAGGAGGTAGAGTTTGATGCTCCAGAGAAGCCTAATGTAATATCTGCACCCATGCCGAAGCACGGCCGAAATGTCAATGCCATTGAAAAAGATTTGTATGTTGCTGATGTCAGTGATCTGACTACTCCACTGCTAACCATTAAGTTGAACCTGTTGAGGGCCGGGATCTTCCCGGGATGTAAAGAAGACTGCTACTGTTGTTACTCTCTGCCATTTGATTGTCCGCTACTGAAGAAAGGCATCCAAGGCCTTATGGATAGTCGACGAATTTTGTTCGAAAAAGTTTCTGCTGTTCCAGTTCATACTGAAGATGTCTCAATCATAACCATTCACGCCAATCTTTCCAAGGCCGTCAAAAAGCCTGTTAAGATTACACCAGCTACGAAATCTGTTCCTTTGAAGATAACAATGCCAGGGCCTGTTCCCTATGTTTCTGAGAAGTCGATACCTTGGAACTATGGCGGTGACATCTACTACCATGGTATCAAGCAAATCGAAGTAATTGAAGAAAGTTCAGATGATGATGAAGCCAGCATTAGCAACATTGCAGGTACTAGCAAAATCACCAGGAGCGGGAGGATATTTTCTCCAGAGATTGCCCCTCAAAGAGCAGTCTTTGGACCCTCATCAGCTAACAAGGTCATCCCTGCACCAATAAAACTCTCTGCTAGAACTCCTCTGATTGAAGACATTGTTGTTCCTAGTACTGTCTCTCCTACCGCTACTGACAAAGGTAAGGGAATCCAAGATGAGCCCGTCAGGACGAGGGCTCAACCCTTGGTAATCCCGGAAACCTCCAAGAAGGAAATGGACGAGATTTTGAGGATAATCAAAAGAAGTGATTACGATGTGGTGGAACAGTTGGGGCAAACCCCCTCCAAGATCTCCATGCTGGCACT
Organism: Vicia faba; assembly: GCA_948472305.1. Classification (NCBI taxonomy): domain Eukaryota; kingdom Viridiplantae; phylum Streptophyta; class Magnoliopsida; order Fabales; family Fabaceae; genus Vicia; species Vicia faba. Next base: position 1,584,132,270 of record OX451739.1, read on the forward strand.
ACTACTTTGCTCAGAAGCGCACGCTAAAGCCCTGATAAAATTCCTGAAGGCAGCTCATGTGCCCCAGGAAACCTCTGCGGATCAATTTCAGAATTGCGTGGCTAGCCTGACTGCAGACAATGGATTAGGTTTTTCTGATGCCGACCTAACTCCTAAAGGTAGAAATCACAATGATGCTTTGCACATTTCAGTCGAGTGTCGAGGAACTACTCTCGCACATGTCTTGGTTGATACTGGTTCGTCGCTGAATGTTTTGCCTAAGAAGGCCTTGGACCGACTAGATTGTGAAGGATTGGAATTGAAGCCAAGTGATATTGTTGTCAGAGCTTTCGATGGTTCGAAGAGAATGGTCCATGGAGAGGTTGAAATTCCCATCAAGATAGGCACTGAGGTGTTTAAATCCACTTTCTATGTGATGGACATCCGTCCATCATACTCTTGCCTGCTGGGTAGACCTTGGATACACCATGCTAGGGCAGTCACCTCCTCCTTACATCAGATGTTGAAGTATCCTGTCAAGGGAAAGATCATCACTGTCCATGGCGAAGAAGAGTACATGATTAGCCACTTAAATTCTTTCCGGTATGTGGAGGTTGAAGGAGAATTCATCGAGACACCGTTTCAACATTTCGAAGAAGTCCTTCCTGAAATAGCAGTAGCGAAGTTGACGGCTGAGACACCGAGGCAGATGGCCAGGATGGCATCTCTGGAGGATGCAAGGGCCGCAATAAAAGAAGGGAAGAATTCAGCATGGGGGCAGTTACCCGACTTTCCGCATAAGACTGACAAGTTTGGGTTAGGGTTCACAGCCGCCGGCCAGAAAGCTATGCGCCGTGCGAAGATTGAAAGGGCGCCAGTCAAAATTTCTCCCTACGGAATCAACGCCCTGGAAGATGAAGACAAGGAGAGCAACATTGAAGAGTGGATTTATCCAACTATCAAAGGAGGATTGAGCAACTGGGAGGCAAAAGACTTTGTCCCCATCACTTTTATTCAGTAATTTATCTATTAAACATGTCTTATTTGGTCTGTAATATTTACTTTCAAACAATCCGTACACTATCTTTTCACCTCCTGCCTTGCCCGGGGCATGTAGGTCCACCTGTAAGGGTTTTGATTATTTTTCATATCCATATGCCATGTTTAATGATTCATTGGACGTTTTTCATTTGATAAACTGCTTGTGTTCATTTTCTTTCCTTTTGCATTTTTTGTTTAAGGATGGTTATCCCTTACACACACCCACACTCACCAATGCAGGTACCCATCCACTCCGGATTCCATGGGTGACTATTCTGCTATATCTTTCAATAACTCTGAGGATCTGGTCAATCTAGCCGAATATGAAGATGACGAGGGTTGTGAAGTACCCGGGGAACTAGCCAGACTTTTGCAACAAGAGGAAAGGGCCATCTTACCACATGAAGAGTCGTTAGAAACTGTCAACTTGGGGACCGAGGAAGACCGGAAGGAGGTGCAAGTGGGTGCCAATTTGAAACCGAATGTCAAGGAAAGCCTGATACAGTTGTTGAATGAGTATGTTGAAATCTTCGCTTGGTCCTATGAAGACATGCCGGGTTTAGACACAGACATCGTGGTTCACCGTCTCCCCACAAGAGAGGATTGTCCGCCGATCAAGCAGAAAGTTCGCCGAATGAGGCCTGACATGTCTGAAAAGATCAAAGCAGAAGTAATGAAGCAATTCGATGATGGCTTTCTGGCTGTTACGTCCTATCCTCAATGGGTCGCTAACATTGTGCCAGTACCTAAGAAAGATGGCAAAGTCAGGATGTGTGTGGACTACCGGGATTTGAATAGGGCCAGCCCTAAAGATGATTTCCCGCTACCTCACATTGACATCTTGATCGACAATACAGCTCAGCACAAAGTGTTTTCCTTCATGGATGGATTCTCGGGCTACAATCAAATCAAAATGGCCCCCGAGGATATGGAGAAAACAACTTTTGGCACACAATGGGGCACTTTCTGTTACAAGGTGATGTCGTTCGGGCTGAAGAACGCAGGGGCAACTTATCAACGCGCCATGGTAGCTTTATTTCATGATATGATACATCATGAGATTGAAGTTTATGTAGACGATATGATAGCTCGGTCACAAACAGAGGAAGAGCACCTTGAACATCTAGAGAAGCTGTTTGCCAGATTAAAAGAATACAAGCTCAGGCTGAATCCAAGTAAATGCACTTTTGGAGTTAGGTCTGGTAAACTCCTGGGATTCATTGTAAGCAACAAAGGCATTGAAGTCGATCCCGCAAAAGTAAAAGCAATACAAGAGATGCCTGCTCCCCGTACTGAGAAGGAAGTTAGAGGATTCTTGGGGCGCTTAAACTATATTGCCAGATTCATCTCACATCTGACTTCTACCTGTGAGCCAATTTTCAAACTCTTGAAAAAAGATCAGGTAGTCGAGTGGAACGACGATTGTCAAGCTTCTTTTGATAGAATCAAGGAGTATTTGCTAGAACCTCCTATTCTGATGCCACCCGTCGAAGGAAGACCATTGATCATGTATTTGACCGTCTTGGATAACTCAATGGGGTGTGTTTTGGGCCAGCATGACGAGTCTGGTCGAAAAGAGCATGCTATTTATTACCTTAGCAAAAAGTTTACCGACTGTGAGACTCGCTACTCACTGCTCGAGAAAACTTGCTGCACTTTGGTATGGGCTGCTCGCCGACTAAGACAGTATATGCTGACTCATACTACCTTGTTGATTTCCAAAATGGATCCTATCAAGTATATCTTCGAAAAGCCCGCTTTATCTGGAAGGATAGCTAGATGGCAAATGATCTTAACTGAGTATGACATCCAGTACACCACCCAAAAAGCTATAAAAGGGAGTGTATTAGCTGACCATCTGGCTCATCAGGCTATCGAAGACTATCAACCCATGAGATTTGACTTCCCAGACGAGGACATCATGAATTTGGACAACGTTGAAGGTGACGGACCGTATGACGAACCTGAAAAGGGATCCCGATGGACCCTGTACTTTGATGGTGCTTCAAATGCGCTTGGAAACGGTATTGGCGCAGTACTCATTTCTCCGGAAGGTTGTCACACACCTTTCACGGCCCGACTTTGCTTCAACTGCACAAACAACATGGCTGAGTATGAAGCCTGCATCTTTGGTCTCAAGGCTGCTATAGACTTGGGGATCAAATCTTTGATCGTATTTGGGGACTCGACTTTGGTTATCAGTCAAATCAAAGGAGAATGGGATACCAAACATCCTAATCTCGTCCCATACAAAGAACATGTCCTGACAGTGTTGCCGCATTTCGAGCAAATTACCTTCGAGCATTTCCCGCGAGAAGAGAATCAGCTAGCAGATGCTCTAGCCACAATGTCCTCCATGTTTAAACTCAACTGGGATAACGAGGCTCCCCAAATCACCATCGAGCGAATGGATGAACCGGCGCATTGCCACGAGATTAATACCGAAGAAGTAGTGGAACAACCTTGGTTCCATGAAATCAAAAGGTATCTCGAGACCCGAGATTATCCTGAAGGAGCTTCCGTGAATGACAAGAAGTTCTTAAGGAAATTTGCTGCTAAGTTCTTCCTGAGCAACGACATCCTTTACAAACGAAGCCATGATTGTGTATTACTCCGATGCGTAGATAAAGCTGAAGCAGAGTTGATCATGATTGATATACACAGCGGCACATTTGGCACTCACTTGAGCGGGCATACAATGGCTAAGAAGATCCTAAGGGCAGGCTATTACTGGTCTACTATGGAGGCTGACTGCCATCAACATTCTCGTACTTGCCACAAGTGTCAAGTCTATGCTGACAAAGTTCATATTCCTTCGGTTCCTCTCAATGCCCTGACTGCTCCGTGGCCCTTTGCAATGTGGGGGATTGATATGATTGGAGAGATCAAGCCCACGGCTTCCAACGGACATCGCTTCATCCTGGTTTCCATTGACTACTTCACTAAATGGGTCGAAGCAGCTTCCTTCGCCTCTGTCACTAAAAATGTGGTTGCCCGCTTTATCAAGCAAAATCTCATATGTCGGTATGGTGTTCTAGACAGGATCATCACAGACAACGGTACAAATCTGAATAACACAATGATCACTGCATTGTGCGAACAGTTCAAGATTTATCATCACAATTCATCTCCCTATCGGCCGAAGATGAACGGTGCTGTTGAAGCTGCGAACAAAAACATTAAGAAAATCATTCAGAAAATGACAGTCACTTACAAAGACTGGCATGAGATGTTACTGTTTGCTCTGCATGGATATCGTACGACGGTACGTACTTCAACCGGGGCAACCCCATTTTCTTTGGTTTATGGCATGGAAGCTGTTTTGCCTATGGAAGTCTAGATCCCTTCTCTAAGGATTATGAAGGATGCAGGTTTGAATGAAGATGATTGGATGCAGACCCGACTTGATCAACTCAATCTGATCGACGAAAAGCGACTTGCTGCTATATGCCATGGTCAGACGTATCAAAAGTGAATGATCAAGGCCTTCAATAAGAAGGTCAGACGTCAAGTGTATCAAGTCGGAGACCTCGTAATCAAGCGGATTATCTTGCCGCAAAGTGATCCCAGGGGCAAATGGACTCCTACATATGAAGGACCATTTGTGATCAAGAGCATATTTTCTGGTGGTGCAATGATTCTGACCACCATGGACGGCGACGATTTGTCGCACCCTGCGAATGCAGACATAGTAAAAAGATACTACGCATAAAATAACCCGACAAGTCGAAAACCCGAAAGGGCGGCTTGGGCAAAAAATGGGCATCCCGGTGAGCCGAAAACCCGAAAGGGCGGTTCAGGCAAAAATTAGGGATAAAAATAATAAAAATCTGTACACCCGGCAAGTTGAAAACCCGAAAGGGCGGCTTGGGCAAAAATGGGTATCCCGGTGGATCGAAAACCCGAAAGGGCGATTCAGGCAAAAGTTAGGGAATTAAAGCGTATGACTATGTCTCGTCGGATCACTTCAAAGACAATCTCTTCATCAACCGGTTCCAGGCTTCTGATCAATCCAGTCATCGTCAAACGAAGCATTGAATGGACAGATATTCAGGGTTGTGAAAGCTATAACGGAATGGAATCCCATGGAATTATTTCACATAGCCATCTTTATTTTGTATAAACTTTTCAAATATTTACGACAAAATCCTCTTACTAGGATGATTGTCTCCTTTGTACAAATATACTCATAGAAAATCAATACAAATACTTTTCCCAGAAATTTGTGTCATTTCCTTTTCTTTTCTCTTGCACTATTTGTTTATTTTGAGAAACGTCCAATGTTTTGTTAAATAGGCATATGCATTTGAAACATAATCATTTCCTTATGAACCAAGAAAGAGGATTACTGATAAGTCGAAGGTACAGTTGGATAACCCGATACCCTTTCAAAGGAAACCCGCGGGGGATTTGGAATCCATATCCCTAGCAAGTCTTGAAGCTCATACCCAGTAGATTCTGGAAGCTTATTCCCCGCAGAGAACGGACGTCTCTCCCGAGTTTTATTCAAAGTTATTCCTCCCAGGGACTTATAACTGGGTTATCCTCAGCTAACAACCGCAGAAGATCGCACTCGCCAAAATTCTTCCTATCCCCAGCGGAGTTCATCAAAATTCCCCAGCAGTAACTTATCTTTACAATCCCCCAGCCAGAGGATCCTCAGGAATCCAATTTCCCTCAGAATTTAAGTTTCAATATCCCCAGTGGAGCCAGACTAATGAACCTTTTCCCCACAGAGTTTTAGGAAGGAAAATCTTGAGTTCCCCAGTGAAGTCGCCAGAGATACTTCCCGCCAAACTGAAGATTCTCAGTCTTACATCCCCGGCATAAGTCTACTAGATTGGTGCTCCCCAGTGGAAGTCATCAGGATTTCCCCAGAGGTTTGGTATACAACCCAAGCTCTTTGTTCCCCAGCAACAGCCAAGGATTTGTTCTTCCCGGCAGCGGTCAAGTTGTTCTTATCTTCAGTCATCCAGGATTCATCTATCCCCAGCAAGACAGCTCATCAGCTTACATACGCATCCATTGCATTCATATCATAAACATTCATATAACATATATTGCATCATGCATTTCATGCAACATAATTCTATTTTTAGCTAACATTTTGTCTGAACAGGATAAGAATAAAAGGCTATCATTAACAGTTTCAGATGCAGTTTTACACGGACCCCTCGTCAAGCAACCCTACGCCGTTGCTTATTCAACTTCAGGATTTCTGAAAACAGTTTACGGGTTCTCCAAGTAACGGATGTTAACCTATCGCTTGTTCAGTTTCTTCTCCAGACTTCTGAAAACAGTCTATGGATTCTTCCCAACAACGGATGTCAATCTATCACTTGTTCAGATGCAACCTTTTGAAAACAGTTTACGGACGCTTCCCAACAACGGATGCTGCTCCATTGCTTATTCAACTTCAGGATTTCTAAAAACAGTTTACGGGTTCTCCAAGTAACGGATGTTAACCTATCACTTGTTCAGTTTCTTCTCAAGACTTCTGAAAACAGTCCATGGATTCTTCCCAACAACGGATGTTAATCTATCACTTGTTCAGATGCAACTTCTGAAAACAGTTTACGGACGCTTCCCAACAACGGATGTTGCTCTATTGCTTATTCAACTTCAAGATTTCTGAAAACAGTTTACGGATTCCTCCCAACAACGGATGTCAATCTATTGCTTATTCAGACCCCCAGTTCGAAGAGGGTCCAAAGCATGGACGCCTTCCTGATACTCATTCCAGATGGCATCTTTAAGCCCATCCCCGACAAGTTTCTGTCACCTCTCAAGATGGCATCTCTAAGCCCATCTCCAAATGGCATCTCTAAGCCCATTCCCGCATCCATTGCTTTGACGAGTGCAAATTTCCGGGCACTCTAGTGTCCAATCTCCTTTTACCCTCGAGTCATGAAAGGCAAACTTGCCAATCTAACTCTTCGGATTCAAGAAGATTGAACAGGGGCAACTGTTGTACCCCAAAATTTGCCCTCCCATTTCTCAATGATTTCTCATCACAAAACCTTTGAAGCCCAAGATCCAGTTAGGGTTTCATCTGCTCAAGACTTCTCCTTGCACTGTTGACCCAAATTAGGGTTTGTGTTTGCACCAAGATGTTTTGACCTAAAGTGCCTAAGATGACTTTCATGCTTCATATTGGACTCCTAAGTTTATCCACATCAAGTTTCAAGCCTTGATTCCAAGTTTTGCCCAGTCAATTGGACAGTTGACCTAGAAATCAGCTGTATTGGGGAAAAAGTCAACTGTGGCCAATTGACAGTCAAACCTCATGGAAATTGACCCACATCAACATTATGAACTCATATGAACCATTTGATCAAGTTTGGATCACAATTCCACAAGAAATTTGATCAAATCACCAAAAGGGCAAAATGGTCATTTTTAGGGTTTTGACTGCACAAAGGCAATTTTTGACTGTTTGACCTAGCCAATGGCAAACCAAGCTCACATATGGACTCAAAGACCCCATGGCATTGTCTTGACATGCTCAACAAACTCAAAAGATCCCAAGTACACAAGATTGACAGTTGAATTCCCCAGTCAATTGATCAATTTTGACTGTACACTGAAAAGTTAAACTTTGACTTTTTGGTCAAAATCAAGAGTCAAGATTCATTTTTCATCAAAACATGCCAAATCATGAAACTTGTTCACCAAGAAATCACAAAATGCAAATTAGGGTTAGAAATTAGAATTTTTCATAACTTAGAATTTTTCGAAGTTATGAAAAACCCTAATTTTTCCCCAACTTTGCCCCACTTTTTCACCAAGATCCATTTGGATTCAAACAAAAGTCAAAACATGAAAGTTGTAGCTTGTTGCATAATCTACAACTTTGATTCACAAAGTTTTCCCATTTGAGGCTTGTATCTCAAGTTACAAATTTTTGAATAAGGGCACTAAACCATTCTTAACTTAGTGAAATTTTAACCTATTTTGACAAGGTTTTCTACCCAACTTCAAGGCCATTTTCCATACACTTCCACTTGGAATTTCAATTTACATTTCAAAGAAGGATTGTAGTACACATTCCAAGCTTTCCAAAATGTCCAAGAACTTCTCAAACAACCTCATAACTTGAGAGAATCGAATTTCACAATTTGGCAAAAACTCACTTTTGAATTGATCATGAACATGTTCATAACTTAAGCCATTTTCAAGTCAGCATAGTTTGTGCTAAATTACAGGTCCTAAAACCCTTTGAAACTCAATAATTCAATGCAAAACCTTTGTGCCAAGGCCTTGTTTCATGAGTTCAAGCATTGCCTAAAGGATTAATCCATTTATAGATAAAGCATTTCTTCCATTTTTGCAAAAGGTAACTTTATGTCCAATTGAAAATCCAAGCAGTACAAATGAGATCTAATTGGCACAAGATTATAAGCAAAACACTCTGATCAAGGAGGGATTATGCAGCTCATTAGGGGGCCTCTACTGACCTAGAACACAACTTGGGCATTTGTTGTTTAAAGTGTAAGTAACTTGGCATATTGTAAGACAACTCTCATATCAGCTTGAAAACACTTAAGTGAACTTGTGAAACACACTCAAGACATCCCAACCAAGCTAGTGCACGACCCAAACATCTCTCATACACTCCCAATCTCAGAATCACCTTCAAACTGCAAAAACAGGGCCAGACCTGCAGTTTGAGTGCCATCTTCCATTTCCCTCAAGCTCTCTTGCCCAAACCAGTTCACACACATTCCCTAGCATCTATGCAAGCTAACCATGACTTGAAACACGACCTGTAATCCCTCTAACCAGTTCCACCATTTTCAGTTTCTTGTTTTGCAGGTGAAGTGCTCTAACACGATTCAAAAGCTTTCAAGACAAAGTAAACATTGGAATAGCATCCCTGGACCTCAAGGAAGCTTTACCAATCATCACCTTGCACTGAAAGCTTCCCCATTTCCAGATAGAACTTCAACTGAACAGGTATTTTGGTGAACTTCTATCTCTCTTATTAGGCATCATTAGCTCTAAGTTTGTGAATAAACAATGTTCTACTCATGCCACTGAACATGTACATGTTTTTACTTTTCATTTCTTTTGCTTGAGCTGTGAGAATTTAAGGTTTGAAAATGGCAGAAAAGCTAGGTTAGGATTTGGGGGAGAAGAAATTCTCCCTCATCTTAGAGAGTTAGATCAAGTTCTGCATATGGTTGGATTCGTCTCTTGATGCTGAACATTTTTTATGTTATGAGTTTTCATTAATAAGCCAGGAATCAGGAGTTAGAAGTTTGAGAAGAAGGGCGCGCGTTTTGAACTGGTTTTGTCTGAAGGTTGAAGACAATGTCTTCTTGGGCTGGGCCTAAGTTATTTTCTTATTCACACCACCTTTTTGGTTTTACACCCCCTGAGCCCATTTGCTTTATTTTTAATATTTTTTGACTTTTTCTTTTTTCAATTGACTCATTTATTTTTTCTCAGCATATTAAAAATATAAAAATATTTTTTCTCATCATTTTTGAATTTATTAGGTATTTATTTGATTTTTTCTTTTAGTTTGTACATAAATAAATAAATATATACTTTTTGTTTAAAATACTAAAATAGCACAAATATATTTTATACACTTTTATCTTATTTTTACTTCCTGAAAATATTTTATAGAAAAATACTTTTTTTATTTTAATATTAAATATTATTAATTAATATATATAATACATATCTTGTAAATAATATAAATATACATATATATATATATATATATATATATATATATATTAATACATTTAGGGTAAAAATATCAAAATATACATATTTTTATTTTTATTAATATTTAACACTAAAAAGACATTTTTATAAATATACTATATTTTATTTTATTTTTGTATGTAAATAATAAATATTATATGAATTAATTGATTAATATCCCTTTTTGATTAAATTAGGGTTTTGCCCTAAATATGAAAATACTCCAAAAATAATTCCTTTTTATTTCTCTTTTTATTTCACATAAATAATATTCTTTTTTTCATACACATAAAAATTCTTTTTACATTTTGCATATTTATTTCAATTTCCATTTAATTATACAATTATTTGTCTTGCAAATATTCAAAGAAAATGATGTAATAGTTAGGTTTAAATTCTTGTCTAAATAATCCCCATTTGAAACATTTGTACCCCCTTCCCCATATCATTGTGTTGTAATAGTGTAGGAATTTAATTTTCGCACTTTATCGCTTTCTAAATATACTATGCTAGAGTTAGGGTTTGCATGCGAATAAAACGAACAAAAAGTAGTTTGACCTAATACAAGACAAAAAAGCATGAAAAATGGACAACACATTCCACACTTGCACCCCTAGGGTATTCCACTTTGTTGCCTTCAAATAATTGGGCCATGTTGCATGTTAGATTTCTTTGGGTAAAACAAACAATCAAATGATCATAGTCCCTCAAAATGTTGCCTAAATGAATGATCAAGTCCCTTTTTAAAGAAAAAATTGCCCAAAGACATTTAACACTATTGCAATTATGGTCTAAACGATGACCCGCGCCCGTCCCTTTCACCTCCTAAGGCAAGATTGTCCACCAAATGCAATGGTGGAACAAAATTGTCAAAAGGTTTAAAACATAACAAAAATCCTTGAGAAAACTTTAGGGTAGATAACTCTTAAGTACTTGCCAATTTACAAAGAAAACACTTGCCTAATTTCAAACTACGCTTCACAAACACTTTCAAAAACAAATTTTCAAAAACCTTGAAACATCTTTTCAAAAGACAAACACCTCTTGTAAAACATTCCAGTAAAGAATTGTTACAAGGGTAGCCTACACAAAGCATCTTTTCAAACATTTTCAAAATCACACACCAAGCACCATTTCAAACAATTGAAAACCAAGGCAAGTTGATCTAAGCAAGTACCTAAGAGCCCATGGATAACCATGGATAGAAAGGGTGCTAATACCTTCCCTTTCTATAATCTACTCCTCGAACCCAAGAAAAATCTCAAAGGTTTTTGCTGTGCTTTTTTAAACCTTTCCTTAGGATAAAATAAAAAGTCGGTGGCGACTCTTGCTCAACCGAAACATTTGCGAAAACAAACGCAAAACCATAGTCAGTTCTCCCACCGTATCACAATCCCTGTCACGCTCGAGCATCAAAAGGTCCTCGACACTAGTCGAGGTTCACGCTATAGGAGATAGCTCGTCCAGGATGACCCCGGTGTATAATTTTCTGATGAAGGGCGAACTCCCCGCGAACCAGACAGATGCAACCATCACAAAACGACGAGCATGCTCCTACGTGGTGCTCGAGCACAAACTATACCGCAGGGGATTCTCCATCCCCCTCTTAAAATGCATCGACGAGTCCGCAGTCCCCGAGGTGCTGCGGGAGATACACGAAGGGATTAACGCCCAACACATGGGCGGTAAGTCCTTGGCGAGGAAAGCCCTACGAGCGGGGTACTACTGGCCGACAATGCAACAGGACACCAAGGAACACGTTAAGAAGTGTGACAAGTTCCAGAGACACGACGACATGCACCTCGCTCCCCCTCACGAGCTGAGCATATTGTCGTCTCCCGTGGCCGTTCGCATGGTGGGGGATGGATATCCTCGGTCCTTTCGCGCAAGGAACTTACCAAAACAAATTCCTCATTGTGGTCGTGGATTACTTCACGAAATGGATAGAGGCCGAGGCTCTCGCGAAGATCACCTCACACAATATCCTCTGTTTCTACAAAAGAAACATCCTCGTCAGATTCAGGATCCCGAGAGCATTAGTGACTGACAACGGCACCCAATTCACCGACCACGGATTCCAAGACTTCGTCACCAAACTGGGAACAAAACAACACTTCACCTCAGTCGAGCACCCTCAAACCAATGGGCAAGTCAAAGCTGGGAACAGAGTTATCCTCCGGGGACTCAAACACCGACTCGACGAAGCAAAAAGAGGTTGGGTCAAAGAGCTGCACAGTGTCTTGTGGGCATACCGCACCACGCCCCATTCGACGACGGGCGAGACCCCCTTTCGACTAACATACGGCACTGAGGCAGTCATCCCAGTTGAAATCTGGGAACCCTCCAGGCGGACAAAAAATCCCCTCGACAAAGAAATGAACGATGAGGCCCTCAGGGACGAACTCGACTTAGTCGAGGAAATCCGATTGGGGGCGGCCCTACGCGAGGCCACCCTAAAACAACGAGTGGCCCTGCGTCACAACGACAAGGTCATTAAACGCGAGTTCGAAATCGGCAGCCTGATGTTACGAAGAAACCAGAAGGACTCCCGCGAAGGGAAATTGGTCGCGAACTGGGAAGGGTCTTATCGCGTCCACGACACCACAGGTACCGGGGCATATTACCTCGAGCAACTAGACGGAGAACCACTACCACGACCCTGGAACGCTGCTAAATTAAAGCAGTACTATAGTTAAAAAACCCTTAACACCAAGGACTCTCGCCGTCGGACATCCACGGGGAGAAACGTCTCGACCACGTAGAAAGGCCAAGGTACAGGCCCAATCTACGCCCAAACGACATAACATCGCTCAACCAAACGAGCATGAACGACAGTGCCCGACATGGACATCTCAATCGAGCTCCACCGTCGAAGTACCCGTATGGCAGAACACCCAGCTCGTGATGGGCAGTTCACGCCACGGGCAAGCGACCCCAATCCGGGTCACACGCCCGAGTAAGCGGCTTTACTCCACACGCCCGACGCATCTCGAAGAACGTCAGACCATCCAAAGGGTCGAAAAGAATCTCTCCTCGAGGTTGTAACTTAGGCGAAATTCACCACAAAATAGCAAGTCGAGCACAAGCATGTCCCGAGGAAAAAACTTAGGCAAATTTGCCACAAAGTGACAGCCGAGCATAGGCGAGACTCGGGGACATAACTTAGGCAAATTTTATCACAATATATGAAAGCATAGACAACGGGAAAATAATCAGGGTCGAAGCAAACATTAATTCAAAAGCTCGTAAGCAAAAAACAAATAGAAATAAATCGACCAAGAAGGCCGGCGATGTTCAGAAATTACAAGAACGGGCACGTAGGCCCAAAAAATATGCACGGGCACGCAAGCCCCAAAAACAACTATCAGTAAATAGGCGCGCAGGCCCGACCAGAATTTTACGGCTAGACTTCCCCGGGGCTACCAGCGTCGAAGACAGGAGACTCGGGCGGAGGCACGACCTGGCCGTCGATGATCTGGGACATGAAGCCCGCCCCTTCGGTATTCAGACCAGGATTCAATAGAGTGAGCTGGCTAACCGCGGCCTCAAAGCCATCCTCCAAGGCGCCAACACAGTCCGTCTCGAGGAGTTGAATCCGAGCGACCAATTCTGAGCGACTCCGCAAGAGGGCTGTCTCCTCCAACTCATCTTCGGCGGGAAGCATGGCGGCCTTCAGATCCTCGACCTATTTGGTGAGACGCCCGTTGTCGGCTTCCAAGCGCTCCCGGTCCAGTCGAAAGTAGTCCCTCTCCTCAGCAACCTTCCCCGAGCTCTCCTTCTCTGTGGCCAGCAACTCGGCTTGCTCGCGGAACATCTCCTTAGAGCGCTCTAGGGCAGCCTTCAACTTTCGAGATCTCACAGCAAGGGCAACTTTCTCCTGCTCCAGCTCTTTGACGCGATCGGAGTTTTCCCCCTCCTCATCCAGGACGACGGCCATCTCGGCCATCTTGACCATCCCGACCATGTTGACGGCTAGATGCTTTCTCCGACTTTCTTTACTTAGCCTCCTAATGGTATCAGCTTCATCGACGCTTACAGTTAAGGGAAACCCCTCGAAGAAGCCCTCCTCTTTAAAACAGGGAGGCAACCCAAAGGACCTCACCGCGCCAGACTCCTCGCCGACTTCCGGCGGGCTCTCTACCCGGTTCCTCTTCCTAAGTATTAGATCAACATGCTGCTCGACATCTTGGGAGTCTGGGGACCCGCCAGAAGCATCACCCGAACTAGTTAGCGGGCCCATCCTCGTCGTCTGAGGAGCCCACACCACTCTTTTGTTGACTTTCTTATCCTGTGTCAACTTTAGAAGCCTCTCCTTTCGCCCGGCCATATGACCTACAAAAAAGAAAACCCGGGTTAGTTACAAGCAAGTAACAGACAAAGAAATTAGAACAAGACTATAAGACAAAAAGTAACCTAGCAGGTTCGCAGCCTGCCCGTAGGACTGATACTCCACAAGCGCCTTTGTATCTATAGGTCGGGCCTCAAAGGTCGGGTAACCATCTTCGTCGAGAATGTCCTTTCCCTCCCTCGTGGCCCACTAGGCAGGGAAGAAACTGTCGACATATCTGTAGAGGGTACCGTAGGCCTCCTCATCTTCGGTGCTCATTCCTCCCGCGGGTGTATGGTAATGCCCAGTGTCATGCTCGTAGTGGCGCGAGCTCTAATGCAAGGGAAACTTAGCTACGCGCCCAACACCGGGAGACCCTCATCGTCCATAAGAGGCTCCCCGTGATCGTTGGTCACCACAGTTTCTTCCTCGTATACAGAATCTAGAGCAGTCTGGGTGACCGGCCGCACGATGTACCATTTGTCCTTGAACCCCCAAACATAATCCATATACATCCTGAACAGCCTCTTCGACTGTTTCAGGGAAACCCAACTGTATCTACCTCCCCAAGACTGGCGCTGTAAATGAAAGACTCTGAAGAAGAGAGGTATGGTCGCCCCAATCCTTAAAAAGCGACACGTCAGCTCGAATGCCCGAAGAAAAGCAATCGAGTTGGGGTGAAGCTGCGAGGGGGCCAGATCCAAATGACTGAAGACCCCGACCTGAAAATCACTAAAGGGGAGCATCAGGCTGAGGTCCTTAAACACGATCTCATACATGGGAAACTCGTACTCTGAGAACTCCGAGCAGATCCGCGCGTTAAGAGATGGTCTGGTAACAACAAAATTTTTCTAGAAGCCCGGCTGACTACCGCCCTGCTCGACGATAGTGTACGTGCTCTGACTGCGCCGACTATAAGCAGAGGCAATCCATCTGGGCTCGGCGCCCACCCACTCTAGCAAAGGATCATCAATGGTATCGATTAGAGTCACATTTTCCTCGGCGCTTTGGTCTCCCACCTCGTTGCGCCCCGAGGAACATGGTTCATCAGCCATTTTACCTACAAAGCACGAGAAACCGATCAATTTGGGAGCAAATCCATACGCTCGCCATAACTGACGGGAAGAAGGGCACGACAAGCCGAGTCATACTCCACACACGATTAAAACATTGAGGATTCGAACAAGAGTCTGGTGTCACCTCCCCGACACCAAGATGCCACGAAGAGACGTCCTACATACTGCCTAAATGGGCCAACATCCCGGCCAGTCACGAGTACGTCGACCTAAACTATGGATATGACG
Organism: Vicia faba; assembly: GCA_948472305.1. Taxonomy (NCBI): domain Eukaryota; kingdom Viridiplantae; phylum Streptophyta; class Magnoliopsida; order Fabales; family Fabaceae; genus Vicia; species Vicia faba. Next base: position 1,584,147,639 of record OX451739.1, read on the forward strand.
AGCAATATCATGAATCCTAAACCTAGAACTATGAGTTTAGCAGGCAATATCATGAGTTGGGCGCCCAGGACCATGAAGATCCCGGGCAGCATTGCGAGTCATATGCCTAAACTATGCATTTACCGGGCACAAACATGCATTCACCGGACATAAACATGAATATGTCGGGCAAGAATATGAATGTACCGGGGCTAATCCCAGACGCAAATTTTCTAACATACAAATAATGGAAAAAATCACCTACCACAGAGAAAAAACATGAGGGATAAGACACTTACTTGAAAATCAGGAAAGAGGTACGGTGGTGGAGAAGAAAATCGACGACGGAAAGCACGACGGTCCTATGAAAGTCTGGAAAAATAGCAGCAGCAAAGGCAGAGGAAGGAGGAGAAGCGCGAAGAGGAAAAACATATTATGGGACCCAAGGATCCTATTTATAGTGATGACGTGGAATATGAAACGTCACCCCAGGGAACCACGAATTTCCCCTCCTCGACGCATAGTTGCCCTAGGCAATGATGACTCTATATTCAATAGGGTGGCGTCACGGTTCCCAAGGGTTGCCTCGTGTACTCAATGAACACAGCCCGCCGAGAGTCCCCCGAGCACTCCCCGAAAGGAATTGTCTCACGAACGCGACACAAGAGAAACTCTTCGAGCAACCACGGGGAACCAAATATCCTGGCCGAGCATGAGGCCCCGTGACAAAGGCGAGCTGAGATCAAGTCTTAACTCCTGCTCCAGGAGCCACGACTTGGGGGTTCCTGTTATGGACTGGGCCCGGGTTGGCCCAAGAGCAAGAATGAAGGCCCAATCCAAACAACTCTACGAGGAGCGCGTCGACCAGAAGCTACAGCCGTGCCTGCCGCTGCTCGCGAATGCAACGTCCTCGACCACATACAATCCAGCTTGAGCACCCTCCTCGTAGGGCAGACTACGACCGTTACTCCATCACCTGAACTCCGGAAAGACCGCGTCCTCGTCCGTCCGTACTTCTCGCTGAGCATCACCAGGGAGAGGACCACGTGCGGGTCCCCACTACACACGTAGAACCTGACAGTTCTTTTATTGGCCAGTCCTGGTCGGCCCAATAAAGGGACCTTGGCCTCGCGCTGGGGGCTATAAATACCCTCTATTCCTAGAGGGTCAGGTATTCATTCTCTTACCCATATACACACTTTTTGCCTGCTCGTACTACCACTCACTTTAGCATCAGAGTGCCTTGCAGGTACCCCCCCCCCCCCCCCCCCCCCCCCCCCCCCCCGGGTCTCGTTCAACTTCAGCTCGGAGGCAGTCGTGACGGTTCAAGTCTGATCCGGTAAGATCAATACCTAATATCACTTAATTTCTACTATATCATACATAACATCACATCACATATCATATTCATCAAAACATCACATATACTCATAAATACATCACAAATACTCATCATAAATCAATTAAATAATTAAATAATTTAATTACTCTCTTGCATAACCAACACACAAACTCGTATTTAGTTGCGATGACCATTTTATTTTATTTCTTAAAATTTTATCATTATTTTCATTTTTCTTAAGAATAAATAAAATTTAGTGGCAATTTTATATCTATTTTGAGATCATTAACAATTTTTTGAGTGAACCTTTGTATTCCATGTAAGATTTTTGATTGTGTTTATGTTTGTATACATGAACACTTAACATGCGCCCTTGTGTACAAGTTATGACTACCCTAGACTAAAAAAAAGTCCATTTAAATGAGTAAAAGAAAATGGGGCAAAAGTATCTGAAATGATATTAATATAAAATTTAGGATCTGAATCTAGATATGAAATGAATTTTAATGGATGAAATATAATTGAAAAGAATCGTGTCCAAAAATATACAATGGAAGGGAGTGAAATGAATAATTTAAGGAGGGTTAATTGAGTTAAGAAAGAAAAAAAAAAAAGAATTGAAAAAGTAGAATAAAAAAAGAAAGTTGAAGCGAGCTCACCCTCTTGTTGTTAGTTTCTTATCCGAATGAAACGGGAAGAAGAGAAGAAGAAAGAGCGGCCCTTTATCCGTTGAATTTAAGTTCTGTTGTGTTCCGCCCTATGAAACCTCCGAATTACATTTCTCATCCTTAAAAACGGGAAGATAATGTCTTGTTTCTTGCCACACTTTAACACTTTCACAACTCCTATTCCTATCCCTACAAACCGCCATCATCATATCATTCTTCAAAGTAACACTCTTTCTCCCAATTATTCGCTTTTTTATTTTCTCACTCACTCACTCACTCATGCTTTCTTTTTATCTGCAGTTAAATTAAGACGCCCACACTGTATTCTGTCTCCTTCCGCACCATCAACCGCACTCCTTGAATTCGATGCTGCAAACACTCCTTGGTCCTATGTCACTTCTCAGGTAACAACTTCTTTATTCTATTCTAATTCTAATTTTTTCTTTTTAACATTCAATCAATTCATCCACATTTTTTCCCTATCAATTTCATACATATGGAACATTCTCTTTACCCATGCATTGCACGTATAGGCCTAGGTTACATAATAATCTTCTTTTTTTTTACTAGGAAAACTTTAAAGCAGCCTCATCTGCAGAATCACTGCTTACTAGTCAAGACACGGTAATAGCGGAAAGCTTTAAAGCAGCCTCATCTGCAGAATCACTGCTTACTAGTGAAGACGCGGTAATAGCGGAAAACTTTAAAGCAGCCTCATCTGCAGAATCACTGCTTACTAGTGAAGACGCGGCAATAGCCTATGCTGCTTCTGAAGCCCTTGCTCTTGCTAAAGCTGCTGCAAAACTTGCAAAGGATGCAACTCTATTAGTAAAAGACAACCCTCCACAACAGCCGGTGTTTAGGCCACAACTTCCTTCCGCGCCTGAAAATTTACTTCTCAAATGGGTTCAACATATGGAAGCACAAGATGCTGTAGCAGAAGGATCCGTTGCTACTGGACTGGAAATAATGGAACATGTTGACAATACTTCAACCCAAGAGGAGGAGCCTACCTTTGAGGAACTTGAAGACATCGACAAAGAATTGTTGGATAGTATAGATGCAAGATCTGGACGCCAAACGGAAAGAAAAGCTAGAAGACTCAGAGCATCTGGGAAGGCTGCCACTAATATTGTGTCCTTTAGGTCTGGATCCACCAGTAGAAAAAAGCGTGTTCGGACACAACAGGTTGACTATTCTGATCCACTTCGTTACTTGAGAACTGCAACCAGATCTTCAAAGCTTCTTACTGTATCTGAAGAAATTAACTTGTCTGCAGGAATACAGGTAAGCTGATTAGCATGTTACTGATGTTGCATTAGTACTTAGAACAGAGTTAAGTCTACAACCGCGATTTCATCGCAGACATCATCATGGTTTTTGATGTCTCTTTCACCGCCATTGAGATTGCATTAGCCACATTTGATTGCAATCCTCTGCAATAGAGGATCACAATGCTGCTACCATCGTTAGTTAGTTCAACTGCAATATAAAACCTTGTTTAGAACAATCTGGTAAAGAATAAACCATTCTTTTCATGCTCTTGATAGTTCATATGCTCCTAAATCATCCAATATTCATCAATAAATTTTCATAAACTGCTTCTTGATCTTAGGATTTTGATCCATGTAGCCGGTCCTAATTAATGGAATAAGGCTTGGTTGTTGTTGCTGTTTGCTGATTTTGTAAACTAATATCTATATCATTCTTAAAAGTATATCAAAATGCCATAAAAGGAAAGAATGTTAAATGAATAGTTATGCATTTAATCATAGCGGTCAAATGATGTTAAATGAATAGTGAAAGATTTTCCATCTTACGAGATTGTTATACTTTAGAGTTGTATAGATTAGACAGGGTATTATTATTATTTTTTTGGGATTATTGTTTGTAGTTTAACAATCAACATAATTATATTTTACTTGAAGTTTTATTATTTTGCTTTTGTTTTCTAATTCATTTGCCTCTTCTCCTACCAATATAATTCAGGATCTGATAAAGCTCGAAAAACTTCAAGAGGAGCTTACAGAAAAATGTGGTAGCCAGCCCACATTTTCTCAATGGGCTACAATGGCAGGGGTAGATCAGAAGACCCTAAGAAAGAGATTAAATTATGGTGAGCGTTGCAAAGAAAAAATGATTAAAAGCAATATACGACTTGTCATATCAGTTGCTAAGAATTACCAGAAATCAGGGATGAGTCTGCAAGATCTAGTCCAGGTATATTTTCACCTGTATAATATTTTGCTAGAAAGTACGGACATAACAGGGGGTACCAGCCACGGATATAATTTGAAATAGGCACGGGGCTTTGACATTTTTAAATTATAGGATACAAAAAGTGCTATAGTGCAGAACATAAAATTAGTACTAATATGAAAACATAAATCGTAAATCAAAAGGGAGAATTGATATTTTCAGAGTTAGATATGAATCATTGCATTTGCAGATGAAATAAATTTTTATCTATATCAGTGATATTCTAATCTCTAGAGTATAAATAAATTTAGAAAATGGAAGAAAAAATTGTAAAATACAAACAGAAGCATCTTCAAAGTGTCTGACATGCACATACAACATAACATGGCTTCTGTTTCAAAATGTCCATGCTAATTTGATTGTTTTCCTAAATATGCGGTAATTATGGAATATATGACAACTTCAATGGTTCTAGTAATCAGCTACTTAACTATTTTTCCTTGAGTATAGGAAGGATGCCGCGGCCTTGTAAAAGGCGCAGAGAAGTATGATGCTTCTAAGGGCTTTAAGTTCTCAACCTATGCTCATTGGTGGATTAAACAGGCAGTTGGGAAAGCCCTTTCTGATCAGTCAAGAATTATTCGCTTGCCAGTGAGTATCATCTTTATCTTTGATTATTTCTTTGTCCAACCATTACAAACTAAATATGGAAAACCACAAGCTTGTCTTTTTAATACTCCTTTATCCTTAATTATAAGACTCACTTTCTATATTTGTTGTCCCTTAATATAAGACTCTTCAAACTTTCACGTCCATTAGTGACTTATTCACAAAAACACCTCCATTATATTTATAATGACTTATTCACAAAAACACCTCCATTATTATATTTATAATTGCAAAACAATTTTTTTTATTGTTCCTATTATATCATTATATGTAACATTAAATAGATAGTTATCTAAAATTAATACAAATTTTACAAATTATTGCTACAAACATCTTTCTTAATACTCGTGAAATTGTATGGATCTAATAAGGAACAAAGGGAGTATAATGTAGAGATAATTATGTAAAAGTAACACATATTTTATAAATTTATTGCGATTTGCTACAACTACTTCTCTTAATACCCCCAAAATTTGTAAGGTTCTAAGGGAGTATACCTTGGCGGTATTTGAAAATCGCCGAAACACCAACGACTTCTGTCACTCCCTACAGTAGAAGCTCACAGAGTCGCATCCCCCCTCTTCCTTGCTGGTGAGACAACAACCTCATTGATGTTTGTTAGACAAAAACAAGGCTAAACAAATATGAGTTGAGTTTTGAAGCATTCATATAACCATATTTGCTTCTGCTTGTTCTTGTTAGCAACCATCAATTAGGTCATCATCTCAGTCGTGTCAATGAGAAGATTGGGAGCCTCTTCTGGTGGAAGCTTCGACAGCAGTTGGATTTTCTGATGCTTTTAAGTATGAATCCATTGTGGACTATCAGTAAAGTGGCTCACTCTAGAATTTTCTCGAGTCAAAATCGCTCTAATTATTATAACACACTACTTTGCGATATTTTTGGTTTAACAGTTCAACTTGGTGAGAGCAACTTACAAAGTAAGGGAGGCAAGAAAACAACTGTACAGTGAAAATGGAAGACAACCAGACGATAAAGAAATTGCTGAAGCAACTGGGCTGTCAATGAAGACGCTTACTGCTGTTTATTTGGCCCCAAAATCTCCCAGATCTCTAGAGCGGAAAATAGGGATCAACCAGAGTCTTAAACCTTCAGTCTGTCCCTAATCTTGTTCAAATTTGTGATTCAGAAAATATGAAGCTGTTTTTCTTATGATATTCATTTTGCTGATACGTTGGTGTGTTTCTGATCAGGAAGTACTTTCTGCACCGGAAGCTGAAACAGCTGAAGAACAGCTGATTAAGCAGTTAATGAAAAAGGACCTAGAAAAGGTACTAGACTGCCTGAATCCGAGAGAGAAACAGGTGATTAGATGGAGATTTGGTATGGACGATGGAAGGATGAAGGCACTGCAAGAGATTGGGGAAATGATAGGCGTGAGTAGGGAGAGAGTTAGACAAATTGAGTTATGTGGTTTTAGTAAGCTTAAGAACAGGAAGAGAGCCAAACATTTGGAGCAGTATATGAATTTAGGTTATTTCAGGTCCTGATATATTTGTTCTTTTTACATGTATGTTGTTCCTCTACTTTTTCTTTATTATTCAAGAGAAAACAAAAAGGTTATTTCAGTATACTAGGAATCAGGAAATCAATGTAAGCACAAGCAAAATAACTTTTGACCAAGAGTTCACCATTTTTTAATGTACGCTATTGAATTTGAACCAAACAAGAGTATTCAAATTTTGCAAAGGAGTTTGAGAAAAGTATCATTGTGCAGCAGCAGTTGGCTACAGTTTGATGCTCGTAAGAGCCATAGTCTCTGCAGTATGCATAGACCAATGAATTTGCAAATGACTTGATACAGTAGTTATTTTCTGGTCTGTGATGCTTCAAAATTATGAGTGACTTTAATATTTGGCGTTTTTAAAGTTGGTGACTTTGATGATTTTAGTATTATTGAAAGATTTATAAATGATTAAAATAAAATATATTAGGGTTTGTTTGGCCTATGACACTTTTTGAGTTTATAGTTTATAAGTTTATATGATAATAAAAAATCTGTTTGGCAACTGTCTTTTCATCACGAATTTATAGTTTATTTTACTAGTTTATAGTTTATTTTTCAAAGATTTAAATTAGCGTTTTAGCTTATAGTTTTTTTTTACCAGTTGTATTTTATTATTTTAACTAAAATACATTTTTACCAATACACTAGTGAGGAAAGTGTGCACCACTTATTCTTTGTGTGGCAATACACTAAAAATATTTGGTTGCAAATTTTAAGTGGCAGAACATTAATCATATTCCTTTTGGCTGGGATCAAGAAGTGACGTGGTTAATAGGAAGGACAAGGAGGAAAAGCAGTCATGAACAACTGCTGAAAATTTTCCTAGGTAGTCATATAGAGGGTAACAATGTAGATAAATTTCGTTATACTATAAAGAATAGATATAGTAAACATACGACTCTAAGCACCCATATTAATGGTCTTTTTTAACATTGTTCTTTGTGGGCACTTGGATCTCTGGATTAGTTATTATTCCATGTTTTTGGTAAATAAAGTTATGCTTTTTTCTCAAAAAAAAAAAACATTTTTATCCTCTAATTTGTTTTAGTTTCAATTAAAATATTATATATTAAATAATTTTTATGTCATTTTAATGTATCAACTACTTGAATCTCGTTAATTTTATTAAATATTTTAATTAATTTATCAATTATAAATTAGTATCTATCAATAATTAATTATAAACTATCAATTAAATTATCAAGTCAATTAAACCTTAACAATTTTAATAACTTTGATGTTCAATTACACTAAAATAAATAAAATCCCCAAATTTAAATGTCACTAAATTTCCCCCTTTAAACATCGGTTGGATTATGATCGAAATCGGAATCAATTTCTTTTAATTTTATGTGTAAGTACAGTAAAATTCTTAGGTAAACACAACCATAACAAATAATTTTATTCATAATCAATTATAAAATTTTATATAAATTAAAAAATAAATATAACATTTTACACTTTATTAAATATTTGAAGTTTTAATTACGATCTGCTGTCAATAATCAGAATTCTTGCGTATTTATCTGCTTCCATTATAATTCGATCAATGGTCCGTAATAATTTTTTGAGTAATATTCCACTCTAGTAACTATGATATTAAACAAGTTAGATGTGATCCACTTAAACAAATTTTAATTAGCTCACACATATATTAATTGTAATTATCCAAAAAATTGCGTTAAAATAGTATTTAATTTTATAAATGAATGAAATAGTTAATTAATTTAAAAGCAACTTAAATTTTAAAATGACTGGGCTCGGAAATGATGTCTATTTCTGCTTCTCCAACGAAAGGCGTGGAATATTAGTGTCACTCAAAAAAAAAAGAAAAAGTAATATGTTAATATTATTGAATTATTAATTAATTATTGATAATATAAAAAGATTATAATAATATTTAATAAAAGAGGTATTATTATTTAGGCTTGGGGTGTGTGAAAAAGTAAGAAAGAAGTGAGTGTGATTGTGTGTGAAGAAGAAATGAGAAAGACGAAGAAGAGTAGCAGTACTACTTCAGATTCAGAGTATTGTCAAGCACAACAACCACCTGTAACTGCGGAAGAAGAAACAACTCCTCCTCCTCCTAAGCTTGACGATGGTTTCTATGAAATTGAAAGGATACGCCGTAAGAGGATCCGAAAGGTTCGTTCATTCGTTCGTTCATTCATTACCTCTTCACTACTAATTACTAACTCTTTCTCTTTCTTTTTATCTTAGGGTGAGCTCCAGTACCTCATTAAATGGTCACTCACTCTCATCTTCATCTTTCTTTATTTAGACTTTCGTAATTACTAATTACTTTACTTTAGTTGATTAACATGCTTTAATTTAATTAGACAGGCGTGGGTGGCCTGAAACTGCCAACACTTGGGAGCCACTTCAAAATCTACAATCGGTACCCGATCTTATTCATGCATTTGAGGAAAGGTAAACAATCACCTAAACCCTAAACCTTCCTTTTACTTTCTTTTTTTTTTTCCACTCATTTTTCATTTTATTTTCCTTCAGCCTCAAATCAGCTGGTGGTGCCGGAGGAGGAAAACATCACCGCAGCAAGGGAAAACGCACAACCACTCTTCCACCTCACCCTCAACCCCAACCACCACAACCTACTAACGCAGATCCTCCCACTGGCCTTCATGCAGACAATCTAGCAACACATTTCCAGCAAACTCCTGACAATCTTCAATCGCATGGGGATCAGCCTCACCCTCAGCCTCAGCCTCAGCCTGACCGCACCAGAGGAGCCAAAAGGAGAAAACCCGCTTCCGTTAAAAGGTTCAAGAAAGAGGAATGTGCTTCTCATACTCAAACGGTTCATACTAACAATACAGCTGCCAATGACAACTCTGCTGGTGGTAAACCTGAACTGGCCTGGACACCAACTATTGTCAAGATTCTAAAGCCAATAGGATATTCAGCTTCTCTATCCTCCTACATGCAGGATGTTTCCGTTACCTTTATGGCTATGAGGTTACTATCTTTTTCTTAACTCAACTTATTTTCACATACCTTTACTTTTATTTTAAGGCTTTTCTATTTTCTCTTTTCACTTTCTTCACAACAGGAAGCACCGTGTATTTTTTGCATGCATATTTTCAATCACTATTGCTTTCTGAAGTGAACTTAGTATAAAGAAAGACCTTAAACATTTCACCAGAAAACGTTATTTCACTACTTAAGTTCATTTGTCCTTAAACTTTGTTAAATGTTTTTGAAGGTTTCGTTCAATCCCTTGTTACTAAAACTTTTGAATTCTTGCATTTGATCATGTTAAGAATCAAGCCATTTAAGAATATATGATTGCCTTAAAACCTAGTCTCAGGTGCCTATTTTTCTTTGGTTGATAAAAGAGAGGCGAAATTAATGCTCTAACATGCCCCTTCCGCTTTAGTCCTATGGGTTGGAAATAATGAATCCACGAGCTCACATTATGTTTGTGCTGAAATTCACCCTTGGAGGAATCACGGTGGCAACAATCAAACTCATACTGGCTTATTAGGAAAGAGAGTCACTGAGTTTATATCCATAACAAGTAACAAATCCACCACTAAAGGCTAAAAATAATAAGCCATGTATGCTATCTATTCCGTCTTGAAATGCACACCAAGAATACTTATATTGTGCTCCAGCTGCTACTATCAAGTTGCAATAATTTTATATGTATATGTCATACTCTGCAAAGACACAACTGGTGTTATTAGTAATTTGAAATGTTTCTAGAGTTATTTAGAGTAGTCTTAATATCTAATTATCTATGAGAAAAATCTAGAAATACATTAAATATAGAAAATCTAGAAGGGTGTATTAATTAGGAAGGTTTTAGAAGTATGTCTAGAGTTCTCTACTTTTACCTATAAATACCCACTTGGCATTTGATATCAATCTAATGTGAATTCTCTATTAGAAATACTTTCCTTCCTCTAACTAGGTGGTTTCAGAGTTATGTTTGTGAAAATTGTGAAAATAGAATTAAGAGATGGCTAGTTGTAACTACACTACTTTCCAATATCCTCTTCTTACTAAAGAGAACTACAAAAAGTGGGGCAATTGAATGAAAGCTTTCCTTGGCTCTCGAGGTGTAAGGGAGATTGTGGAGAAAGGCTATAATGAGCCCAGTGTTTTCAAATTACCCCGCCATGGCCGCTGTGGCGGATATACTTGGCGGTTTTTGGGCTCGCCGCAATGGTAAATATCGGCCGCCGCTATTGCGGGTTTTTCCGTTATAATCCGCAATAACGGCGCCGCAAAGTGGCCGGTATGGTGGGATTTTGGCTTGAGTTGAAAAAGAGGTTTTTGCAAAGACAGGAAGGAATGATCAACAAAATATCACCCCATCCATCAAAGTTTGAATGATTCTATGTTAGAGAAGGTTTCTGATGCTCTACTAGTTCAAAGGATGCTTGGGAGATATTAGAGAAATGACTCCAAGAAATTAACGAAGTGAAGAAGATAAGAGTTCAATCCTTAAAACAGGATTTTGAAGATGAAGGATTCCAAACCAAGTGTGATGGTGGCTGTCAATCAAATGAAGAAATATAGAGACAAAATAGAAGATGATTGGTGGCAGAAGATTTTTCGTTCCTCGAGTCCAAATTTCAATTATGAGATGTGTTATGTGGCACGTCAAGAAAGATCCAAGTTGGATGAATGAAGCATCAATCATGCCTTTGTTAGCTATGATTCACATTCTAAAGGATATAAGTTGTACAACCCATGCAATGACAAGGTGGCGGTGAACCGTGATGTTGAATTTGATGAAGTTGCAACATGGGATTGGGATGCCCAAGAAGAAACAAACCATAATTTTCTTGTATATTTTGAAGATGACTAAGAGACCATGGCTGCAACTCTGCCTCTTTCTCTTCATTCACCGACTTTATAAAGAAAGTTCAAGTGACAGGCCAAATAAAATAATAACAGGTTATCCTGAAGAAAGGATCTACATTAAGCTACTATTGGAGTATGCTGGCAAAAGACATGAGGATGAAATTTAATACTTAAGATGACTTTGCACAAAATGAGAGCAGAAGCCCGTGTGTAGAAGAAAAATTTAAATGAAGAGGGAGCAATGGGATTAGTAATCTAAAATTTAGGTGAATCTGTAGTTATTTAGAGAAGTCATACTATCTATGAGAAAATCCAAAAGTACATTAAATTAAAAAACATCTAACAGTGTATATTAATTAGGAAGGTCCTAGAAGCAAGTCTAGAGTTCTCTACTTGTACCTATAAATTCCCACTTCCCCTTGCACTTGGTATTTAACTTCAAGCAAATGTGATTTTCTCTTAGAAATACTTCCCTTCCTCTAATAAGTAGAAACTTAGTCCTCTAAAGTCTTTCCTTCCAAAATCTAACCCACAAAAACACTTCAAAACCCAACCTGCAAACACACTCTTAAGCGTTTAGTCGTGTTGTACATCTGCTAGAGAGATTCCCTTAAAGAAGCTGTGAGACAAACTCCATGAGAAGGAGATAAATGATTATGCCATGCTTTACTTGATTTTATAGAGCTTTGGGTTTGGCTGTGTAGCAAAAAAGTCATGTCTTTTGCACCTCTTTTAGGGAGATTGAAGTGAGCTAGACAAATGTTATTATTAATCATACAACATACTTGTTCACATAATGCATACATGGTTAATTTTACAGGTCTGATGGAACAGAAGTGATGGTGGATAACAAATATCTCAAGACAAACAATCCTCTTTTGGTAATCCACTATCTCTTGGCATTGCTTGAAAGTCTTGAAAATACTTATATGGCACCCTCTCATCTGAAGTTAATGATTTTTTTGCAGCTGATCAATTTCTATGAGCAGCATCTCCGATACAATCCAAGTTCTTAACTGGATGGATAGTATTGAAGGTGGTGGTTTTGTGTGTGATTAGATCTTCCGTTGTTTGCTCTTAGTTATATATATAATAGAATTGTAGATGCAGGGGATCCTAAAGGATTAGGAAGTACGGTGTTGGTTAGCATATGTCTATGTAACCAAATCTTGAGACTTGTTCTAAACTATAGCGATGCGATTCTACATCATGTTTTATCCCCTTTACGCATGATAACAGACCGTGTGAAATTGCCTAGGTTGTGCATTGAACATCATTGGTGTGTTAATATTGTTTCACTGATGGCGTATTTAATGAAGGATGCTTATCTATCTGATTGCATAATCCCATGTCATGTCATGCCATGCATCTTTGTTTCATATTTACCTTTGAGTATGCCTGCATGACATTAAACATTGCTTAAAAGCAACATTTCCTATTTATGTAACAGCAGCAATTCTTGTTTATCAATGTTGGTGCAAGGTGATGAAATTGAGGAATAAGAGAGAAAAATGATAAATGCTATAAAACTGCCACTAATGATTGAAAGAGGATTGATTGTATTAAATAAAACCTAGTGTACACTTATTTATACACAAAAATAGTAAAGATAAGAATGTCACATAGGCCTTAAAAGAGAATATCTAAAAATGATAAATACTAAATTACCCTCTAATATTATCCCGTAATTTAGTAACTATTAGAAACTAACAACACCAATTTCATTTCTCAAATGAGGAAATTGGTGTGTTTTTATTGCCTTCGTTAGAACATTTGTCAGTTGCTTCTGAGTGCTACATTGCAGAACTTCTAACACTCCTTTCTGCACTTGACTTCTCAGAAAATGATACTTCGTCTCAATATGCTTGCTTCTTCCATGCAACACTGAATTCTTGACAAGATTGATTGCAGATTTGTTATCAATCAACAGCTTCAGAGGTTTCTCTATCTCAATCTTCAAATCCTCCAGAAGATTTAGAAGCCAAACAACTTGACATGCAGCTATAACACCTGCAATGTATTCAACTTCACACGTTGACAGGGCCACAACAGACTGTTTCTTGGAACTCCAAGAAATTGGACCTCTCAGAAACTTGAACAAGTAACCAGAAGTACTTCTTCTGTCAACTCTGTCTCCACATCAGTTAGAATCAGAATAACTTACTAATTCTAGTTCTGTCTTTCTTCCAGAAAGAAATGACACTCCATATTTCAGAGTTCCTTTGATATACCTCAGAATCATGACAGCAGCTTGGTAATGAGATCACTTTGGTTTTCTCATGAATATACTAACCATTCCAACTGCATAACAAATGTCAGGTTTGGTATTGCACAAACACCTAAGAGAACCAACCAACTGCTTGAAGGTTATAGCATCCACATAATCACCATCAGAATCTAATTTATGATTGGTTTCTGATGGTGTCACAACAACTTTGCAATTCTGCAGCTTAAATCTCTTCAGAAGTTCAAGTTCATACTTCAGCTGATGTAGAATGACACCCTTCTTTGAGTACATAATCTCCATTCTTAGAAAATATACCATATTTTTCATATCTGTCATCTCAAATTCATTCATCAGAACTTCTTTGAACTTGATTATATCTTCTGGACAACTTCCTATTAGAAATATGTCATCAACATATAGACACACCAGAATCACATTGCCACCAGAATGCTGCACATACACGCCATATTCCATTTCACATTTCTGAAACTTCTGCCTCTTGAAAAACGAATCAATTTTTAGATTCTAAACTTTGGGCGCTTGTTTCAGTCCCTACAAGGCTTTATGTAACTTGTATACCATTCCTTTCTTATTCTTTTTCACAAATCCAGGAGGTTGTGACACATATACCTCTTGTTGTAACGAACCATTCAGAAATGCAGACTTCACATCCAAATATATCAAAGGTCAATTTTGTTTGCAGCTAAAGCAATCACCAGTCTGATTATTTAGTGTCTAGTTACAGGCGCAAACACCTCAAAGTAATCTAGTCCAGATTTATGAAAAAAAACCTCTAGCCACTAGTCTCGCTTTGTGTTTGCCAATTGATCCATCTGGCTTAAGTTTCACCTTGAAAACCCATCTGACGCTGATGACTTTCTTCTTTTTTGAAAGCTTCGTCAGCTTCCAAGTTTTGTTTCTTTTAATAGCCTCAAGTTCTTCCTTCATGGAATTCAAACACACTTTCTTCTTGAGAGTTTTTTCAATACCCACTGGTTCAGAATCTACTAATATGGCACACTGAATGACTTCTCCTTCAGAATCTACTTCAGTATCATGCAACATGCTAAAATCTGCAAACCTACTTTGTATTTGTCTGATTCTCTGTGGTCTCTGAACTTGTTCTGAAGCTTCTCCAGAACTCGGAACAATGCTAGCTTCTGGACCTTGTCCAGAACTACTTCCTTCAGAATTACCACCTTCAGAGTTACTTCTGGAAGCTTGTCCTCCAGACCCTATGTCTTCAGAGTTTTCTCTTCCATAAATATAATTACCACCAGATTCTGGATCATCATCAGAATCTGGATCAGAATCAGATCCACTATCAGAATCTCCATGAGATTCTGACTCATCTTCAGAGTCTTCAGATTCATCTTCTGATTCTGACTCATTTTTAGAACTTTCTGAAGAATCTTCAGAAATTAGCTCTGGTGTTGGCGCTACACCGGAATCTGATTGAAGCTTGTTCCAATCTCATGTTTCTGACTCTTTCACAATAACGTCTCTGCTGATTTCAACTTTGTTGGTTTCTGGACAATAAAGCTTATAGGCACCTGTACTGTGGTATCCCACCAGTAACATTACTTTGCTTTTATCATTCAGTTTCCATCTTCTAGCTTCTGAAACGTGTTTGTAGCATACAGAATCAAACACCCTCAGATGGATAACACTTTGCTTGTCTCCAGTCCATTTTTTTAAAGGAACAATTTCCTTCAGTTTCTTCTTGGACACCTATTCAAAACATATGCTGATGTGGCAACGACTTCTCCCCATAACATGTGAGGTAGCTTCTTCTCTTTCAGCATACTTCTGGTCATATCAAGCAAAGTTCTGTTTCTTCTTTCAGCAAGACCATTGTGCTGAGGAGTATATGGAGCAGTAACCTCATGTTCTATTCTATTCTCCTCGCAAAACTTCTGGAACTCTATAGAGTTATACTCACCTCCACCAGCCGTTCTCAGAATCTTCAGCTTCTGACCACTCTGCTTCTCAGCCTTCACCTTAAACTTCTGAAACTCAGTAAACACTTCATGCTTGAACTTGATGAGTGTTACCCATGTCATTCTTGTGAAATCATCCATAAAAGACATAAAATATTTGTTTCCTCCAAGTAAAGATACTGGAAATGGTCCACACACATCATAATGTACTACTCCCAAAGCATGCTTTGCTCTGGGAGCTACTTCTGATGCAAATGAAAATTTGGGTTGCTTGCCTTTCATGCATATCTCACATGACTTCTCATGCTTCATAATCTTCGAAATGCCATGTACAAGCTTCTTAGAACTTAGATTCCTTAAGCTTCTATAGTTCAAGTGCCCCAACCTCTTTTCCTACAACTTACTGTCACCTTCAGCGTCTTCTGCACTAAGACACTCTGCTTCAGCTGTTTCTACATTCACCTTGAATGTTCTGTTGCTTCCCTGCTCAGACTTCATAATCAACTTCTGATTAGAATTCTATAACGTTAAATGGTTGTCCTTCATAACAACTGAGAACCCTTTCTCAATGAGCTGACTCACACTCATCAGATTGCTTTTGATTCCAGGAACATACCAAACATCTTTGATTAGAATGTTTTTTCCATTCTTCACTCTGACTCTGACATTTTCCATACCTTCTGCATTAAGATACTTATCATCAGCACATTCGATCTTTGTTCTCCTTCTAGAGTCAAAGTCTATCAGCCGTTGTTTGTTCCCAGTCAAGTGGTTTGAACAACCAGTGTCCATATACCACCAATCTTCTGAACACTTTCCATCAGAATCAGAAGCCATCAGTAGCACAGGTTCATCATCAAAATCTCCTCTGTCTATATTTGCTTCTTCTGATTTCCTTCCTCTGTTTCTACAATCTTTGGAAAAATGGTCAAACTGTTTACAACAGTAACATTGAACCTTCTTCTTGTCATACATTTCCTTTCTCTTCTGATATTTTTTCTCATCAGAAGTTGAGGTTTCTGACTTCTGGAATTTATCACCACGTCTATTCTGCTTCCGGTCCTTCTTGATAAAAGAAGCCTTCAGAGCCTGCTCCACTTCCCTCCCAGAAGTTCTTTCAGTCATACACAACTCCTGCGCTTCTAGACTGCTTTGCAACTCTTCTATTCTCATGGTTTCCATATTTTTAGAACGTTCAATAGAAACAACAATGTAATCAAACTGAGGAGCAAGTGACCTCAAAATCTTCTCTATGATTACCTGTTCAGAAAGTGTTTTTCCACAAGCTTTCATCTCATTAGTGATCAGAATCATTCTGGAGATGTACTCAGAAACTTTCTCACTGTTCTTCATGTTGAGATTCTCATATTGCTTTCGCAGGGACTGAAGCTTCACCTTATTTACTGACGCGTCACCACCATAACATCTGACCAGTATATCCCATGCCTCTTTCGACGTTGTCGAATTAGTAATTTTCTCAAACACACTTTCATCCACACACTGATGGATATAGAACAGAGCTTTCTGATCCCTCTTCCTCGTAGCTCTTTCTGCAGATCTTTGTTCTTCAGTAGCATCTGCTGCAACTGGAACATAACCATTGGTAACAAGATCCAGAACATCATGAGCACCAAACAACACACATATCTGTATCATCCATCTGTTCCAGCTTTTGCCATCAAAAACTGGAAGTTTAGTGTTCAAACTACTGCCTCCACTCATCTTAAACATTGCACAAATCTCAGATCTCAGATTTTCACTCAGTGTTTCCCAAACCCACAAAATCAGTGTGATTATGTTCAGATTTTTGTTCAAGATTCAACAGAAATCAGGAACCAAAAATCAAACACACAACTCACTATCACTCGTGTTTCCCAGAATTTCAGAACAAACCAAGAGCTCTAGATACTAATTTGTTGGTGCAAGATGATGAAATTGAGGAGGAAGAGAGAAAAATGATAAATGCTATAAAGCTGCCACTAATGATTGAAAGATGATTGATTGTATTAAACGAAACCTAGTACACCTATTTATACACAAAAATAGTAAAGATAAAAATGCCACATAAGCCCTAAAAGAGAATATCTAAAAATGGTAAATACTAAATTATCCTCTAATAATCAATAAAAAAGTAATTTCTTTTTTTACATAAATTCAACAAATATGCAGAGAATTTTTGGTAGATTGATTGAGTTGAGAAAATATTATTTTATTGGATCAAATCAAGGGACTTAAGAAAATAATTTTTAAGAACATTTGTCTCAATTGGTGTCGGATTTGATAGAGAGGACTGCTGTTTGATTTTCCGCAACTGCGATCGGGAGGAGGTTAAAATTATTTGATGTTAGAACTGATCATCGAGTCGGATTATACCAGTGGTGAAAAAAAATCAAAATTAATAAATAAATTATTTTTTAAAAGTACTTATTTGAGTTTTTTTTTTATACTTTATCGGGTGAAAAATAACGGTAATGATTTCAAAGTATTGATAGTTTATTGTGTATAACTTATTATCATTTCTTAATTACTATAATATATTTTTGCATAGTATATTTTTTAAAACAAAAAGGTAAATTTAGTAGTATATATCTCCTCTATCTATTTAGATAATCTCAACTCACATTGTACATATATCTACTAAAGTAAAATGTGAAATATCATATTAAAGTAATACTACATATATCTACAAAAGTAAAATGTGAAATACCATATTAAAGTAATTGATAGTTATAAAAAATTATAAATATCCAACTTTAGATAGTGATAGAAATTTAATGTGATAGAAATTTAATATTTCATTGATTATATATTTTTGCATTATTAATTAATAACCAGAAATTAGTATTTATTCGGTCATATAGCCATAAATGTGTGAGTAAATCGTATACTAGCTCTCATTGAGAGTTTGGTGCAAATATTATTGTTCATTTGTTCGCTAAAGTGTTAATGTTATATGCTAGTTATTAAGTTTGTGATTACATTTTATCTCCTATTAAGTTTGTTGATAAAGTCGGTGAAAATATGTTGAACTGACTTTATCAAAGCGTGACATGTAAAAAAATATCAAAATTTAAGTTTTGAATGAAAAAAAAAATCAAAACTTTAAGTTTTGTTTGTAGTCAATTGTAAGTTTACTTTTAAACATGATTATGACTTTTTTAAATATCTGATTTACGTTTACATACAAGAATATATATATATATATATATATATATATATATATATATATATATATATATATATATATATATATATATATATATATATATATATATATATATATATATATATATATATATATATATATAACGATTTAAATAATAATTAAATAGAATAACAAGTTAAAAGATCATCGAGACTAAAAATTTATTTGTATTAACTTATTTGAGTTTATTTATTAATAAAATTTAGAAACTAATGTTTAAGAGAACATATGAAAACTGTACCGTTATCGACACTTTTTCAACAGAACATGTCTCTTATCTACCACCATGTAGGAGGACTTTTGATAGAAGTGAGTCAGTCATTCATTCCAACATTGTTGGGTCATCAATTCGGAGTTCAATATTATTGGAAATCCACCAAAATCTATGATAAATTTCTATCAATCTTGATGAACAAGATTGATATCATCACGCAATGACGATGAAAGATAAAAGATGAAGAAAGAAAGAAAGTATTTTTCTGCAGAGTTTCTCTCTGTCCACAAACCGTGGAAAACTTTATTATTCACTTGCAACTGTAAATTCTGTGAATACAACTTGATTGACTTGATTATAAAAATAGGGGTTACTCCCTCTATTTATAGATTTATGTTAGCTTGCTCTCTAAGCCAAAAGCCAAAAATTATAAAAAACCAAAAATACATATTTTGGAACTAAGTCAAATCTATTATATTTTAGATCTAAATCAAATCTATCTAAATCTAAAATCAAATATGCGTGCAGTATCTCCGACACATCATGTTTCAGCACTTCCTTGTCTCTGTCGAACAAACTGCTTCGACACAAGGAATTACTTTCAACACACCGCCTAATTCATTGTGCCTAAGCTATCTACATTCGTCATAGCTCTTAGTCTTTGAAATACTTCGACTTGCACACCCTTCGTCATGATGTATGCAATCTGATTCTCAGTTCTGCAGTGTTCCGATTTTATCTTCCCATCTGCTACATGCTTTCTCATACTGTGAAACACATCAATATAATTATGTGCAACAAACAACACAAACATCCATCGTAACGGAATTAGAAATTCGTTTAATAATTAAACCATCGATTACTAATAACAGTGTAATGCAATGAGGATGCTAATGACTCTATGCATGTGGTACCAATAGGGCAAAACCCTCAACTTAATAAATGCCAACTTGGGGCAACAACGCCAATACAGGCGATCTTTCGCCAATACAGGCAATCTTTAATGAATGCATGCGACACTGACATGCAACAACTTAATTTATATTGATTGTTCATACTTATCAACGTCTCGCCAATACATACCATATTTCGCCAATACATGCCATCGTCATCTTCATTATCATGCAATACATCATGCAAAATCCTTCGTACATTGTTTATACAACACTGATACATTCAATCACAACATTTTGCATTACAACACATACAACATATGCACACGTCAGAATTATTCCAATAAAATATTAGTCTACTGTCATCAAAATTATTACCACATTGTAGAAAATATTTTTAGCTTTCCAACGATCCAAACGGCGCGTCAAACAGACACTCGAGTCAAAAGTTATGGAGTTTTCAAGTTTTCAAAAAATGCTGTCAAACAGTGAGCAATCGATTGTACTAACATGCAAATCGATTGCACCTTGTTCCAGAGGCCAAAAATCACATTTTTAAGCAGTGCAAATCGATTGCTTTGTACTGCAAATTGATTTCTTACTGAAACAGAAGAAAAATTCACCAAAATTAAACTGTGCAATCGATTGCACCTGCACTACAAATCGATTGCACCCTGTGAAAAATAGTTTTACGGATTCAGAAGAATAGCAGTGCGAAAACCCTTTTGGCTCAATCCTAAAAACACGAACTTCATGAGATAATTCATAATCAAACCCCATATTATCATCCCCTATCATCATACATCAATTACCACACATATCAAACATCAATGGTACACACAATGCATCAAAATCAATCATCAAAGGGTAAAACCCCAAAAGAACCACATAGGGAGAAATCAAAAGCATACAACCATGGAACCTAAACACCACTATACCCGATCATTAGGCAAACCCTTATAGAGTTAGAATTCCCCTTACCTTAGATTAGTGATGATTCTTGATTCCTACTGATGAACTTTCCTGCCCTAGCTTCCTAGTGCTTTCTCCTCTTCTCACTTCTACGCTTCTCTTTCTCTATTTCTACGTACTGACTCTCTTTCTCTTCTTCTCACTCTAATATATCCCAATATTAAAATAACTATCTGTTGTACCCCAAAATTTTCCCTCCCATTTCATCAACATTTTCTCATCACAAGACCCTTGGAGCTCAAGTTCAAACTAGGGTTTACTCTACTCGAGACTCCTCCTTGCACTGTTGACCCAAATTAGGGTTTGAGTTTGCACAAAGATGTTTTGACCTAAAATGCCCAAAGTGACTTTCATGCTTCATGTTGGACTCACAAGTTTATCCATACCAAGTTTCAAGCCTTGATTCCAATCTTTGCCCAGTCAATTGGACAGTTGACCTAGAAATCAACTATATTGGAGAAAAAGTCAACTGTGGTCAATTGACAGTCAAACCTCATGATTTTTGACCCACATCAAAATTATGAACTCATATGGACCATTTGATCAAGTTTGGATCACAATTCCACAAGAAATTTGATCAGATCACCAAAAGGGCAAAATGGTCATTTTCAGGGTTTTGACTGCACAAAGGCAATTTTTGACTGTTTGACCTAACCAATGGTAAATCAAGCTCACATATGGACTCAAGGACTCAATGACATGGTCTTGGCACATCCAACAAGTTCAAAAGATCCCAAATGCACAAGATTGACAGATGAATTTTCCAGTCAACTGAGCCAAATTTGACTGTATACTGAAAAGTCAAACTTTGACTTTTTGGTCAAAATCAAGTGCCAAGATTCATTTTTCATCAAGACATGTCAAATTATGAAACTTGTTCATCAAGAAATCAAAAATCACAAATTAGGGTTTGAAATGAAGAAATTTCATAACTTAGAAATTTTCTAAGTTATGAAAATTCCTAATTTTTTCCTAACTTGGTACCATCTTTTCATCAAGATACATTTGGATTCAAACAAAACTCAAAACATGAAAGTTGTAGTCCATTGCAAAATCTACAACTTTGATTCACAAAATTTCCTCAAAAGAAACTTGTAGCTCAAGTTATGATTTTTGGAATAGGGGTGCAAAACATTCTTAACTTAGAAAATTTTTGACCTATTCTAGGCAGGATTTTTGCCTAACTTCATGGCCACTTTTCACATGCTTCCACTTGGAATTTCAAATTGCATTACAAAGATGGATTGTAGTACACATTCCAAGCTTTCCAAAATGTCCAAGAACTTCTCAAACACCCTTGTGGTTAGGGAGAATCGAATTTGGCAATATGGGCAAAAGTCACTTTGTTCATGGCCATTTTCATGTTCATAACTTAGGCATTTTTTGAACTCAGCTTGCACAACTAGATTACAGGCCTTTTATCTCATCCACACTCAATAATTTAATGCAAATCCTTTGTGTTCAAGCCTTATCTTATGTGTTTAACCATTACATGCCAATTTAATCCATAATTAGAAAAAGTAACTTAGCCATTTTTGAAAAGGTGAACTTTATGTCAAACACAAATCTAAGAAGTACCAAAGCATATCTTCTAGGCACAAAGTCAGGAACCAATTCCACTGATCAAGAGTGATTTGTGCAGTATACTTGAGGGGCCTGTGGTAGCCTAGACACCAAGTTGACAAACTTTGCTTAAGAGAGAAGAAACTTGCATTTTGAAACACAACATTGAATTCCTGCAATCACAAGCCTAAGCAAACATTGTGAACACATTCCATACTCCTCAACTGACCTGAAACACGATCCAACTACCTTCAATACCTCCCTAAACATCAAAACACCATTTTGCTGCACAAAACATGGCATCCCTGCAGATTGAGTGGCACAACTCAGTTTGCTCGTGCATTTTGGCCAAAGCTGGTTCATACACACTCCCTACCATCCATTGAAACTATCCCAAGCCCTAGCTACAGACTGTAACACCCCTAACCAAGCTTTCCATTTTCACTTTTTCTGTTTTGCAGGTTGGCTTATATAGCTCGATTCATTTAGTTTCAAAGCAAGCTAAAGGTTGGAGAAGCATCCCTGAACTTCAAGCAAGCTGTACAAGTCCTCACATTGCCTTGAAAGTACCTCCATTGTCATACACGTATCAAGCTGAAACAAGTAAAACTTTGGACTTCTATCTCTCAATCTAGGAAGAGTTAGCCTTAGGTTTATGAATGAAAAATGCTCTACTCATGGCCCTGAAGCTACACATATGATTACTTTGCATTTATGTTGTGTGTACTGAGAGAATTTGGAACCTGAACATTAGAAAAAACTTAGGTGAGGAATTAGGGATGAAGAAATTCTCTTTCATTTCTTAGAGTTAAGTCAAGTTCTTTATATGTCTGGATTCGTCTCTTGATGCTCTACATTTTTGGTGTTATGAGTTTTGCTTGAAAGTCCAAGAATTGGGATGTTTGAATCAGCATGAGAAACGCGCGTTTTTTGACAAACTGGCTGGAGGTTGAAGACAAGCCTTCTTGGGCTGGGCCTGACTTGTTCTTTCTTTTTGCACCTTCATTTTTCACACACCCCCCCCTGGCCCATTGCATGATATATTTGTCATTTTTTATTTTTTCCTTTTGATTTGGATTCTATATTTTTATTTAAGCATGAAAAAAACATTAAAAATATTTTTCTCACATTTTGTTTCATTTTATTTGGTATTTATTTTGTTTCATTTAGTTTATATGTAAATAAATATATAATATACTTTTACTTAAAATACCTAAAATAATACCAATACATTTTTATTCTCTGATTTTATTTTATTTTATCTTTTGAAAATATTTTATAAAAAAATATACTTTTTTTGCAAATAATAAATATTTTATTTTTTGTACATATTTAATACATAATATAAATACTTATATATTTATTATAATATTTAGGATAAAAATACAAAAATAATACTTTTTTTATTTTTATTAATATTTGACTTCAAAAATCACTTTTTTACAATATACTTCTTTTTTTATTTATTTTTGTACATAATTAATAAATGTTGTACATAATAAATAATTAATACCTTTTACTTAGCAAAATTAGGGTTTGCCCTAAAATGTAAAAATATCCAAAAATTTTCTTTTTATTTTTGTTTATTTGTCACATAAAAAAATACCTTTTACATACATATAAAAAAAAATCATTTTTTGCATCTTGCATATTTTATTGTATTTTATTTAATTATTGTGCAATTAATTAATTTGTATATTCCATTTGGATTGTAATAGCTTAGATTTTAATTCCTTGCTAAATATCCCCATTTGAACATTTGTACCCCCCATCCCATAATTGTGTTGTAATAATTTAGGACTTTTATTTTTCGCATTTAAAAGCTTTCTAAATATGCCATGATAGACTTAGGGTTTTGTATGCAAAAATCAACCAAACAAATAGCTTGACCTAATTCCAAGATAAAAGCATGAAAATGGACAACACCAATCACACTTGCACCCCTAGGATTACTCCACTTGTTGCCTTCAATAATGGGCCATGTTGCATGTTAGGTGTCTTTGGCAAAACAAAAACAATTCAAATGATCATAGTCCCTCGATGACGCTTTCGAAAGTTGCCTAAAAATGATCAAGTCCCTTAAAGGAAAAGTTGCCCAAAGACACTTGGCACCATTGCAATCATGGTCTAAACAATGACCCGTGCCCGTCCCATTAACATCCTAACACAAGATTGTCCACCAAATACAATGGTGGAACAAAATTGTTAAGAGGGTTAAAAACATAGGAAAGATCTTTGAGAAATTTAGGAGTAGACAAAACTCTTAGTTACTTGAATCAAACTTGCAAAAACACGCTTGCCTACTTTTCAAAATCCACATCACAAACACACTTTTAAAACAACTTTCAAAAACATTGAAAACTTTTTCAAAAGATGTACATCTTTGTATACATCCCAACATGGATCATTACAAAGGTTGCCACCACATTGGCCTCTTTTCAAAAACATTTTCAAACCCACACACAAAGCACCATTTCAAACAATTGAAAGCACCATTTCAAACAATTGAAAATCAAGGCAAGTTGATCTAAGCAAGTAACTAAGAGCCCATGGATAACCATGGATAGAAAGGGTGCTAATACCTTCCCTTTCTATAATCTACTCCCCGAACCCAAGAAAACATCTTAAAGGTTTTTGCTGTGCTTTTTAACCTTTCCTTAGGATAAAATAAAAAGTCGGTGGCGACTCTTGCTCAACCGAAACATTTGCGAAAACAAACGCAAAACCCAAGTCAGTTCTCCCACCGTATCACATAACTGGCGACTCTGCTGGGGAATTCTTTAAAAGTGGAGTAACCTTAGGGCTTAGATCACCCTCTTGCATGACTAATTGTTTGCTTTGATTGCTTTATATCTTGGCTCTCTTGTTTGGGTTTGAAATCCTACACCCGGATTTGGGGAAACATTCATAGATAGCAATACATTGTGGAAACTGTGCGGGGTATACTGACACGGTTGAAGCAATAGCTATATTAGTGCGACATATTTGTGAGTACCGGTAACCCTTGAGTTCAATCAAGGAGAGTACGAGGCCTCTGAGTGATGTCACTAAGCACTAATGACCTAGAACCTTAATTGACCATCTTGGCCTTTTATTAGGGGTACTGAGATGACCGGCTTTGGTGCAGTCCGAAGTTGGTAGATACTCGATACTACACTCATTGAGGGTTGTTTTCTTGGAATATTTTGGTCGCTAGTTAAGTGGCTAAACCAAAACAATGAACATGGAAAACAATCCAATGATATTGAGCTCCTTAGAACCCGGTTACTATTTATAGGACAGGTTTTTAAGCCAACTACACTCAAGAGGGTACTTACCTATGAAACCCCATGCAAGCCTGAAACTAGGGTTTTGTGTGATTTGCTTGTACATATGTTTGTGCATACATCATAAACATCATAAAGCATCATATGAATTCACTAACCATTTCAAGGGTTTGGATCTTCATCTTTGTTCTTGTTTTGTAGGTCATGGAAATTCCTCGCAGGAAAACTATCCAAGTCAACCTTGTGAGAATCCCTCCTCAGCTCAAGGAGCTTACATCAAGAATTCCGGAAAGCTCTCCCTTCAGTGAAAGAAATGGTAGACTGCTCAGCTTAGTCAACACCAACATTGAAGAGGACATGTAAAGGTGTTGTTCCAGTTCTTTGACCCCCTTCACCACTGTTTCACCTTCCCCGACTACCAGTTGGTGCCCACTTTGGAGGAATTTTCTCAACTCCTGAGAATTCCTATTCTTAATCAACTACCCTACAACGGTACGGAAAAAGAACCAAAGCCTGAAGATGTTGCTCAAGCACTACACTTGCAACCATCTGACATCAAGGGGCATTAGGAAACTAGAAGCGGTGTCAAAGGCTTTTTGGCAAAATTCTTGTTTGAGAAGGCACAAGAGTGTTGGAATTCATTGGATCTACAAGCCTTTGAAGAAATTGTGGCACTCCTCATTTATGGGTTGGTCTTGTTCCCAAATCCTGACCAACTTATAGATGTCAACGCCGTCAAGACCTTCTTATCCAGAAATCCAATACCAACATTGCTTGGGGACATTCTTCACTCATTTTACACACGAACAATGAGAAAGAGGGGTGTTCTCATGTGCTGTACTCCTCTCCTTGCAAGGTGTTTTATTTCGCACCTTCCACAATCTGTCTTGAAGAATGACCAAGGCTTAAGGTGGTCACAACGGTTGATGACCCTCACTCACTCTGATGTACATTGGTGTTCTCGGTCCAGAGAAAATGTCATCATCGTCGATCATTGTGGAGAGTTCCCTAATGTTCCATTACTTGGCATTAGAGGAGGCATTACCTACAACCCTTGTCTAGCTTTGAGACAATTTGGATATGCACGGAGGGATGGCCCTCACGACATGTTGATTCCTGACCTAGTTTTTGACTTCGACAACGATGCGCAAGGACTTCGCCAAAGATTCATCAGAGCTTGGAGGATGCCTAACAAGGTAGACAGCAAGACACTGGGGCACAAGAACTCCATCCCTCTTGAGCCTTATCTCAGGTGGGTACGAACCCGAGCCCAAAGTCTAATGATGCCTTATCCCCATGTTCTCCCGGTGATTAAAGAGCCCGTTAAGGAAGGAGAGGTTCCCTACACCATCCTATATCCTGACATGCCTACATCGTGGGAGGAGATGCAGAAGAGTTAGATCCAACTCAAGGAGGAACGAAACACTTTTGAAGCCAGCTTCTACGCCAGTGAGAAGAAGGTTTTGGAGCTTACCCGCCGACTCCATGAGGAAGAGACCCTCAACACCTACATCGCACCAAAGAGGATGCGCAACGTCTTTTTACCTTGAGAAGTTTTTTGTAATATTTGGCCCATGGGGCATTTATGTATTGACAAATTTCTTCTTATTAATATGAAGTGCGTTCTTTTTGTTTGCAACAATTTTGAATTTTCTAAATCCTTGAATACATTGCATACATAAACATATCATTCATCATGCGCATAAGCAGGTCTCCACACCAGGTTTCCTTATCTTTCTGCTGTTTATTTCAGTAAGATGGATCTCGAACAGACGATCAAGGACTTGCAGTCTCAAAACTCACAATTTCAACAACTCCTGATGACCTTGGCAAAGGGTCAGGAGGATCTGAAAGCCCTGCTGAGGAACAAAGACCAAGTGAAAAAGAAGAAGAAGAGAGTCGGGGTGGCTACCCTAGGAAGAAGGTTTGAGGGTAAAGCCAGAAGAGTGCTTGAATTTCCCCCTACATCTGAAGAGGGAACCAGTAAAGGGAATGCGGCTGCGGTACCTTCCGAATCCGAAGATGAAGAAGGAGAGGCTGAAGAAGACGAAGACTACTCTGAGCAACAATACCCGCCCGCCGATGATAAGTACAAAGGCTTGGAAGACAGGTTGGCAGCTATGGAGCTGCAGAGAGTTCCCAGCTTAGATTTCGAAGATCTGGGATTAGTTGCTGGAATTGTGATCCCCTCGAAGTTCAAAGTGCCAGTGTTTGCAAGGTATGACGGGCTATCCTGCCCGAAGATGCATCTCAGATCCTATGTAAGGAAGACCCAACCTTACACTGCAGACAAGAACCTATGGATCCATTTCTTTCAGGATAGCCTTTCAGGGGCTCAACTCGTGTGGTTCTATCAGCTGGATGGAGCCAGTATCTGAAACTGGGAGGACTTGGCTACTGCCTTTTATAAGCAATATCAGTACAATTCTGACCTCGCTCCTACGCGTACCCAACTCCAGGGTATGTCACTGGGGACGAGCGAAGGATTTAAGGAGTATGTGCAAAAGTGGAGAGACCTGGCTGGCAGGGTGCAGCCGCCGCTGACTGACCGTGAACTTGTTGACATGTACCTGGGGACCCTGTCTGGTCCGTTCTTCAACCATCTGATTGGGAATTCCTCTGTTGGGTTTACAGACTTGATCTTAACTGGTGAGAGAATAGAAGCTGGTATCAAGTCAGGGAAGATACAGAAAGGTGCCGCCGCGAGTACTGAAAAGAAGCCCTTCAAGAAGGAAGCCAGTGTTGTTTATGGTCCCAGAAGACAAATCAAACCGGAACGCCGCCAAGCTGTCAATGCATTGGTAATTTCAAAGCCTGTTGCTGCTCCTCAGCAGTTTAACCAACCAAGAGGTGAGAGGCCTAAAAGGCAGTACACTCGGCTCAGCATGACCCTGTCTCAGATATTGCTGCAATTACTGTCAACCAATCTGGTAACTGTCAAAGAAGCTCCGAAGGTAGTGAAAACAGCTTCTCCAAAGTACAACCCCAACGCTCGTTGCGTTTATCACTCTGATAGCCTGGGGCATACTACGGACGATTGCTGGGCTCTGAGGAATAAGGTTCAGGAACATATTGATGCTAAAGAGATACAGTTTGAGGCGCCCGAAAGACCCAATGTTGTGACTGCTCCCATGCCCCAGCATGGAGTGAATGCTGTGGAAGAAGACCGGTATGTAGCCTCCGTGGAAGAGATTGTTACTCCGTTATTGACTGTCAAAAGGAACCTGTTGCTAGCCGGTTTATTTCCGGGATGTGGTAAAGGTTGCCTTCTATGTGCTGTTTTACCTGCTGGTTGTCCCTTGCTGAAATCAGGTATCCAAAGCC
This sequence comes from Vicia faba, assembly GCA_948472305.1. Lineage (NCBI taxonomy): Eukaryota > Viridiplantae > Streptophyta > Magnoliopsida > Fabales > Fabaceae > Vicia > Vicia faba. Next base: position 1,584,176,461 of record OX451739.1, read on the forward strand.
TGATGGATAGCAAAAAAATCTTGTTCGAGAAGATTGATGTTCCTGCTTTCCCTGCTGAAGAAGTTTCTATTGTTACTATTTTCAACAACCCTCCTAAGGCTCTCTCAAAAAAGCCTGTCAAAATCGTGTCCACTCAGAAGATTTCTCCTATCATCATCACTGTTTCGGGCCCCCTCCCTTATACATCCGACAAAGCTGTCCCATGGCACTATGGGGCATATGTTTATGTGCTTGGAGTTAAACAAGAGTTTGATACTAGTACCGGTGTCAGCAACATCACCGGGCCTGCCAAGATTACGCACAGTGGTAGGCTGTTCTCACCAGATATTGCGCCACCAACTATTCAGAAGCCTCTTATCATCACACCTGCAAGTGTGCCTGTTCCCCTTCCTAATCAAGTTCCTGTTTCTACCCCTGCTGCCGAGTCATCTGACGCTCGGGGCAAAGGGATTGCTACTGATATGCCTGCCCTGACAGAGGCACCAAAGACAACCACTGTTGAAGCTTCCCAGCAAGAAATGGAAGAGATTCTCAAGATTATCAAGAAAAGTGATTTCAATGTAGTTGAGCAGTTAGGGCACACCCCCTCTAAAATTTCTATGCTATCACTGCTGTTGTGTTCAGAGGCCCATGCCAAGGACCTGATTTCCTTCCTGAAGACGGCCCATGTGCCACAAGAAATGTCTGCTGATCAATTTACCAATTGTGTGGCCAACTTGACTGCCGATAATGGTTTGGGCTTCTCTGACGCTGATCTGACTACCAAAGGAAAGAACCATAACGACGCCCTGCATGTCTCCATTGAATGCAGGGGCACTACTCTTGCCCATGTGTTGGTAGACACCGGTTCTTCATTGAACGTATTGCCCAAGAAGGCCCTAGACAGGTTGGATTGCGAGGGTTTGGAGCTCAAACCTAGTAACATTGTTGTCCGAGCCTTTGACGGTTCGAAAAGGATGGTACATGGGGAAGTTGACATTCCAATCAGGGTTGGTTCTCAAGTTTTTGATTCAACTTTCTATGTGATGGATATCCGTCCATCCTATTCTTGTTTGCTGGGTCGTCCATGGATCCACAAGGCTGGAGCTGTAACCTCCACACTACATCAGAAGCTTAAGTACCCAGTCAGAGGGAAGATCGTAACAGTTCAAGGGGAAGAAGAATATATGGTCAGCCACCTCAATTCATTCCGGTACATAGAGATGGATGGGGAGTTCATTGAAACCCCCTTTCAACACTTTGAAGAGGTGCCTCAGACATTGGCATCAGCTGAAACTGTGATTGAAGACCCTCCTTTGAAGATGGCTTCCTTAAAGGATGCCCGAGCTGTGATTGAGAAGGGTGAGTGCGCAAACTGGGGCCGACTTCCTGACTTCACTCCGAAGACTGACAAGTTTGGTCTGGGTTTCACTGCAGAGGCTCAGAGGGCTGTTTGTAAGGCAAGGATTGGAAGATCTCCTGTGTTCATCACCAACCCGGGAGTGAATGCTATTGAAGACGGCGTGGAGGAATCTGAATTCGACAGCTGGATTTACCCAACAACCGACAGTGGACCAAGCAACTGGACTGCTAAAGACTTCACACCTATTACTTTTGTCACTCAGTAATGAACTCTTTTGTTTTCAATTTTTAACAAACAATATGTTGAAACTTTTATGGCTCGGTGTCCTACCCGGGGCACCGTGGCTCCATTTGTGAGAGCTTTTGTATGTCATCTTCATATATCATTAATCAAAACATTGGACATTTGTTGCATTTCAAAATCTTGCGCTCCTTTTCTTTCTTTATTATATATTGCAAAACAGCTATATTTACACACACTCACTTATACAGGTTCCAATCCACTCTGGATCTCACTGGTAACGACTCTGCTACTGCCAGTTATGACTTCGAAAATACGATCAACTTAGCCGAAGACGAAGGTGAAGATGATTGCGAAGTGCCTGGTGAACTTGCAAGACTGTTGCTACAGGAAGAGAGGGCCATTCAGCCACATGAAGAGCCAGTGGAAACGGTAAATCTGGGTACTGAGACAGATAGAAAGGAAGTCAAGATTGGTGCCAATCTAGAGCTCAGTGTGAAACAACGGTTGATTCAGATGCTGCATGACTATGTGGAAATCTTTGCCTGGTCTTATGAAGACATGCCTGGGTTGGACACCGACATTGTGGTTCATCACCTGCCTACCAAGGAAGGATGCCCTTCGGTAAAACAGAAGGTCCGCCGTATGCGTTCAGAAATGTCCGAGAAAATCAAGGCTGAGGTTATGAAACAATTTGATGCCGGGTTTCTAGCAGTGACTTCTTACCCTCAGTGGGTTGCCAATGTAGTTCCAGTGCCGAAGAAGGATGGTAAGGTCCGAATGTGTGTTGATTACAGGGATTTGAACAGGGCGAGCCCTAAGGATGATTTCCCTCTGCCTCATATCGACGTTCTGGTTGACAACACTGCTCAGCATAAGGTGTTCTCCTTCATGGACGGCTTCTCCGATTATAATCAGATCAAGATGGCTCCTGAGGATATGGAGAAGACCACTTTTGTTACTCAGTGGGGCACCTTTTGCTACAAGGTCATGCCTTTTGGGTTGAAAAATGCTGGGGCAACCTACCAACGTGCCATGGTTGCTTTATTTCATGACATGATCCATCACGAGATAGAAGTATACGTCGACGATATGATTGCAAGGTCCCAAACTAAGGAGGAACACCTTGACCATCTACGGAAGCTGTTTGACCGTCTGAAGTTATACAAGCTGAGGTTGAACCCAAACAAGTGCACCTTTGGGGTGAGATCTGGAAAATTGCTAGGCTTCGTCGTAAGCGACAAAGGTATTCAAGTGGACTCTGCCAAAGTGAAAGCCATACAAGAGATGCCAACTCCCAAGACAGAGAAAGAAGTCAGAGGCTTTCTAGGACTGTTGAATTACATTGCCCGATTCATCTCGCATCTAACTGCTACCTGTGAACCAATCTTCAAGCTGCTGAAGAAAGATCAAGTAGTAAGTTGGAACGATGAATGTCAGGCCGCTTTCGAAAAGATTAAAGAGTATCTCCAAGAACCACCCATTCCTATGCCTCCGGTTGAGGGGAGACCTCTAATCTTGTACTTAACTGTACTGGACAACTCAATGGGGTGTGTGCTGGGGCAGCATGACGAGTCTGGCCGAAAAGAACACGCCATTTATTACCTTAGCAAAAAGTTTACTAACTGTGAGACCCGATACTCACTGCTCGAGAAAACTTTCTGCGCTTTGGTATGGGCTGCTCGCCGGCTGAGACAGTATATGTTGACTCACACTACTCTGTTGATTTCAAAAATGGATCCAATCAAGTACATATTCGAAAAGCCTGCTCTGTCTGGAAGAATAGCAAGATGGCAGATGATCTTGACAGAATATGACATCCAGTACACAACTCAAAAAGCAATCAAGGGAAGTGTATTGGCAGACCATTTGGCACATCAAGCAGTGGACGATTACCAGTCGATGAACTTTGAATTTCCAGACGAGGATATCATGGTAGTGACTGATTGTGAAGTACCCGGACCGGATGAAGGACCTGAGGAAGGATCCCGATGGTCTATGCACTTTGACGGAGCCTCGAACGCTTTGGGTAATGGTATTGGCGCTGTGATCATATCCCCTAAAGTCACTCATACTCCACTTACCGCTCGACTATATTTCAACTGCACCAACAACATGGCGGAGTATGAGGCATGCATCATGGGTATTCAAGCTGCAATTGACCTAAGGATCAAGCTTCTGAGTGTCTTCGGAGATTCCGCTCTCGTGATCAATCAGGTCAAAGGCGAGTGGGATACGAAACACCCAAATCTTATTCCTTACAAGGAGTATGTGTTGACGTTGATTCCCCACTTCGAGGAGATAACTTTTGAACACTTCCCAAGAGAGGAAAATCAGTTAGCGGACGCGTTGGCTACGATGTCTTCTATGTTCAAAGTCAAATGGGACAACGAGGCTCCCCGGATCATTATTTAGAAGTTGGATGAACCTGCACATTGCTGCAATCTCGAGACCGAAGAGGTAACAGAAAAACCCTGGTATCATGAGGTGAAGAGGTACCTTGAAGCTCAAGAATACCCCGAGGGCGCATCTGTTAATGACAAGAAGTTCCTGAGAAGGTTTGCGGCAAAATTCTTCCTCAGCAATGGCATTCTCTACAAACGAAACCACGACTCAACCTTACTGCGTTGTGTGGATAAGACTGAAGCAGAAAAGATCATGGAAGAGCTACATGAAGGTACCTTCGGAACACATTCCAGTGGACATACCATGGCAAAGAAAATCCTCCGGGCAGTATATTTCTGGTCCACAATGGAAGCCGACTGTTATCAGCATTCGCGAACTTGTCATAAATGCCAGATCTATGCTGATAAGGTGCACATTCCTCCGGTTCCTCTGAACGTCTTGACAGCACCTTGACCTTTTGCAATGTGGGGCATTGATATGATCGGCGAGATCCGACCTACGGCATCTAACGGGCACCGCTTCATCCTGGTAGCGATTGATTACTTCATAAAGTGGGTTGAAGTAGATTCCTACGCTACGGTAACCAAGAACGTCGTGGCACGGTTCATTCGGCACAACCTGATCTGTCGATATGGTATACCTGAGAGGATCATCACGGACAATGGTACCAATCTTAACAACAAGATGATCACTGAGCTCTGCGAGCAATTCAAGATACATCACCACAACTCTTCTCCCTACCGGCCGAAGATGAATGGGGCTGTAGAAGCAGCGAATAAGAACATCAAGAAGATTGTGCAGAAGATGACAGTGACCTACAAAGATTGGCACGAAATGTTACCGTTTGCTCTTCATGGGTACCGTACCTCAGCACAGACGTCAACAGGGGTAACTCCCTTTTCCTTGGTCTATGGCATGGAGGAAGTCTTGCCTATTGAAGTCCAGATACCCTCTCTCCGGATAATGAAGGATGCAGGCTTGAGCGAAGATGACTGGATCCAGACTCGGCTTGATCAGTTAAACCTAATTAACGAAAAGAGACTCACCGCTATTTATCATGGTCAAACGTACCAAAAACGGATGATCAGGGCATTTAACAAGAAGGTCAGACGACAAGGGTATCAAGTCAGAGACTTGGTGATCAAGCGCATCATTCTTCCTCAAAGTGATCCCAGGGGAAAATGGACCCCTACCTACGAAGGGCCATTTGTGGTTAAACATATCTTCTCAGGAGGAGCCATGATTCTAACCACCATGGATGGTGACGATCTTCACTACAAGAAAAATGATAGATTGGGACGGTTATTTTGGCTGATTACGACGGTTAAAACCGTCGCAATTTACAATCTACGACGGTAGAAGTACCGTCGCAGAATCGTGCGTCCCCAGCCTATTTCGCGACGGTTGCAAAAACTGTCACGCACAACAGATGGCGACGGTTATATACCGTCGTGAATTTGACTTTATTTTTTGTTTTTGTTGTTGTTTGCGACGGTTATATACCGTCGTGAATTTGACTTTATTTTTTGTTGTTGTTGTTTGCGACGGTTATATACCGTCGTGAATTTGACTTTAACCGTCGTAATCTGATTTATAAATTTCAAATAATATTTTTATTTAAATTATTATTTAGTAAAATAATTTTAAATATAATATTATTTTACTATAATATTTTACTATTATATTTAAATTATTATTTACTTTAATATTTTTTTATTTATAGTATTTTTATTTTATTTTCTATCACTTTTCAACATTGTTTTGAAATGAGCAATCCAATTGTTTTGAAATATTTACTAACTCAGTATTATTAATTCAGTTGGGAAACCATTTGTAAAATAATGCAAGGAGACATTGCTTTTGCTATTGAAGCGTGAGATTTCCGTGAGATACCAGTACTTATTATTGGGAGAAAAGATTTATGAATTATTGCACATTGTAATATGCTTATACCACCTTATAACTTTGCTACAAGTTACCTATAACAAGTGAGATTTTCCGATTTTCAGGAACTATAACAAAAAGAGGTTAGCTCTGAAATCTCTTGATCATTTTGCAATCTTTGCAGCCATTTCTCTGACCAACTTAGCAGCTACCATAGCAGTCATTCCATCAACAGTATCGCGTTGTGGGTTGAGTTCAACGACGTCTCCAGCAATAACATCACCTTGAAGATTGTGTAGGATGTTAAGAACATCGCGGAAAGAAAGACCTCCCGGTTCAATATGAGACACTCCCGGAGCAAATGCAGGATCAAGACAATCCACGTCTATCGAGATATACACCCCTTTCACACCTTCCCCTAGTTTCTGCACAAGGAAATCACCAAGGTTTAAAAAGAACATACAAATGCACAAGTTAGTATCAATACATGCACACTCGGCATCAAGGGCACTTGTAGCTTCATCAAGAAGTAATATTTTTGGATCTTTCAAAATTGCTCTTCCAATTGCAACTCTTTGCTTTTGACCTCCCTAGAGTTGAGTTCCATGTTCACCAACCATTGCGTCTAGTCCCTAAGATCATTAACCATGTTTAAACAAAATGATTAAATAAAAAAGAACACGCTCAATATGAAGGGGCAGAATATTTCAAACTGTAAAATAGAATTTACTATGACGTTACATGTACATTCAGGAGGAACATGAATACCTTGTACTAATACAGTGAATTGATCGATGAAGCTCCAGCTTGGAGGAATAGAAGCAAGCAATTAGTTGTTATGCAATGTACTCATACTCCTTCATGTAATATTAACATCAACCATGAAACTCAATCACTGTCATACAGGTTAACATAAACAATAATAATTGAAAGCATGTATTTAAAAAAAATGTGAGCAATAATCACTTACAAAATAAAGAAGAATGCAAACAACCCCGATGAAAATGTAAGCAGCGCAAAATTGAATCTGTAACCTTGATAAAGGCCAAATCTAGCGATTAGAGTTCCTATGTTATAACTGATACAAATTAAACGAAAAGACTCGAATTTCAATAACACTTACTACAAATATTTCACTCACATGTGTAGTAGTGTAAATAAAACAACAAACATTAAAATTGTCATTTGTTAGGTGCCATCATCACAATACCCTATAAGACCAGTCAAGTATTTATGATGAACTATAGCAAAACATTTGGCCTTACAACTACTTTGACGTGTTTATATAAAGAAGTTGCAGAAGAGTTAAGTCACCTATTTATAGTTACCATCAGAACATCACAGATGTGAATCACCGCTATCTGAATTATTTGTCGGAGGTGTCTTTTTTATATATACCACTAGCAATCTAATTGCTGCAAAGTCTATGACATCTTTATACCGTAAAAAAGAAATAAAAAGTCTATAACATCTTACTTTCTTGGACGGTCACGTTCCACCCAATGCACAATCCCAGCATCTTCTTTGTTTACGTCGTGGTCAAGAAACTCAACATTGAAATGCTTACTGAATTCAACAATCAAGTGCTTTTCCTGCTTTCGGTACCCATCAATTTTATCTGCCAGCATAACCGCGTGTACCTCCCACGGAAGTCTGCAAGGAAACAACAAATCTGATTACTGAGATTTAATGTAGCCTTTTCTGTTATGGTTCAAAACGCAACATGAACAGTTTCGGGAAAATGATTCAAAAATACTTTTTAAGTAAATTAGCAGTATACAAACTGATCCGCACCCAAAGAAAATGGCTGCAAGTCCTATACCAATAGCTGTTGTGCCAGTACCAGCATCAACGACAAATTTTGTGGCTCTTTGTTTCCCAAGTAAATGATTTTGTGATAAGTATTGCACTAACCGAATAATACCTATACAAAGAAACAACATTTTCATTTAAGTTCTTTCCGCAACAGTCCATAAAGTTAACGGCTATGCATTGTTAAGAGAAAATGATCCCAAAGATATGCATTGTTGTTTTTCAAACTTCAACTTCCCATTACCTAGTAGAGCAACAGAATCACCAGCCCCTTCGTTGACAACTAAAATCTTTTGAAGATGGTTTCTCTCACTTCTACTTGCGTCCATTTTCGTAAAATTTTGAGAAGTAGACAATTCGCCCGTTGAAGAAGCTTGAATGATATCATTGAACCATAGGAAAGCACCATTGTTTCCGGCCACTGACCTAGCATAGTTCTTTAGCATTTCTTCCCTGTTGGCGTACATAGTTCTCGGAACATATGTGACATTTCCATATATTGTAGACATCAAGTTATAGCCAGTCAAGATTTCAGGCTGCTCTCCTCGTAGAAGCAGATGTGACGTAATTCCTCTCTCAGCACACAGAACAGCTGCAAAATAAGCAAATCATGATATGGGTAGCATTAATTGCTAAGAACTAAGCACAATATCCACCAAAAGTACACTTCCCTCCTAAAAAACATAATGCTCAGCATAAACCAGAAAGTTACCTACCAATAGCAGCTGTGTGAGCACTCTGACAACCTCCACAGGTAACCTAGAAAATGTTGTTGAATGTTATTTGATCTTGAAAGGAACCCTGATTTTAGTGATAAGTGATAACCCTTTTGATTTAATGAATTAAAAAATCTATAGTTTCAATGCTTGGCGAAGTTTCCACCTTGAGAGTGCGAACAGATAAGCCACTCGTTTTGTTCTTCATGTTACAAACTTTCGTAAAAGATTAGAAATCAACACAAAGCCTATTGAAATCAACACAAAGCCTATTGAAATCAACACAAAGCCAGCTCAGTTATCTTCCATTCTTTCATATTTCGGAATATATCATGTTGGTCACAATCTTATTGCTCTATATCTATAATAGGGTTAGTCCAAATATTTGGTATGAAAGGAGAGCAAATTACTAAGTAAAATTTGGATAAGGGTTAATTTATGCTCACCTCTAAGACGTTGTAGATCACATACAGTTTGATTGTTGCTTGACCACGGATTATATGATATATGAAGCTGATATCTAAAACAACAAAAAATTAGGAGTGGTGAGCATAACACCAATTTCAGCATAAGAAACAACCTGATAATTCAAAACAGAAATATGTATATGGAACTAAACCTATTTGCTGCAAAACAGTGATTCCACAAGCCATAATAATAAAATAGCCAAAATCCGACAATTCATTGCATGTGTTAATCTGTGAGTATTTAAGATAGAATATTACAAAACTTAACAATCAAGTAGTAAGGATTGATGCACATTACCTCTTCATCCTTTATACAAACATTTGCTCTGTGAGACTTGAATAACTCTAATGCAAAAGGAGTCACGTGAACACAACCATTCAAGTACAAAACCGAGAGACTTCTGCAACCGTCTCGTAATGCCTGCAGGCCATTATCATTGAGATTACGGCATCGATTAACATGCAGTCTCTTCAAATTCTGACAATATAACCCCACTGCTTGCCATCCAGATATCCTCACCTCATGACATAATGCTAAGTTCCATTTTTCAAGTAGTGTACATCCCATGGCTATTGCAACAATAGAAGTATCGGAAACAGATCTGCACATTCGAAAGTTAAGGACTTTGAGGTTTGAGGACAATCTTATTCCAAGCAAGGTATCTCCTAAGGGATACCAACTTAAACAAGATACGTCTAGATACTCTATACCACCGCCACTAATTATTCCCGTCACCCCTTCTGGGTTGAGCTTACAAGACCAAGCCTCTACATGTGTGAGAGATTTTGAACACCCTTTGAAGCCAACACCTCTTATACTCTCACAGTGTGATATGTTAACTGCCTGAAGCTGACGACACCTCTGAGTAAGAGCTTTCAACCCTTTGTCGGATATTTGTGAGCAGTACGAGAGGTTTATGCATTTCAAAGATAAACAAGCAGTGGCTAAAGTCTCTAATCCGTCATCAGAAATGTTGATACACCGATAGAGACTAATTGACGTCAATGAGGGACAACCAGAAGCAACCAGGGATAGCCCGTAATCAGTAACTTTCAAACAACAATCTAGATTAAGTTTCTGTAAATTCGAACCATAGCTTAGCAGACGGGTTAATCCTGAATCATTGAGCTCCGTACAACCACATAAGGATAAAGACTCTAAATGTTGAAAGCGCATCAGTAGCCTATGGAGATGGACAGTATGAACATCAAGACCCTTTCTCGACAAAGAGGATGGATTTAATATACTGAATGAACACTCAAATTGCAGTGACCGACGGTTGAAATTCTGAATATGGAGCCACCGTAGTCTATCATGTTCATTACAAGTTGTTCACAAGCATTACAAAACCATTATCATCACAAGTCCTTTACATCATACAAAACTTTCACTCTCTCACTTGGCTCACGATTCATTCAATCAGAAAATCACACAAAAAACTCAGAAGGAGATTCACAGAAAGAAAGAAAAACTCACCTTCTGGTTATCTCAAAACAGCATCATCACCTTCCGTTTTTCAATCGTCCTCAATGCATCTTGACTGAATCAATAACTTCATTCGTTCATCATCTTCATCAATGCAACTGATTCTGCAACTTCAACCGAAACACATCACCACGGTAAAATCGAAAGAAAATTGAAAAGAAGTAGAAGAAGATTGAATCAATAATTTATATACCTTGATATTCGGATGATACAAAGATCGCGCAGAAGATGAAGAAGATTGAGTCGAATCGAAGAATGGAAGCTTCACCATTCTAGGCGCAACACCGTACTTCCGGCGGTGGTTCTTTGCTTCAATCGGATAAAAAGCTCTTTCACAAAACCTAATCCTCTTTCAATTTTGTTTGTTACTCCTATTTTGTTTTTTTATATTTTTATTTGTTGTATTTTGTTTATAATTTAATAATAAATATTAGTTGCTGAAAATATTATGATATTGTGTTGATATTATGATATTGTGTTGCTGAAAAAAAGTGGGAAAGTAAAAGAATAAAAAAAAGTAGCCTAACCGTCGTGACAACTGTCGCAATTCAGGAATAATGCTTGAAAATCTACGACGGTTGAGCCTAACCGTCGTGACAACTGTCGCAATTCAGGAATAAGGACGGTTTTGTGGGAACTGTCACAATTTATGTGTCGTAAATCTCTTTTTTTCTTGTAGTGCTTCCTCACCCCGCCAATGCAGACATAGTAAAAAGATACTACGCATGATCAAAGACCCGCTAGGTCGACTGGCCTAGGCAAAAATAAGGGCTTCCCGGCGAACCAAAAGGGTTCGGGAAAAAATAAGGGACGAAATAAAAAAATCTGTACACCCGGCAAGTCAAAAACCTGAAAAGGCGGCTTGGGCAAAAATGGGTATCCCGGTGGACTGAAAATCCAAAAGGGCGGTCCAGGCAAAAGTTAGGGATAAAGCGTAATACTATGTCTCATCGGATCACCTTGCATCCAGACTTCGGCCAATCAATCAGCTTCATCTTCAACTAAGCAGCAAAGTGATGAGACGTCTGAAGACATAAAGGCGATAGCAGAGTTGGAACCTAGTGGGATTATTTTTCACATAGCTGTTTTGTTTCCTTTTCAAAATTGTATAAACTCTATGTTGCTCGGCGGCGTTCTCTTACTAGGACGTCAGCCTCTTGTACATAAAACGCCTATTTGCAGGCAAATTTCAAAATCAATACAAGTTCAATTTTTCAGACAAATTACCCATCGTTTTTCCTTTTTTTGTTTTGCAAAGAACGTCCAATGTTCATTTTTGATATATGCATTTGACATTAATTGCTAATCATGAATATTTGCATACAAAACAAAGGACTAATTACAGGTGACATCAGAAACAGGGGCAATAAAGAATTGTCTAAACAATCTAGTTGCTCTGTCCACCATGGTACCAAAGTAGATTCGGCTGAAGAATGTAACCAAGTTACCTCAACTCCCCACAGAGTAAGACAAGATTCAGCAATACACTCTCCAGGAAGAGTTGGTCTCCCATCAGCCCTAGAAAGGCACAGTATCTCTAGCAAGTCAGTGATACTCTCCTCAAACAGAGTTAGTCTACTGTCAGCCTTAAGGAAGTTGGATATTCCCAGAAGACCTCAACATTCCCCAGCGGAGTATAGACATTCCTCAACAAGCATCCCCGACAGTCTTAGTATAAGATTGTTCCCCGGCGGAATACAGACACCCCAGTGGAACCATTCCCCGGTACAATCCAAAATTTCCCCAGGAAAGTGGAATCCATATCCCCAGCAGGTCTTGAGGCTTATCCCCAGTAGATTCTGGAAGCTTATCCCCTGCAGAGTACGAACGTCGCTCCCCGACTTTATTCAAAGGTTTTTCCCCACCAGGGTATAACTGGGTTATCCTCAGCTAATTACCACGGAAAGTTCGTCCTCAGCAAAGTTCTTCTTATCCCCAGCGGAGTTCATCAAATTCCCCAATATAACTTATCAGTGGAATCCCTAGCGGAGCTCTCATCAAAACCTTAGTGAAGTATCTCTTCCCACAGAGTAATTCCCCGCAGAATAATCTCTCCAATAAGTTCATTCCCCAACAGAGTCATATTCTCCTACCGGTTTATTCTTACAACCATCATCCCCAGCGGAAACGAAGAACTCAGCTCTTCAAACATCAGCCCAGAATTCAACAAAGTTCCCGACACTCGTCAAGGATTTATTTTCCTAGTCGAGAACACATTCATATACATTCATCACATTATCATACACCATGACGCATGCATATACGCATCATATCACAATCTCATTTATTTTTGAGAACATCATGACATCATACATCTCATACATTATGACATTGCATACAACTGATGTTTTGCTTTTTCAGGAAAAGGTCAATCCAAAGATGATTACTATCAACTATCGCAATTCCATATTCGATTCCTGTATCTATCCAGAGCACATCTGTGAGTGATTGATTGTAGATTCGATACCTGTATCTATCCAGGGCATATCTGCATGAAGAGTTTGAAGATCAACCCCTGTAACAGGCCAGGAAATTATCTTTCATTCTCAGGTCAGAGGTTTACACCTGTATCCAGCCAGGAAAGCCATCTCTACCAACCTTTTGCAATTTCCCGATTCGATTCCTGTATCCAGCCAGGGTATATCTGAAGACAACAATTTCCATATTCGATACCTGTATCCAGCCAGGGCATATCTGAAGACAAAAATTTCCAGATTCGATACCTGTATCCAGCCAGGGCACATCTGTGAGTATTTGATTGTGGATTCGACACCTGTATCTAGCCAGGGCACATCTGCATAAAGAGTTTAGATATTCGATACCTGTATCCAGCCAGGGCACGTCTGTAAGCAACCTTTTGAAGTTCCGGATTCGATTCCTGTATCTAGCCAGGGCATATCTGTGAACATTTGATTGTAGATTCGATACCTGTACCTAGCCAGGGAATATCTGCATGAAGAGTTTGAAGATCAACACCTGTAACAGGCCAGGAAACCATCTTCCTTTCTCAAAGTACGCAAGTTCTCGCTAAGGAATCTCATACGCGATCAACACTTCCAAATGGCATCTATAAGCCCATTCCCGACAAGGTTCTGTCACGTCTCCAGATGGAATCTTTAAGCCCATCCTCCTATCCACCACTTCCAAATGGCATCTATAAGCCCATTCCCGCCATCACATTGCTGATACTCCAGTATGCGAGTGCAAATTTCAGGGCACTCTAGTGTCCAATCTCCTTTTACCCTCGAGTCGCGAAAGGCAAATTCGCCAATCTAACTCTTCAGGTTCAAGAAGATTGAACAGGGGCAACTGTTGTACCCCAAAATTTTCCCTCCCATTTCATCAACATTTTCTCATCACAAGACCCTTGGAGCTCAAGTTCAAACTAGGGTTTACTCTGCTCGAGACTCCTCCTTGCACTGTTGACCCAAATTAGGGTTTGAGTTTGCACAAAGATGTTTTGACCTAAAATGCCCAAAGTGGCTTTCATGCTTCATGTTGGACTCACAAGTTTATCCATACCAAGTTTCAAGCCTTGATTCCAATCTTTGCCCAGTCAATTGGACAGTTGACCTAGAAATCAACTCTATTGGGGAAAAAGTCAACTGTGGTCAATTGACAGTCAAACCTCATGATTTTTGACCCACATCAACATTATGAACTCATATGGACCATTTGATCAAGTTTGGATCACAATTCCACAAGAAATTTGATCAGATCACCAAAAGGGCAAAACGGTCATTTTCAGGGTTTTGACTGCACAAAGGCAATTTTTGACTGTTTGACCTAACCAATGGCAAATCAAGCTCACATATGGACTCAAGGACTCAATGACATGGTCTTGGCACATCCAACAAGTTCAAAAGATCCCAAATGCACAAGATTGACAGATGAATTTTCCAGTCAACTGAGCCAAATTTGACTGTATACTGAAAAGTCAAACTTTGACTTTTTGGTCAAAATCAAGTGCCAAGATTCATTTTTCATCAAGACATGTCAAATTATGAAACTTGTTCATCAAGAAATCAAAAATCACAAATTAGGGTTTGAAATGAAGAAATTTCATAACTTAGAAATTTTTCTAAGTTATGAAAATTCCTAATTTTTTCCTAACTTGGTCCCATCTTTTCATAAAGATACATTTGGATTTAAACAAAACTAAAAACATAAAAGTTGTAGTCCATTGCAAAATCTACAACTTTGATTCACAAAGTTTCCTCAAAAGAAGCTTGTAGCTCAAGTTATGATTTTTGGAATAGGGGTGCAAAACATTCTTAACTTAGAAAATTTTTGACCTATTCTAGGCAGGATTTTTGCCTAACTTCATGGCCACTTTTCACATGCTTCCACTTGGAATTTCAAATTGCATTACAAAGATGGATTGTAGTACACGTTCCAAGCTTTCCAAAATGTCCAAGAACTTCTCAAACACCCTTGTGGTTAGGGAGAATCGAATTTGGCAATATGGGCAAAAGTCACTTTGTTCATGGCCATTTTCATGTTCATAACTTAGGCATTTTTTGAACTCAGCTTGGACAACTAGATCACAGGCCTTTTATCTCATCCACACTCAATAATTTAATGCAAATCCTTTGTGTTCAAGCCTTATCTTATGTGTTTAACCATTACATGCCAATTTAATCCATAATTAGAAAAAGTAACTTAGCCATTTTTGAAAAGGTGAACTTTATGTCAAACACAAATCTAAGAAGTACCAAAGCATATATTCTAGGCACAAAGTCAGGAACCAATTCCACTGATCAAGAGTGATTTGTGCAACATACTTGAGGGGCCTGTGGTAGCCTAGACACCAAGTTGACAAACTTTGCTTAAGAGAGAAGAAACTTGCATTTTGAAACACAACATTGAATTCCTGCAATCACAAGCCTAAGCAAACATTGTGAACACATTCCATACTCCTCAACTGACCTGAAACACGAGCCAACTACCTTCGATACCTCCCTAAACATCAAAACACCATTTTGCTGCACAAAACAGGGCATCCCTGCAGATTGAGTGGCAAAACTCAGTTTGCTCGTGCGTTTTGGCCAAAGCTGGTTCATACACACTCTCTACCATCCATTGAAACTATCCCAAGCCCTAGCTACAGACTGTAACACCCCTAACCAAGCTTGCCATTTTCACTTTTTCTGTTTTGCAGGTTGACTTCTATAGCTCGATTCATTTAGTTTCAAAGCAAGCTAAAGGTTGGAGAAGCATCCTTGAACTTCAAGCGAGCTGTATAAGTCCTCACATTGCCTTGAAAGTACCTCCATTGTCATACACGTATCAAGATGAAACAGGTAAAACTTTGGACTTCTATCTCTCAATCTAGGAAGAGTTAGCCTTAGGTTTATGAATGAAAAATGCTCTACTCATGGCCCTGAAGCTACACATATAATTACTTTGCATTTATGTTGTGTGTACTGAGAGAATTTGGAACCTGAACATTAGAAAAAACTTAGATCAGGAATTAGGGATGAAGAAATTCTCTTCTATTTCTTAGAGTTAAGTCAAGTTCTTTATATGTCTGGATTCGTCTCTTGATGCTCTACATTTTTGGTGTTATGAGTTTTGCTTGAAAGTCCAAGAATCAGGATGTTTGAATCAGCATGAGAAACGCGCGTTTTTTGACAAACTGGCTGGAGGTTGAAGACAAGCCTTCATGGGCTGGGCCTGACTTGTTCTTTCTTTTTGCACCTTCATTTTTCACACACACCCCCCTGGCCTATTGCATGATATATTTGTCATTTTTTATTTTTTCCTTTTGATTTGGATTCTATATTTTTATTTAAGCATGAAAAAAACATTAAAAATATTTTTCTCACATTTTTTTCATTTTATTTGGTATTTATTTTGTTTCATTTAGTTTATATGTAAATAATATATAATATACTTTTACTTAAAATACCTAAAATAATACTAATACATTTTTATTCTCTGATTTTATTTTATTTTATCTTTTGAAAACATTTTATAAAAAAATATACTTTTTTTGTAAATAATAAATATTTTATTTTTTGTACATATTTAATATTTAATACATAATATAAATACTTATATATTTATTATAATATTTAGGATAAAAATAATACATTTTTTATTTTTATTAATATTTGACTTCAAAAATCACTTTTTTACAATATACTTCTTTTTTTATTTATTTTTGTACATAATTAATAAATGTTGTATATAATAAATAATTAATACCCTTTACTTAGCAAAATTAGGGTTTGCCCTAAAATGTAAAAATATCCAAAAATTTTCTTTTTATTTTTGTTTATTTGTCACATAAAAAAATACCTTTTACATACATATAAAAAAAATCATTTTTTGCATCTTGCATATTTTATTGTATTTTATTTAATTATTGTGCAATTAATTAATTTGTATATTCCATTTGGATTGTAATAGCTTAGATTTTAGTTCCTTGCTAAATATCCCCATTTGAACATTTGTACCCTCAACCCATAATTGTGTTGTAATAATTTAGGACTTTTATTTTTCGCATTTAAAAGCTTTCTAAATATGCCATGATAGACTTAGGGTTTTGTATGCAAAAATCAACCAAACAAATAGCTTGACCTAATTCCAAGATAAAAGCATGAAAATGGACAACACCAATCACACTTGCACCCCTAGGGTTACTCCACTTGTTGCCTTCAATAATGGGCCATGTTGCATGTTAGGTGTCTTTGGCAAAACAAAAACAATTCAAATGATCATAGTCCCTCAATGACGCTTTCGAAAGTTGCCTAAAAATGATCAAGTCCCTTAAAGGAAAAGTTGCCCAAAGACACTTGGCACCATTGCAATCATGGTCTAAACGATGACCCGTGCCCGTCCCGTTAACATCCTAACACAAGATTGTCCACCAAATACAATGGTGGAACAAAATTGTTAAGAGGGTTAAAAACATAGGAAAGATCTTTGAGAAATTTAGGAGTAGACAAAACTCTTAGTTACTTGAATCAAACTTGCAAAAACACGCTTGCCTACTTTTCAAAATCCACATCACAAACACACTTTTAAAACAACTTTCAAAAACATTGAAAACTTTTTCAAAAGACGTACATCTTTGTATACATCCCAACATGGATCATTACAAAGGTTGCCACCACATTGGCCTCTTTTCAAAAACATTTTCAAACCCACACACAAAGCACCATTTCAAACAATTGAAAGCACCATTTCAAACAATTGAAAATCAAGGCAAGTTGATCTAAGCAAGTAACTAAGAGCCCATGGATAACCATGGATAGAAAGGGTACTAATACCTTCCCTTTCTATAATCTACTCCCCGAACCCAAGAAAACATCTCAAAGGTTTTTGCTGTGCTTTTTAACCTTTCCTTAGGATAAAATAAAAAATCGGTGGCGACTCTTGCTCAACCGAAACATTTGCGAAAACAAACGCAAAACCCAAGTCAGTTCTCCCACCGTATCACACTATCCCAATTAAGTAATTATTTAATTATTATTATAAAATAATAATAATTATAATATTATAATATAATAGTAATAAAAATCCATATTATACTACACACCCCCATGTCTCTACATATTTAGCCATACACCCCTAAAACCTCAACTCTCATAATTCTAAGGTATCTAGTCCCCAATAAAATATCATATCATATTATCTAATTATTTAATTAAAAACAATTTTAATTAAATCGGGATGTTACAGATTAAACCTTGTGCAGTATTGAATCAATGGAGATCTTGTGAGAGAATTCTTGGGAAAGTGAGAGGGCAAATTTTGGGGTACAACAGCTGTCCCTGTTCAATCTTCCTAAACCTGAAAAGCGAGGATGGCATGTCAACGTTCGTAGCTTGAGGTAGAATATGATTGAACACTAGAGTGCCCAGAAATTTCCACTCGACCATGTGTTAGTTGATTGTGTAGGGAATAGGCTTAAAGATGTCATTTGGAGAGATGATGGAGAGTTGTCGGAGATGGGCTTATAGATGCCATCCAAAGGTGATTGTTGATAGAAATTAGACTAAGTCTAAGCTTGACTTTAACTGGGAGAAGTATCAGAATAAATCTTTGGTCGATTTAATTCTGAATAACATGCTAGAATGGACCTGCGTTAAGCCGTGTTTGGAAATGTATTAGAAGGATTCCGTGTAAGACTGCTTCAGGATGAATTCGTGTGGGACTATATCTGGAAATTCATGAGAAGGAACTTGTGTAGGGCTGCTTCAGGACGAGTCTGTGTGAAACTTTATCTGGAAATATACGAGAAGGAGCCTGGGTAGGGTTGCTTCGGGATGAGTCCGTGTGAAACTTCATCTGGAAATGTATGAGAAGAAATCTGTGTAAGATTGCTTCGGGATGAGTCCGTGTGAAACTGCATCTAGAAATTATGAGAAGGAACCTGGGTAGGGTTGCTTCAGGATGAGGCCGTGTGAAGCTGCATCTGGAAATTAGAAGGAACCCGTATAAGATTGCTTCATGATGAGCCCGCGTGAAGCTGCATATGGAAATACATGAGAAAGAGCTTGTGTAGGGCTGCTTTAGGATGAGACCGTGTGAAACTTCATCTGAAAATTTATGAGAAAGAGCCTGGGTAGGGCTGCTTCGGGATGAGTCCGTGTGAAACTGCCTCTGAAAATTTAGAAGGAACCCGTATAAGATTGCCTCAGGATGAGTCTGTGTGAAACTTCATCTGGAAATATATGAGAAAGAGCATGTGTAAGAATGCTTTAGGATGAGTTCATGTGAAACTTTATCTGGAAATATATGAGAAGGAGCTTGTGCAGGACCGCTTCAGGATGAGTCTGTGTGAAACTTCATTTGGAAATATATGAGAAGGAACCTGTGTAAGGCTGCTTCATGATGAGTCTGTGTGAAACTCCATCTGGAAATGTATGAGAAAGGATCTGTGTAAGATTGCTTCGGGATGAGTCTGTGTGAAACTGCATCTGGAAATGTATGAGAAGGAATCTGTGTAAGATTGCTTCGGGATGAGTCCGGGTGAAATTGTATCTGGAAATGTATGAGAAGGAATCTGTGTAAGATTTCTTCGGGATGAATCCGTGTGAAATTGCATCTGGAAATTAGAAGGAACCCGTGTAAGATTGCCTCATGATGAGCCCGTGTATAGTTGCATCTAGAAATTAGAAGGAACCCGTGTAAGATTGCTTCAGGATGAGCCCGTGTAAAGCTGCATCTGGTCACGTAGGTAGTTGCTCTGTCTTGTTTCAGGAACTACTCTTAGACATGTTGAGAATTGTTCTTGATAATTATCTATTGATTGATCTTTCTTGAAAAGGTAAAGTGTTAGCTGTATGCAATGTCATGATGTATGAAATGTACTGTGTAATGGTGTTCCTAAAATAAATGAGATTGTGCTACATGCGTTTTGTATGCATGTGCTATGATGTATGAACATGAAATGTTATTGAAGTGTATCTTTGTCTAGGAAAATAAATCCTTGACAAATGTTGGTGAGCCTTGGGAAATTAAATCCCAGACTGCTACTGGGGATGAAGAGTATACACCTCTTCAGACCTTATTTTAGAATGTTTCCGCTGGGGATTCGTATCCTGTTGTTTGAGGGGAACTCCACTGGGGAATATTGATTTTTCTTGAGGGAAAAATCTGTGGAGAGTGTTGATTTATTCTTTGAGGGAAAGAATTCAGGAGTTTTAGTTGTTCGTTGCTCTACTGGGGAGCTATCTCTTGATTGGAGAGGAATAAAGTTTAGCTGTTATCTGGTCGGATTCTAGGCTTCACAACAATTTACTGGGGATAAAGAAGTTAAATGTTATCTAGTAGGATCCCAGGCTTTACAGTAACTCACTAGGTATAGTGGAAGTTAACTGTTATTTGGTCGGATCTCAGGCTTTACAGCAACTCACTAGGGATAGTGGCAAACTCTAATGGGGAAGAGGAGCTTTTAAACTGCTATCTAGTCAGGTCCAGGCTTTGCAGTAACTAAGAATTAAGATTTACTATTATCTGGTCGGGTCCAGGTTTCGCAGTAAGTTGAGAGTAGAATGACGTTGAACTATTTTCTGGTCGGGTCCAGGCTTCATAGAAACTTTCGGAGATAACAATGACTTTGTTGATTACTTCCCTGGGAATTAGGGGTTGTGGTCCCTTAATTTGTAATAGTCTGAGAGGAAAACTTAAGCTGGGGAATCTGTAGTTTGTTGGGGAAATAAGCCCATTTAACAATCTGCTAGGGAGGTGTTTTCTTTTGGCAGAACTTCTCAAGGCTTTCTCTTAAGATCAATTCAGTTGGGGAGAGGTTTTATGGAGGTTAAAACTCTGGATGGTGATTGCATGGATCCAACTTTATGGGGTTATCCATGAACTTAGCCTTGTGGAGTTTGTACCCTTATCTGTGAAGATTATGTGGGGATAACCTTATAGAGGTGGCTCTGGTGATTTCACCGGGGACCACCTTATGAAAGGGACTTTGGGGATTTGTCACTGTTCATAGCGATGCCAGAAAAAGTGTGCTTGGTTGTACGTGAACCTTTGCTGGAATTCATGTTCCATGCCCCAAGTGATTCAGATGCAGACCTGCCCCTGGCTATTAAGGACTTTATGAGAGATTTCTTGGAATTTTGACTTGACTGCCACTGATGAGTTGGACAATAACATGTCATGCCCCCTTAGTTATGGAGAGTTTGTCATTGGAATTGTTTTTCCATTTGAAGTGATTATGTTTCTTGAGAGGATTTCCGTTCATTGGATATTCGCCGTGTGAATTTCTCTATTGTCAAACAAATAGCTATATGCAAACAACGGTATTCAAAATAATGCAAAGTTTATGTTTGTCTTGAAGTTTTGAAAATGCATTTTTAGCAGATAAAAGAATTTTGTAAGAATATGAATTCAACTCAGGATTTACAATAAGCCTTACAGGAGTCAGGATACCTTTTGTAACAATATGCTTCCGAACTAACCCATGCTTCAATTAGGACTTTTAAAGAGTTGTAGTGTGGCCTGGTTCACGGTTTAAGAAACAAAGGATAAGGCTTAAAGTGTGTGTGTACCCAACCCGCTCTTCGTGATGTTCTCTAGTCCTATATTCAGTTAATTGTGCATTTCGAATTCCAATTGAGTCTGGAATGACGTTTCGGTGATGGTTCGGATACTGAAAGTTTATTTGTGAAGGCAACCATTTTTGCAACATTTTTCATGTTTGTCGAGGATTTGTAGCGCCCTCTTTTTGATTTACTGTCCCTAAATTTTGCCTAACTGTTCTTGTTTTGAGATTACAGCCAGCAAGATGCCCAGTTTTTCTTAAGTCTCCTTCATAGGTTTTGACCTAGTGGGATTTTCTTTTAAGAGGTAAGAACTGCCTATTTGTTTTGGGAACCAACACCATCTTTAGATTCAGAAGGCTATTTTCATTGTGAAGTGACAGCTTGTGACTGAACACGCATTTGAGTTAACTGAGAAACTAAGCCTGCCCCAGGTTTTGATTAAAGGTTTCAATTTGTGTGAAAAAGAAAACTCCTACTTATTTGGCTAAAAGGGGTTGACTAAGGATTATATTCCTTATAACTCTAGTGTTTAGGAATTTAAAACAACACATGTACATCATCAGCAAGGCCTGTCCAAAAACATACTGTATGAGATTATGGTATTATTTTCGTCATCCTCCCTCTAAAGGCTTGAAACTTTTAACGAGAGTTGAATATCACGAAAAAAAGGAATAAAAGCACAATTTAAATATAGTGAAAACGAATGGATTAATTTAAGACAAACATATGCAATGCATTAATGAAAGTAACCAAAGTCTGACATAAAGATAAGTGTTTAAACAAACAAATAAATTACAATTGAAAATTCAAAATGAACTGGACGCTCAATGATTTGACATGGGAGAAGTGATCACGTTGGGAGTCTCAGGAGGGCCGAATTCAATCTCCTTGGTATCAATTATATTTTGAATCTTGTATTTCAGCGCCCAATAATCGTTAGTATCATGCCCAGGACTACCAGAATGATAGGCACATATTGCATCGGGATTGTAGTTAGGAGAAGAAGTTTTGGGGTTTGGATGAGGTCCTATCAACATAATCAGATTCATCCCCAACATATGTTGCAATGCTTGAGACAGTGGTATGTTAACTTTGGTAAACTGTCTCTTGGGCTCGTCTTGCCTTCATTGATTTCCCCATTGTTGTTGTCGCACTGATGCAGGAATAGAGATCAGGATTGCCCCCACATATTGGTCGTGGTTACTCTTATTACGACCCTTTTGGCCATACAAAACATTGGACTCTTTCTTCCCATTGTACGGCTTCTTCTGAGTATAGGAGGATGTAGCCCCCTGGATCTTTTCGCCTTTGATTCCATTTTCAACTTGTTCCCCAGTTAGAATCAGCTTGGTGAACCCGACCGAGGAGCTTCCGATTCAGTGATTGAAGAAAGGTCATGTCAAAGTTCCCATAAAGATATCAACCAACTCTCTGCCAGTTAAGGGTGGCTGAACCCTGCCATCCAGGTCTCTCCACTTTTGGACGTACTCTTTAAAGCCTCCATTTGAACCCATGGTCATATTCAACAACTGCACACGAGTTAGTGCAAGAACAACGTTGTATTAGTACTGCTTGTAGAAAGATGCATCTAGATCCTCCCAGGTGTGGATATTGGTACCTTCCAATTCGTAAAATCACTCCAACTACGTCCCAGATAGACTCTCTTGGAAAAAGTTCATCCATAGTTTCCTATCGATGATGTGCGGCTGAATCTTACAGACATAGGATTTTAGATGAAGCTTCAGACATGAGACCTCATCATACTTGGAAAAAGCAGACATCTTGACTTTGTGGGGAATGACCACCCCAGGAATCAAACCCAAGTCTCCAAAGTCCAAGCCAGACACCGCTTGGATCTCAAC
This sequence comes from Vicia faba, assembly GCA_948472305.1. Lineage (NCBI taxonomy): Eukaryota > Viridiplantae > Streptophyta > Magnoliopsida > Fabales > Fabaceae > Vicia > Vicia faba. Next base: position 1,584,199,685 of record OX451739.1, read on the forward strand.
AACTTTTAGTCTATCTTCAAGCTGTTTGTATCTGTCGTCAGCCGGCGGGTACTGCTCCTCAGAATAGTCTTCATCCTCAGTAGCTTGGTCATCCCTAACTCTAGTGCTTCTAGCTTCCTCTTCTTGATTGTCTTCTTCCTCAGAAGAAGCGTCTCCTTTTTGAGCTAGTTAGACAGGCCCCTTGAACCTTCTTCCCATGTTAAGGATGACATCCTTCTTCTTAGTCTTCTTCTTGCTCCCTTTGGTGAAGAGTGCTTTCAGATCTTCCTGCCCCTTGGCTAAGTTCAGGAGCACTTGTTGGAACTTGGCATTCTGAGCTTGGAGATCTTTAACTATTTGTTCTAGAGCCATTTTCTTATTGAAATAAACAGCGAGAAAAATGATAAACCTGTCTTGAGAATATCTGTCATGCATGATACGTAAAAATGCAATGTTTTCAAGGATCTTGCGGGGTAAGCACAAAAATATGTTATAAGTTGAACTTTGATCACAACTTTGATTGTAGAACTTCGTATTGTTGGATGTCCTTCCACGAGAATCAAGCTCACCATGTCAAGTGGGTCATAGCCCTTGACTCAAGTTATCGCGTTTTAGTTTTTGACGGTGTTTGGTTAGAGGGGAATAAATCCTCTTGCCCCTTGATAGACGTCTGGTTCATCATGACCCAGCATCACAGGCCCTTTGAGATCCTTGAAATGGTTATTGAAAATGCTATGGTATGATGTCATGATGTTATGTACAAATAATCATATACAAGTAAGGCAAACAAGTCCTCAGGTTTAGGTTTGCATGGAGTTTATAGGTAAGTACCCTCTTAAAGTTTAGTTGGTTTAACCTGTCCTAGAAAGTAATCGGGTTCTAGGGGATCTCAATATCATTGATCTTTCTTCATTGTGCATTATCTCAAGATAATCAATCTTTTCTTGCGGCCGAAATATCCCAAAAGTATGATCTCAATGAGTGTAGTATCGAGTATCAACCAGTCTTTGGCTCTACACCAAATCCGGCTATCTCACTACTTCCTAATGGCCAAGTTGTTCAATTAAAGGTTCTAAGGTAAGTTAGTGCTTCATGACACCGCTCAGTGCCCCATATTCTCCTTGATTAAACACAAGGGATACCGGTACCAACAAATGCATCACACTAACGTAGCCATCGCTTCAACCATGTCGATATACCCTGCACAATCCCCACAATCTATTTCTACTTACCTAATGATGTTCCCCGATTCGGGTAGAGGATCAAAACAAACCCAAACAAGGACCCATAAATGTAAAATAAACAAATAAAATAATGAAAGCAAATAAATGTGATCTAACTCTAAGGTAACCCCACTTTTTATCTTTATCCCCAGCAGAGTTGCTAGTTCTGTTATACAGTGGGAGAACTGACTTAGTTGTTTTACGTTTGATCGCAATTGTTGCGGATAGCAAGTGTCGCCACCGACTTTTCTTTTATCCAATAAAGGAAAGGGTGAAAAGAACAGGAAAGACCTTTGAGATATTTTCTTGATTTCGGGGGGTAGGTTATGAGAAGGGAAGGTGTTAGCACCCTTTTCATTCGTAGTTATCTATGGAGTCTTAGTTGTTTGCTAGATCACTTTTGAAATTGATTTGTTTGAGAATGTGTTTTGTGATGGGTGTAAGTTTGAAAATATTTTGAAAACGCCTTTGTTTCGGAAAACTTCGTAATGATTCTCATCTCTATAAGAATGTGTTGTACCCCAAAATTTTCCCTTTCAATTCTCAAGGGTTTTCTCACAAAGATTCTCAATATTCAAGCTTGCATAATTACATTTGGATTTTCTAATACCAAAATTAAAAGGAAACTGTCAAAAAGGGAGAAAATAGATAAAAATAACATTTTGACAAATTTGGAGAAAATAGGCCTCTTTCGATTCATCCTTTCGATTGGACAAGTGTGCTGCGTGCATGCTTGCAATCGAAGGCCACGACTTGCTGGCCACATGTGTCCCTACAAGGCAAACTCTTCGATTGGACAAAATAGCTGCCTACAAGCCTGCTTCGATTTGGGCAAGTTTACTGCCTGCAAGCTGTTAGAACATAGTTTGATTCTACAACCCTTGGTTAGAGTTTTGATGATAACAAATACAAAGAATAAATAAATACAAAGATAAATAAATACAAAGAACAAATATGCTCCTTAAAAATATGTGTTATGTATGCAGAAGTTCTGATCAGATCAGCATCAGAAGATAAGCCATAAAGTATTACACGCTGAAGCAATCAGATTATATGCTGAAGATTGGTGACCAGAACCTGCGCTTAATTACAGTAAACTCTGATACTGAACAAGAACATATCAAACCAAGTCATCAATATTCTAAAGCGTCATCAGCAGTAAGGAGAAAAGACTCTGAAGCGTTACTGAACATTCAAGACATAATTAATTCCAACGGCTTTCTTCAGACAGGATCTTCTCCAAAAGGAAAGTGTGTTAATAACATTAAGCTTGCTTTATGGACAACGTCATTACATTGCCTATATAAACAATTCAGCTTGCAAAATGAAGCACAGACGTACACACAACAATTTTCTAAGATCATCAACCACGCATATTCAAGCTCAAGCAAATTAATTCTTTATTCTAAGATACAAACCTGTGTAATTTATCACAGCTGTGATAAACTGTTTTTGTTAGAAAAACAACAACACATTTTGTTTAATCATATTGTAAAAGAGATCCTTGAGATTAACCGGATTGTGGTTGTACTCAAGAAGACTTTAACAGTTGTTAAAGTAGCTTTTGTAATCTTGTTGAGATTAGTGGATTAAGACCTCGTTGGAGAGAGGCGAAATCACCTTGACAGGTGGACTGGAGTAGTTTGGGATCAAACAAACCAGGATAAAAATACTGTGTCATTAAGGTGTTTTAGATCCAAGTTTTCAATTCAACCCCCCCTTCTTGTGTTTTTCACATCTTCAATTGGAATCAGAGCGCGTGGTTCTAAGCTTAAACAATTAACTGTGTCAGTACAAGATCCAAGCATCAGAAAAACACTATGGTGGGACCAAGTCAAAACATTAGCAATGACAACAATGAAGACATGGACACATTCAGTTGTAAACCTCCAGTCTTTGATGGAGAAACTTTGACTACTGGAAAGACATGATTGAGAGTTTCTTTCTGGCCCATGATACTGATCTATGGGACATGGTGACTGATGGATACACGCATCCTGTGGATGGACGTGGTCAGAAGATAGAAAGGAAAATGATGTCTGATCAGCAAAAGCGTGAATTCAGAAACCACCACAAGGCCAGAACAATTCTCCTCAGCGCATCTCATATTCAGAATATGAGAAAATATCAAACAGAGAAACTGCCAAGAATATGTTTGACTCTCTGAGAATGACGCATGAAGGCAACATTCAAGTCAACGAAACCAAGGCCCTTGCGCTCATTCATAAGTATGAGGCATTCAAGATGGAAGATAGTGAATAAATAGAAACTATGTTTTTAAGATTTCAAATTCTTGTTGCTGGACTAAAAGTTCTTGACAAAGGGTATTCTACTGCTGATCACGTTAAGAAGATCATCAGAAGCTTGCCCAAATAGTGGAGGCCAATGGTCACAGCACTTAAGCTAGCAAAAGATCTCAACAAAATCTCTCTGGAAGAACTTGTTAACTCCCTCAGAAGTCACGAGATATAGCTAGAAGAAGATGAACCTCAAAAGCAAGGTAAGCCATTAGCTTTAAAATCTAACAAAATCTGACTCTAAAGTTTTGCAGGCTGTGGAAGAAACCTCTGATGGGTCCTCATCAGAGGAAGATGAACTGTCTCTCCTCTCCAGAAGGGTGAACCAATTGTGGAAGCAGAGACAAAGGAAGTTCATAAATCCTAGAAGATCAGAAAATCAGAATGAATCCTCATCCAGATACAGAAGGTCAGAATCCTCCTCTGGACACAGAAGATTTGAAGCTTCTTCAGGATACAGAAAGCTAAACAACAAAGACATCATCTACTATGAATGTAACGAGAAAGGGCACTACAAAAGTGACTGCCCAAAGCTTCAGAAGGAAAAGCCCAAAAAGAAGTTTCTCAAGGAAAAGAAGAAAAGCCTCATGGCTACATGGGATGATTATGACACATCTGAAGCTGACTAAGAATCAGATGATGAAAGAGCAAACATAGATCTCATGGAAAACATATCAGAAGACAGTGAAGCCTCTGGTTCAGATTCAGAATCAGACACTGAAGAGGTATTCGATGACTTTACCATAAACTTTACTAAGGTTGAACTTGCTGAAAGCCTAAATGAAATTCTGGAAAGGTATCAGCAGATCATATTCAAATTCAGAAACCTAAAAAGGAATCTTGCTTCTGACTCTGATAAGACTGAGAGTCTCAGATTGGAGAATTCTGAGTTAAGAGAAAAAGTTTCAAAATTAGAAAAACAGTTGCAAAACTCTCAGAAGGAAACAATCTCTGAAACTCCCAGCAATGCTGATGAGATCATCAAAGAGTATGATCATAGCTTTCAGAAGTTTCTAGCTAAAAACATAGACAAAAGCAAGATGGATTCAATGATCTATGAAGTTAGCAGAAATGGCAGAAAAGGGATAGGATATCAAGGTAAGGTACCTACACCAAAAAATGCCATGGACTTAGTTATAAAACGCACACCACTCAATTCACATTTCATATATGGGCACACACATGACATAAAATACACAAGTAGTGATTATTATGTCAAACCAAAATTCAACCAGAATTTTGGTAAAACTAACAAATCAGGACGCAAGAAAATGTGGGTACCTAAGGATAAAATCATACATGTGGCAGATATCTTTGAATTTTTTTTATTAATAACCAAGTATTAAAATAATATTTCGCAAATAACCGGGTTTCGGAAAAAATTACGCAAATAACCATGTTTGAGATGGCTCCACAAAGGAGGAGCCATATCAATTGGCGCATGCTCCTCTTTTTTTAAGGGAGGCGCCATCTCACTTGGCGCCTAAGTGCTTAGGGCAAGCCCTAAGCCAAGTGAGATGGCGCCTATGTACAAAATTAGGACAAAATTTTTTTTTTCTTTCCTGCGCGTTGCCTATTAGACAGAGATCAACAAAATGGATTTTTTATTTAAAAAAAAATAATTACATTCAACTGTTTTACATTTAAAGAATAGTAAAAAAATGGATACAAAAAATACGGGGAAAAAAAAAGATACATCAGTGATCCCTAGGAACCCGGTAATGACCCCCAGTTTCGCATCCCCGTCCTCGCCTTTCTCTTGCTGGGTGCCGTCTCGTTTTCTGCTGCGGCAAGGTCGATGGCCCAGCGAAGTCAATGCGATCCGAATCCATAAAATCAGTAAGATCTCCATATCTCGAAGATCTGCTCTGATACAGTCGGTTACCCATACCCTCGAAGTTCGGTCGTGTTGGCGGTGGGTGGGGTTCCATGGTTGGTCGGTAGCATTGGTCGTCTGAGTATGGGGGGTAGAAAGGAAATGGATCTTGGGGTGTTTGGTATTGTGGATGTTGGGTTGTTTGGTGATATGGTGGTTGATGGTAGGTTTGGTCGGCTTGGTCATAATCTTCTGACATTCCCATATCAGGGCTAAGGCTGGATGTTGAGGGCGCCATATTGGGATATATGGAAGACTGAAATTGTGTCTGGGGTATGTGGGTTTGCTGGTATTGGGGTTGGTATTGTGGTTGGGTTTGAGGCATATCCGGGTATTGGTAGTTTGGCGGTGATTGTGGTTGGTAGTACGACATTTGATTGTAGTTGTGTTGTGGTGGGGAATGTGGTTGTTTGTTTGTTGGTCTGTTTCTTCTTGGGGATTGGTTTGAGGTTGATGGATTTTGGGTTTGTTGATGGGGAATCGAGGGTTGTGCCCATTGTGTGCGTGGGTCAACCAAGTACCTCGGATGAGACACGTGTATATCTGGGTTACTAACCGACCTGTACCACGACATATATTGATCAGTGTGTCGCATGTTACCTTGAGTAAGGAAAACCGGGGATTGCAAGATGTAGCGGTGACGCCTTTGCCACATTTTACACCATTCTGGAGCAAAGTCTTTCCAGTTGGTAAGACCCCACTGGGCGTCGACCCTTTTTAGATGCCAGGGGAACAAATCTGTTGGATCACTTGGTATCTCTTGGATCATTCCGAACTGCATCTTCACACGGTCGCTGTGGTGCATCTCCACAATGTTGAACCGAATGAGTGCAGTCTTTGCAGTCCAAGTTGCTGCATCCTCTGGATTTGGAGAATGGCCCAAACCCAAATATGGTCTCCAGACGAACTGCGATAAAATTTAAATCAGGTAAGCGCAAAAGTAATGTATAAATAATTAAAATGAACAAAAGTTAAAAGCTACGACGTACGTCATCTGGGCCTAAGTGATCCAACAGATTCCGGTAGAGTGCGACATTGAATCTGGGATTCTTGCCGTAATCCATACCCCTCACGCAGTACCTAAAGGAAATGAGAAACATGTTATTTTTAGCATATATTTTGGAAAGAGCAGAATAGTTATAAATGCTATAACTTAATGACTTACTTTGTTACGTACGGGAAACCAAAAGTGTTGTTGTTGATGGGGTTTAAGGACTCCATCCTCCACCAACCCCATGCTTGTAGTAAAAATACGCACCCATAAAATGTACATTTTTCCTTGACTGCGTTTTTGCACAAGGAACTGTACAGGTGGGCTAATACTGCAGAACCCCAACTATATTTTCTAGTTTTATCAAAATTTGTTAGTAAATGTAAGTATATGAAATTTACACTATTTCCCGTACTTTCGGGAAATAAAAATGTACCAAAAAGTATCATAATATACGTTCTGGATTTTACTACTCGGTCATTCTCTGAGGAATTTTCATTTAATTCCATACTTGCATAATGCCGTTTCAGGTCAGTGAGTAGTATTCCCTGCCCTCTTGCTCCACCACCTTCTACCATGTCCCTACCCAACAGTTCTTCACACTGTGAGTTGGGTTGTTGAACCGACCCGTTCACCGCCTTACCGTCGATAGGGAGGCCCAGTAGCATGTACACATCTTCGAGAGTGATGGTACATTCACCTATTGGTAGGTGAAATGTATGGGTCTCCGGTCTCCACCTCTCCAACATTGCAAGAATGAATTTTGAGTCAATGGTGCAGTTGGAGATCTTTATCACGTGTCCAAAACCTGCATATTCCAGATAAGGGACGATAAATGGGTCGGGAGCCAGGTATTTGTGCGAACGGATTCTGAATCTTTGTGTATCCTAAGATCATAATTAAACAAGAGTAAGATTAATTAAGATGAACAACACGTTATTTGAAGTATGAAAAATGTATAACCAAAGAAGAGACTTACAAATGCAGCAATGTTTTCCCTTGTGCCTCTGTGAGTATCTCCCATTGTTAGAAGATCCATTGTTCGGAATGCTTGAGAGAATGAAAGACTTAGGAAGAAATAGAGAGTATGATAGACTTAAGAAATATTTCGTAGCAGAGAGTGAGAGTTGTGTGGGTGTGAGAGATGTTTCATAAGGTATGTATTTATAGGCAAATAAGTTTGATGTAGTGGTTGCATGCCTGCGATTTGTCACATTTGCATGCTTAGGGTGTTACACATATGCATGCATGCATTTACAAAAAATGTAAGGTGTCACTCTTGCAGGCTAGGTGGCAGCCCATGCATGTATCACGATTGGACAATAAGGGAGGCGCCATCTCACTTGGCGAAAGAGTACAAAAATGAATGGTGTCGCCACCCCATTTGGCGAATAAGAGGTGTCACTTTTTACAGCATTGGCTCAGGCTACGTGACAGCCTTTGGGATTCCTTTCTTTGTTGCATGCAAGGCCATTGGAGTTGATGGGTGGAGTCTTACACAAAACATTTATGTGTGCAGAATAGGGCCAGGCTAGGTGGCTGCATAAGCCCATGCATGTATCACGATTGGATAATAAGGGAGGCGCCATCTCACTTGGCGAAAGAGTACAAAAATTAATGGTGTCGCCACCCCATTTGGCGAATAAGAGGTGTCACTTTTTACAACATTGGCTCAGGCTACGTGACAGCCTTTGGGATTCCTTTCTTTGTTGCATGCAAGGCCATTGGAGTTGATGGGTGGAGTCTTACACAAAACATTTATGTGTGCAGAATAGGGCCAGGCTAGGTGGCTGCATAAGCCCATGCATGTATCACGATTGGACAGTAAGGGAGGCGCCATCTCACTTGGCGAAAGAGTACAAAAATGAATGGTGTCGCCACCCCATTTGGCGAATAAGAGGTGTCACTTTTTACAGCATTGGCTCAGGCTACGTGACAGCCTTTGGGATTCCTTTCTTTGTTGCATGCAAGGCCATTGGAGTTGATGGGTGGAGTCTTACACAAAACATTTATGTGTGCAGAATAGGGCCAGGCTAGGTGGCTGCATAAGCCCATGCATGTATCACGATTGGATAATAAGGGAGGCGCCATCTCACTTGGCGAAAGAGTACAAAAATTAATGGTGTCGCCACCCCATTTGGCGAATAAGAGGTGTCACTTTTTACAGCATTGGCTCAGGCTACGTGACAGCCTTTGGGATTCCTTTCTTTGTTGCATGCAAGGCCATTGGAGTTGATGGGTGGAGTCTTACACAAAACATTTATGTGTGCAGAATAGGGTCAGGCTAGGTGGCTGCATAAGCCCATGCATGTATCACGATTGGACAGTAAGGGATGCGCCATCTCACTTGGCGAAAGAGTACAAAAATGAATGGTGTCGCCACCCTATTTGGCGAATAAGAGGTGTCACTTTTTACAGCATTGGCTCAGGCTACGTGACAGCCTTTGTGATTCCTTTCTTTGTTGCATGCAAGGCCATTGGAGTTGATGGGTGGAGTCTTACACAAAACATTTATGTGTGCAGAATAGGGCCAGGCTAGGTGGCTGCATAAGCCCATGCATGTATCACGATTGGACAGTAAGGGAGGCGCCATCTCACTTGGCGAAAGAGTACAAAAATGAATGGTGTCGCCACCCCATTTGGCGAATAAGAGGTGTCACTTTTTACAGCATTGGCTCAGGCTACGTGACAGCCTTTGGGATTCCTTTCTTTGTTGCATGCAAGGCCATTGGAGTTGATGGGTGGAGTCTTACACAAAACATTTATGTGTGCAGAATAGGGCCAGGCTAGGTGGCTGCATAAGCCCATGCATGTATCACGATTGGATAATAAGGGAGGCGCCATCTCACTTGGCGAAAGAGTACAAAAATTAATGGTGTCGCCACCCCATTTGGCGAATAAGAGGTGTCACTTTTTACAGCATTGGCTCAGGCTACGTGACAGCCTTTGGGATTCCTTTCTTTGTTGCATGCAAGGCCATTGGAGTTGATGGGTGGAGTCTTACACAAAACATTTATGTGTGCAGAATAGGGCCAGGATAGGTGGCTGCATAAGCCCATGCATGTATCACGATTGGACAGTAAGGGAGGCGCCATCTCACTTGGCGAAAGAGTACAAAAATGAATGGTGTCGCCACCCCATTTGGCGAATAAGAGGTGTCACTTTTTACAGCATTGGCTCAGGCTACGTGACAGCCTTTGGGATTCCTTTCTTTGTTGCATGCAAGGCCATTGGAGTTGATGGGTGGAGTCTTACACAAAACATTTATGTGTGCAGAATAGGGCCAGGCTAGGTGGCTGCATAAGCCCATGCATGTATCACGATTGGATAGTAAGGGAGGCGCCATCTCACTTGGCGAAAGAGTACAAAAATTAATGGTGTCGCCACCCCATTTGGCGAATAAGAGGTGTCACTTTTTACAGCATTGGCTCAGGCTACGTGACAGCCTTTGGGATTCCTTTCTTTGTTGCATGCAAGGCCATTGGAGTTGATGGGTGGCAGGCTAGGTGGCTGCATAAGCCCATGCATGTAATATTATTGGCAGCCTTGGGGGGTTGCATCACTTACTTAATTGAAATTTTTTGCCTTACGTTGAACATAACATTCATTCACATAAACTGTAAAATTTTCCAACCTTCGAATCAGTCATCTAACCTTCAAACATTCCAGCATTCATACCTTCATACAATCAATAAACCTAAAACATTCCAACCTTCATACCTTAAAACAATTCTACACAATGGCCTCTTCACCACAATTTGTTGTCAAAGCACATTTCAACGGTGAGACATACATGTGTCCCACAGTTGGGTTTTTGTTTAGAAACACCGACAATGTTCGTTTTCTCTTAAACGGGAAAGCAAATTTCTCGTACTTTAAGAAAAGATTGGAGGCCAAACTTGAACGAGGCCCGGTATCCCAGATATTTTATCAGAGTCCAGTCTTTTTTGGAAACAACCAAGTTATTTTTTATAAGGTTGAAGTTCAAGATGACGAGGATTTCCAGAACATGATTTCCAGCCATGTCTATTCTGGAAACGACTCTATTGAGTTGTACGTTTTGTTTCAAGAGCCTCCGGTGACACAGGAGGTAGAGCCTCCGGTGACACAGGAGGTTGATCCTTTGGAGAATGAGCAAGATGAGGTGGATGCAGTTGATGATGAAGAAGAAGATAATGAGTTAGAGTTTGATGAAATGGTGAACGAAGATTCTGACGATGATGGCATCCCAAGTATTCCTACCGACAAAATCTACACACCACCTACGCACATGACAAACTTCAACATGGGCGGAGATGAACCTTCTACGGACTTGTTTTTCCAACCGTATATGCAGTCGGATGAAAATTTAAATGAGAAGGACAAGTTTCGTAATAGAGAGGAATGCATAAGGGCCATCAAAAAATTTCACATGCTCAACTCGGTTGATTATAAGGTGGATCGTGTAAACCCGGAAAGGTACAAGATCAAGTGTGTCCACCCTGACTGTATGTTCAAGCTGACTGCTTCATACAGACTAAGGGGTGACTGCTGGGTCATAGGTTCTATGACTACCCATACTTGTGTAAGTTCCACTCAATCACAAGACCACCGAAAACTCAAACATGATCTAATCTGTCAAGAAATCCTACCCCTGGTCAGCAACGACCCTTCTTTGAAGGTGAAAACAATCATCTCCCACATCACCACGGTTTTTAACTAAACTCCGTCTTACCGTAAGGCGTGGTTAGCAAAGACTAAGGCGATTGAAAGGGTGTACGGAAACTGGGAGGAGTCATACCGAGAACTTCCCCGCTACCTAAATGCACTCAAGACATATTCACCAGGTAGTGTTTATGTTCTGGAAACATTGCCAGCGTACGCCCAAGATGGTAGTCTACTACATGGCAACGGAATATTTAGTCGCGTCTTTTGGGCATTTCAACCATGCATCACAGGGTTTGCATCATGCAAACCAATTCTACAAATAGACGGGACTTGGTTGTATGGGAAGTACAAAGGCACGCTTTTGATGGCAGTTGCACAAGATGGCAACAATAACATTTTCCCCGTTGCGTTTGCCCTTGTCGAGGGGGAGACCGGTGGTGCTTGGAGCTTTTTCGTGAAAAATCTTCGTACACACGTGGCTCCTCAACCAGATCTCTGTTTGATCTCGGACAGACATGCCTCCATTGAAAGTGCCTATAATAATCCGGCAAATGGTTGGCATGACCCTCCTTCTACGCATGTCTATTGCGTCAGGCATATCGTCCAGAATTTCTCGAGGGAGGTCAAGGACAAAACATTGAGGAAAGCGGTGATGAATGCGGGATACGCACTGACACAACCCACATTCAAATATTACCGCAACGAGATCCGTTTGTCTAACCCAGAAGCCGGTACGTGGATCGACAATATACCGGTCGAAAAGTGGACTAGGTCATACGACAATGGCCAAAGATGGGGGCATATGACAACAAATCTTATTGAATCAATGAATGGGGTATTCAAGGGCATACGAAACCTCCCCATCACTGCCTTGGTGAAATCCACGTATTTTAGGATGGCTGCGTTATTTGCCAAAAGAGGTGAAATGTGGTATGCGGTCTTGCAATCAGGACAACTATGGAGTGAAAGCTGTATGAAATACATTAAGGCTGAAAGTGCTAAAGCCAACACTCACATGGTTACACGGTTTGACCGCCATAGCCACAACTTCATTGTAAAAGAGACAATTGACCACAATGAAGGCCTGGCAAGACAAGAATACAGGGTCATTTTACCTTCTCAATGGTGCGATTGTGGCAGGTTTCAAGCTTTTCGTATGCCTTGCTCTCATGTCATTGCCGCTTGTGCTCATACCCATCAAGACGCGCTTCAACTGCTCTCAAACGTTTATAAATCTGAAACGTTGCTCACTGTTTACAACAACAACTTTCCTTTGGTGGCAAAACCAGACTATTGGCCTGAATACAACGGCGATATAGTTTGGCACAATGACCAAATGCGAAGGAACAAGAAGGGTCGTCCCAAAAGCAGGCGCATCACAACAGAAATGGACGATCTTGACAGGTTGGAAAGAAAGTGTGGTTTATGCCGTCAGGTCGGACACAATCGCAAAAACTGTCCGAATCGGGCGTCTGGCTCGACCACATAAATTTTGTAATACAATAAATCTTTCCAATATTTGTGTTGTAAACATTATGGGTTTTCCGTTAATAAAACTGTTAACAGAATTTAAGAAATTCAATATAGGAAATTACATTAGGGTTTTCGCGTACAACAATGATTAACGATATTCAATCTAGGAAATTACAACTGTTAACACAATTTCATCTGACCCATGCATCATCAGTATTACATCACTGTCTGTTTTGACTTCCTCCAACCACACATTAGGTCTTCCTGTCGCATGCGAGGTTGTTGTTCGTTTTCGCTGGATCCTTCGAATTTTTTCCCCCTCGGCGATGTCTCCATCTAGCCACCGCATTAACTCCCGCTTTAGACGCTCCATGGAGTGAATGTGCCAGAATTTCATTTTCATCGCAGGTTTCGTGGTGGAGAATATAACATAACCATCTCTGCTAAAAATCATAGGCGACGTCATTACGTAAATAAGGGAGTACAAAATAAAAATACAGTGCGAGAAAGTGTGAGAAATTTCAAAGAAACGGATGAATTATTTATAAAACAGCAAAAAACCCTAGTTTTGCCCTAGGCGCCAAGTGAGATGGCGCCTCCTCTCATTTTTAAGGAGCATGCGCCATCTCACTTGGCTAAAAGCCAAGGGAGGCGCCAAGTGAGATGGCGCCTAGGGCAAAACCCTAGGTGGAGGCGCCAAGTGAGATGGCTCCTCCTTTGTGGAGCCATCTGAAACATGGTTATTTGCGTAATTTTTTCCGAAACCCGGTTATTTGCGAAATATTAATTTAATACATGGTTATTAATAAAAAAAATTCGATATCTTTAGCAGCAAGGCTAAGACACCAATCATGGTACATGGACTTTGGCTGCTCACGACACATGACGAGAAGAAGGCATATGTTCCAAAGCCTGGAACTTAAGATTGAAGGCCACATGGGCTTTGGAGGCAATCAGAGAGGAAAGATCATTGGCTCTGGAATAGTAGGTAATGGAAATCTTCCCTCTATAAGTAATGATTTATTAGTTGATGGATTAATGCATAACCTGTTATCCATAAGTCAATTAAGTGATAATGGTTATGATATAATCTTCAATCAAAATTCATGCAAAGCTGTTAGTAAGAAAGATGGGACTATCCTATTTAATGGAAAGAGGAAAAACAATATTTATAAAATAAAAATTTATGAACTAAAGAGTCAGAATGTAAAATGTCTACTGCCTGTTAACAACGAGCAATGAATCTGGCACAGAAGATTGGGACATGTTAGTATGAGAAGAATATCTCAGATTAACAAACTCAATCTGGTCAGAGGACTTCCTAACTTGAAGTTCAATTCAGATGCTCTGTGTGAAGCATGTCAGAAAGGCAAGTTTGCAAAACCTGCTTTCAAATCCAAAAATGTTGTTTCCACCTCTAAGCCATTAGAACTTCTGCACATTGACTTATTTGGACCAGTAAAAACTGCTTCAGTCAGTGGCAAGAAGTATGGGTTAGTAATCGTAGATGACTATAGCAGATGGACATGGGTAAAGTTCTTAAGACACAAGGACGAGTCACACTCTGTGTTTGTTACCTTCTACAACCAAGTTCAAAATGAAAAGGATCTTAGAATTGTCAAAGTCAGAAGTGATCATGGTGGAGAATTTGAAAATAAAGATTTTGAATTATTCTTTAATGAAAAAGGCATTCTGCATGATTTCTCTTGTCCTAGAACTCCCCAGCAAAATGGAGTTGTAGAACGAAAGAACATAACATTGCAAGAAATGGCCAGAACCATGATCAATGAGACTAACTTTGCTAGGATCTTCTGGGCAGAAGCAATAAACACAACATGTTACATTTAGAATATAATCTCCATAATACCTATTCTGGAAAAGACTCCATATGAATTGTGGAAGAACATAAAGCCCAACATTTCTTATTTTCATCCATTTGGATGCACATGTTTTATTCTAAATACAAAAAATTATTTGAACAAGTTTGACTCTAAAGCTCAAAAGTGTATTATGTTAGGATACTCTGAACGCTCGAGAGGGTACAAAGTATACAATACAAAAACACAGATTGTTGAAGAGTCAATCAGTGTTAGGTTTGATGATAAGCTTGACTCTCAAAAGTCAAAGCAGAATGAATTCTTTGCAGGCATGGAAGTTGAACTCACAGGTACTGAAGACAACACATCAGAGGTTCTCAATAAAGACACTCCCTCAATAGCAGAAAGAGTTACTACAAGCAATCCAACACCTTCTATTGATCAACTTTAGAAAAGACTATCCAGAAGCAGCATTGATCACCCAGAAGATACAATTTTGGGAAGGAAGGAAGATCCAATCAGAACAAGATCAACTTTCAGAAACTCTGAAGAATCTCTCATGGGACTGGTTTCTCTGATTGAACCAACAACAATTGATGAAGCACTTCTGGACAATGACTGGATTCTGGCAATGCAAGAGGAACTAAATCAATTCACCAGAAATGACGTATGGGATCTGGTTCCCAAACCAAAAGGGTTCAACGTCATTGGTACAAAATGGGTGTTCAGAAACAAACTGAACGAGCAAGGTGAAGTCATCATAAACAAAGCACGACTGGTAGCACAAGGTTATAGTCAACAAGAGGGGATAGACTATGCAGAAACCTTTGCTCCAGTCGCCAGGTTAGAATCTATCAGACTCTTAATATCATTTGCTGTTAATAAAGGCATCACTCTGTATCAGATGGATGTCAAAAGTGAATTCTTAAATGGCTATATAGATTAAGAGGTATATGTGCACCAACCCCCTGGTTTTGAGACTTCCAAAAATCCAGAATATGTTTTCAAACTAAAGAAGTCACTCTATGGTCTGAAACAAGCTCCCAGAGCTTGGTATGAAAGACTAAGTAACTTCTTATTAGAAAAGGAATTCACCAGAGGGAAAGTGGACACAACCTTGTTCTGTAAGACAGTTAAGAATAACATGTTAGTTTGTCAGATTTATGTTGATGACATCATATTTGGATCTACTAAACCCTCTCTGGGAAGAGAGTTTGCTAAATGTATGCAGGCAGAGTTTGAGATGAGCCTAATGGGGGAACTCAAATTCTTTCTGGGCATTCAGATAAATCAAACTCCAGAAGGAACTTACATTCATCAGAGCAAATATGTCAGAACTTCTGAAGAAATTTGATCTCTCAGAATGTAAGCCCTCAAAGATTCCAATGCATCCCACGTGCATTCTCGAAAAAGAAGAGGTAAGTAAAAAGGTAGAACAGAAGGTCTACAAAGGTATGATTGGTTCTCTTCTCTATCTGAAGGCTTCAAGGCTTGACATTCTATTCAGTGTTTGCATTTGTGCTAGATTCCAATCAGATCCTAGAGAATCTCACTTAACAGCAATTAAGCGAATTTTAAAGTATCTGAAAGGTACTGCTAATCTGGGTTTATTTTATAGAAAATCAAGTGATTACAGCTTAGTAGGATACTGTGATGCTGACTTTGCTGGAGACAGAGTAGAACGTAAAAGCACTTCTGGAAGCTGCCAGTTTCTGGGAGAAAATCTGATCTCATGGTCCACCAAAAGACAATCCATAATAACACTATCAACAGCAGAAGCTGAATACATAGCAGCAGCTGGACGTAGTACGCAAATGCTCTGGATGAAAAGTCAACTTGAGGACTTTAATATATTTGAGAGTAACATCCCTATCCTCTGTGGCAATACTTCTGCTATTTGTCTCAGTAAAAATCCTATTTTGCATTCTAGGGCTAAGCATATAGAAATAAAACATCATTTTATTAGGGACTATATTCAGAAAGGGATTCTTAACTTAAAATTCATTGACACAAACCATCAATGGGATGATGTCTTTACAAAACATCTTTCTGAAGATAGGTTTAACTTCATTCTGAAACATCTCAGCATGAAGCTTTGCCCAGAATAAATTGTTTTATTTACATATCTTAACCTTCAGAATTTTAGTTATTTTCTGTGAACTACTGATCAACCTGCCTTCAGAATTTTAGAAGTACAGATTGTATCAGAATCTATCCATGAAGATCTGAGCGCTTCATTTCAAGGATAGAAGTGTGCTGTTCACGTAAGCAAACAGTTGTCATCCATTCATCAGCTACCTTCTAAGGCTGAACACGCGTTCACTTTTCTGAAAGGTCAAAAGCGCTGATTGGGTGCATTGAGACACACGTCATGGGTAACCGTTCCAATATCTTTCTGAATCCCCTAAAATAAGCTGTCATTAATGTTTATAATCATGACTAATTTTTTCTCTCTCTTACAGTTTATGCTTTCAAAAATCTATTTAAACTCAAGTTTCACTCTTCACATTCTTTCACTTTTACTCTCTCAATACCTTCTAATTGTTTTCAGTTCGTACTTTCAAAAACCCTTTCATCTTTCTCAAATTTCTTGTGTGAACATGGCTTCTTCAAGCGTCCAAAACACCAGTACTCAGGGAACTGCTTCTATGGAACAGTACGAAGAACCATACAGAACGCTAATCACGCCCATTGACAACCTGGAAGTTCTTTCAGAACTGATTGTTGATTTTGAAAGACTTCAAGAAAATGGCTCCAATCTCTCTGAAGAGGTCAATGCTCAAGGATGGAACAGATATTTTGACCGTCTTCTAGGGCCAACGTTTCTAATTCTTGTCAAAGAATTCCGGATACATGCTTCCTCCTCAAACCATCAAGTTACCTCGTATGTCATGGGGAAGAAGATTGTCATTACTGAAGACCTAATTTCAAGACTTATCGGTTACAATGGTGGAGGTGTCAGGTGTATAGACATGGCTGAAAGATGTTTTGATGTTGCTTCAATTGCAAGGGAAATATTCACTCTGGGTCTACCCTCCAGCAAGATTAGGGATCTAAAGGATCATCACATAATCTGGGCTAAGATAATTCTGGGATGCATCAACCACAGGAAGCCAACTAGCTCTCCTGATTATATAAACATTAATCAGCAGTTTCTGATCTACTTTATCTCCAAGAAGACTAAGGTAAATCTCCCTCACCCAAGAGTAATCCAACTGACAACGTAAGACTTGTCATTGATCTAACTGCATTAGAACGATTAGCTGCTATATCTCACAAAACTGCCATTCCCAAACCAAAACCAACTGAACCCACACCAGATGCTAGTATAAGTTTGTTGATGTTTGAAACAGGAATGCAGAAATGGATAACCTCCTTGAAGCAAGCTAGTCCAGAGATGACTAACCCTGCTGCTTCTGATTATCTATGGACAAGTTTCAGAACCTGGATAAGTTCTGAAACATTGAAGCTAAAAGAACAACTATGAACAGGTTCAACGGAATTTCAGTGATATGCTACAGGTTTTTGAAGACCAAGCTCTGAACCATCTGCTCAAGAAGGAGATTCTCCCTCTGGATAATGCTCCCTGGTCAGAACATCATCTCTCAGATGAAGTTCAACCAGAATCAGAAGGACTCACTCTGACTGCTGCTCCAAAAGAGATGATCTCAGCAGAGGAAATGGTTCAATGTGATCAAGCTGCAGAATTCTCTGAGAAGCGTCCAGATACTGAAGAATCTCCAGCTCCTTCCTATGTCATGCAAACTATGGAAGAATTAAAGAGAGTAAATGCTATTATCCAGGAAAGGTTGGATAAGCAGGAGGACACTAACAAAGAAATCAAGAGCATCTTGGGCAAACAAGAAGAATCTAACTCCCAGATCAAGGGCTTGCTGGAAGCTTTGTTCACACGCCTCCCTCCTCCCTCTTAGATTCTCTTCTGTTTTAAATCTGTTTATCTGTAACGTTTGTTTTACATTGCTTCTATTCTGAACTACTTATCATTACTTCTTGTTTTTTTAATATAAATCAACTTTTTAGCTCTGATTATATTGCCTTTTTGATAACTGACAAAAAGGGGGAGAAAGTAGGATATTTTCAATAACGGTTTACTGAGACAGAAGTCTCAAACATTCTGGATTACTTAACCTCTATCTTCTGACAAGCTTGAATAGGTACAAAACTCTGATAAAAGACGCAGTTAAACTCTGATGCTCAAAGACTCAAGGAACTTAAGGGAAGTAATCAACTCACGGGGAGTTTTTCTTCTCTATTCTAAACTTTTTATTCTTTATTTTTAATTGAAAAATCTGGTTTTTGTCATCACCAAAAAGGGGGAGATTGTTAGAACATAGTTTGATTCTACAACCCTTGGTTAGAGTTTTGATGATAACAAATACAAAGAATAAATAAATACAAAGAATAAATAAATACAAAGAACAAATATGCTCCTTAAAAATATGTTTTATGTATGCAGAAGTTCTGATCAGATCAGCATCAGAAGATAAGCCATAAAGTATTACACGCTGAAGCAATCAGATTATACGTTGAAGATTAGTAACCAGAACCTGCGCTTAATTACAGTAAACTCTGATTCTGAACAAGAACATATCAAACCAAGTCATCAATATTCTGAAGCGTCATCAACAGTAAGGAGAAAAGACTCTGAACCATTACTGAACATTCAAGACAGAATTAATTCCAACGGCTTTCTTCAGACAAGATCTTCTCCAAAAGGAAAGTGTGTTAATAACATTAAACTTGCTTTATGGACAACATCATTACATTGCCTATATAAACAAGTCAGCTTGCAAAATGAATCACAGACATACACACAACAATTTGCTAAGATCATCAACCACGCATATTCAAGATCAAGCAAATTCATTCTTTATTCTAAGATATAAACCTGTGTAATTTATCACAGTTGTGATAAACCGTTTTTGTTAGAAAAACAACAACACATTTTGTTTAATCATATTGTAAAAGAGATCCTTGAGATTAACCGGATTGTGGTTGTACTCAAGAAGACTTTAACAGTTGTTAAAGTAGCTTTTGTAATCTTGTTGAGATTAGTGGATTAAGACCTCGTTGGAGAGAGGCGAAATCACCTTGACGGATGGACTGGAGTAGTTTGAGATCAAACGAACCAGGATAAAAATACTGTGTCATTAAGCTATTTTAGATCCAAGTTTTCAATTCACCCCCCCCCCCCCCCTTCGTGAGTTTTTCAAATCTTCACAAGCAAGCTTCGATTTGGGCATGTGGTTTCCTTCGAAGTGACCCCCTTCGATTTGGCCACATAGCTTCCTTCGAAGTGACCCCTTCGACCCACAAGCTGAGCATGTAGTTTCCTTCAAAGTGACCCCCTTCAATCCATAAGATGGGCATGTGATTCCCTTCGAAGCAACCTCCTTTGATTCAAAAATTGGGTAATTAAACCCTTCGAAGCAACGTGCTTAGAGCACACGTTTAGAAAAAAACGTTTCTGTATGATGATGGATCTGGTCGAAGTAATCAAAACGAAAAGGGGGAGTATTCAAGGAGTTTTGTTGACTACATTCCAATATACTTCCAAACTCAAGCCAACTGTGCTGCTATGCAGCAGTCCTGCACCGACCTGCCACAACACTCCAAAATACTACTGAGCCTGCATTGTCTCAGTCCCGTACTTACACAAAAAAGGAATGCATAAGCGTTGCATCTAAGAAAGCAAGGGGGAAGTATACTCAGATTATTCAAACATTATTTGATTTCCCCCCAAAACCACATAAAAAGCTCGCCTATAAATTCAAGGCTTTACAACATGTTCAGGGGAGGTTTTTTTGACTAGAGGAACGAACCTCCAAAATCTTCTCAAAACACAACAAAATTCTCAAGTTCATCAACACTTGAGAAATCAAAAAACTTGGAACCACACTCACCTCTTTCGATTCACCTCCCTAACCCACAAATATAAGCCCTTTCGATTCACCTTCCTAACTCACCTGTATCAGCCCTTCGATTCACTCCTCTCTTCCACATACCAATCTTCGATTCAGTGACCTTTTTCAAAGAAAAGCAATAACTAAAATAGTTCCAGGGAGATCCCAGCCAAGCCTAATCCATCATCAAGCCTTACGTAGCTCCTTCGATTGGAACCTCAAGAGGTAAGTCTTTCTGACTTTAACTCTTTCATTTCAAACATCTCTATTGATTCACCTTCTAAACCAACATACAATAATCATGGCCTTCGATGTGAATCTTTTGTTGTTTTCCTTTAAGAACTAATCTGTACAACCCCCCTAAACATATTGGAATAAAAATATGCATGCTTCGTTATACCTTCTTCGATGCACACACATGCTTCGACACATACATGTTTATCACACACACACATACACTTACTTCGAACGCGCTGACTTGTAGGACCAATCGAAGGAGACAAAAAGGAATATGGAATCTTACATTGGTTCCAGACCCAATCGAAATTCACAACCTGCTACTTCCAAGCCCCAGTCAACGGATACAACATGTTACTTCCAGGCCCAGCCAGAGGCACACTTGCACTAAGTCCAGACCCAGACGAAAGGCACTCCCATGTTGATGCCAACCCCAATCGAAGGACACGCACACACTGGTGCCAGTGCCCAATCGAAAGACACGACTTGCTGTTGCCATTGCCCAATCAAAGGACAGAACCTGGCTGCTGCCAAGGCCCAATCGAAGGACTTGACCTTACTAACGCCAACCCCCAATCGAAGGAGGTCAACAGAATTCAAATCGAAGGTTGTTTCCCCCCAATCGAAAGACACTCATTTTTCTTGCTTTTATTTTATTTTTGCCTTCATATTTTTATGCCTTTCGATATGGTTGTAATAGTGTAGGTTTTATTTTTTGCATTCTTTATTACTTTTGTACAAATTCTAGTAATTAGGTGTGTATGGAAAGATGAAATCAACAAGTAGACAATCTAAAAATCAAAGATAAATGCATGTAATCAAACACACTTTGCACACATGCACCCTTAGGGTAATCTTGCTTGTTGCCTATCGGAAAATAGTCATGTCCCTCGAATAAGAGCATTTTAGCAAAGACCCTCGATAAAAGATCGTAGTCCCTCGATGACCCTCAATGTTGCCTTCGGTAAACGATCTAGTCCTTAAACGACATTGCTAAAATGTCCCATAGGTTTCCTTCTATGACTATACAAATGTCCCACGCTCGTCCCTTCACATCTAATGATGGGGCTTCTTACCAAAACAATGGTAAGATAGCAACATCTAAAGGAGGAGGAAAATAACATTTAAGACCTTTTGAGTAGATAAATTCAATCCTAGTTGCTCGCTTGCTCACAACAAAAACACTTCATTCACCAACACTCTCACTTTTTGAAACATTTTCAAAAGACAAACACTTTGTACGCGTTCTTATAGAAATGAGGATCATTACAAAGTCACATTTTCAAAATACTTTCAAAAACCACACCACAAGCACACTTTCAAACAAAAGCAAGTGATCTAGCAAGCAACTAAGAGGCTGTATATAACTACGGATGAAAAGGGTGCTAATACCTTCCCTTTTTATAATCTACCCCCCAAACTCAGAAAACATCTCTAAAGGGATTTCCTGTTCTTTTCATCCTTTCCTTATTGGATAAAAGAAAAGTCGGTGGCGACTCTTGCTAACCGCAACAATTGCGATCAAACGCAAAACACCCAAGTCAGTTCTCCCACCATGTTACAGAACTGGCGACTCTGCTGGGGACTTATACTTAAAAGTGGGGTTACCTTAGGGATGGATCACCTTTACTTGCTTTCATTGTTTGACTTGTATGCTTTACATTATGGTTCCTTGTTTGGGTTTGTTTTGATCCTTTACCCGGATCTGGGGCACCTTTATAGGTAAGTAGAAATACGTTATGGAAATTGTGTGGGGTATACCGACATGGTCTAAGCAATAGCTACGTTAGTGTGACATATTTGTGGGTATCGGTAGCCCTTGAGTAGTCAAGGAGAATACGGGGCTGCTGAGTGATATCATGAAGCACTAACTGACTTTTAGAACCTTTACTTGACCAACTTGGCCATTAGGACGTAGTGAGATGACCGACTTTGGTGCAGTTCGAAGTTGGTAGATACTCGATACTACACTTATTGAGGTTTGATTTTCGGGATATTTTGGTCCCCAATAAAGAGGCTTGCGCTGAAAGAATGCCCGAGAAGACAAATCAGTGATATTGAGATCCCTTAGAGCCCTTTACTTTTAATAGGATAGGTTGTGCCAACTAAACCTCAAGAGGGTACTTACCTACGAACCCCATGCAAGCCTAAACCTAAGGACTTGTCTGCTTTGTGTGAATATGATTATTTGTACTTGCTTACTTTGAATACTTATACATAACATCATACCATAGCATTTTCAATAACCATTTCAAGGATCTCAAGGGTCTATGATGCAGGGTCACGTTAAATTAGACGTCTATCAAGGGGCAAGAGGATTTATTTTCCTCTAAACAAACGCCATAAAAGATCAAGTACAACAAACTTGAGTCGAGGGCTACGACCCACTTGACATGGTGAGCTTAATTCTCATGGAAGGACATCCAGCGATACAAAGTTCTCCAATAAAAGCTGTTGATCAAAGTTCAACTTCTAACATCTTCTTGTGTTTACCCTGCGAGATCCTTGAAAACATGCATCCACATATCATGCATCATATCATGACAGGTTTCTCCCATACAGGTCTTCTTATCTTCCTACTGTTTATTTCAGTAGAGATGGCCCTAGAACAGACCATCAAGGACATCCAGGCTCAAAACGCTCAACTTCAAGAGATGTTCTTGAACCTATCCAAGGGACAAGAAGAGGTGAAGGCGCTCCTCACAAGGGGCATGGTCATGGGAAATCCTAGGGACGACAGAGATGACCAATTGGAGCAGTTAAAAACTGAGATATCCGTAATAAAAGTCCAGATGATGGGACAACTGGTGGTCCAGATTGCTCTCATCCAAAACTTGGCTCAGGGACAAGAAGAGCTGAGAGTCCTCATCAACAAGCTTCGTCAAGATGAATGTAACCAAATGGGGAAAACAGTTAGAATTGGGGATCAAGTCATCATTCAGCATCCCATGAGACAAGAAGCCAATTTAACGGAGAGAAGACCTTCCCAAATAGCTTCCACGTCACGAGCCCAACAACAACTTCGTCAACATCAACCGCAAAATCAGCAAAGGCAAAGCGAGCCCAAAAGATAGTTTACCAACATCTACATATCACCATCTCAAGCTTTGAAACACATGTTAAGGATGAATCCGAATACACCAATAAGACCTCATCCAAATCCCAAAACTTTTTCTCCCAGCTACAATCCCGATGCCAGGTGTGCCTATCATTCTGATAGTCTTGGGCATGATACAAACAATTGTTAGACGCTGTGATACGGTGGGAGAACTGACCTGAGGTTTTGCATTTGTGTTCGCAAATGTTGCGGTTTAGCAAGAGTCGCCACCGACTTTTCTTTTATCCAAATAGGAAAAGTTAAAAAGCACAGGAAAGACCTTTAGAGATATTTTCTTGAGTTCGGGGGGTAGATTATGAAAAAGAAAGGTATTAGCACCCTTTTAATCCATGGTTTTCCATGGGCTCTTAGTTACTTGCTAGATCACTTGCTTTTGTTTGAATGTGCTTGTGGTGTGGTTTTTGAAAGTATTTTGAAAATGTAACTTTGTAATGATTCTCGTTTCTATAAGAACGCATACAAAGTGTTTGTTTCGAAAAAGTTCAAAGATGTGTTTGTGAGATGTGATTTTGAAAATGTGTATTCTTTGTAATTGTTCCCGTTTCTATAAGAACGCGTTTAAAATGTTTGTCTTTTGAAAATGTTTCAAAGTGAGAGTATTGGTGCATAAAATGTTTTTGTTGTGAGCAAGCGAGCAACTAGGAGCGAATCTACTTACTCAAAAGGTCTTAGATGTGCTTTTCCTCCTCCTTTAGATGTTGCTATCTTACCATTGTTTTGGTAAGAAGCCCCATCGTTGGATGTGAAGGGACGGGCGCGGGTCATCGTATAACCATGATAGCAATGTTGTGAGATGACTTAGCATTTTTTCTTTAGGGACTAAGATCATTTCGAAAGGCAACTTTGATAGCGTCATCGAGGGACTATGATCTTGTTTGATTTGTTCGTGCTAAGACATCCCACATACATAACATGGCCATTTTTGTAAGGAAACAAGTGAAATAACCCTAGGGGTGCTAGTGTGCAAGTGTATTTGATTTCATGCATTTTAGTCTTGATTAGGGTGATCTATTTGTTGATTTTCATATCTTTCCATACACACCCTAATTACTAGCATTTATATTCGAAAGCGATAAATTACAGAAACGTAAAGTCCTATGTATTACAATATTTTGGGGATGGGGGTACATATTTACGAATGGGGATTGTAAGTAAAATTAAATCCTAAGTTACTATTATAACCATATTGAAATGTACAATATAAGAAAGAAAAAAAAACTTGTTTAGAAAATGTTTTTTTTGTCTTAATGGAAAAGAAATAAATTAATTAATAAAAGAAAATATTTTTATGTCTTTTTATGTTAATAAAAAAGGAGTTAATATTAAAAATGATGAAAAAGAAAATAAATTAAAGATAGAAACAGTGTGCTGCTGCAAGCAAAACAACAAGGATCAGAAGTTATGAAGCCAGATGCGTGATGACTCAGAAAGGAACGTCAGAAGTTCTGGTTTGATATACTTTGAGGTCCTGCAAGAGATGTTAGAGGGAAAATACAGAACATAAGTTATGGGTTGCTATGTGCTAAACTTCTGAATGTTAGAACAATGAGAAAGCCTTAGAAATTTTGTGCGTGTCAAGACAGTAGGAAGAACTCAGAAGTTTTGTATGGTGCTAAGACAGTGAATGAACAATCAACAGTTCAGTGTGTTATCAGCGTATGAAAATAAGAAGTTCTAAGTGTTAAAACAATGAGTGAACAATCAGCAGTTCAACGTGTTTAAACAGTGAGGAGAACTCAGAAGTTCTGTGTTGTGCTAAAGCTGTGAGTGAACATCAGAAGTTCTATGCCATATTTCAACTCTTAATCAGCACATCAGCAATTTATTCAGTTCTTAATAAACAGCAAACCAGAAGGATAATAGCACAACAGTTTATAGAAGTTCTAATCCTAAATCTGAGTCTTTCCCTAATCAAGAAGTTCTGATCCACATTTTTTCTACTTAATCAATGATATGTACAACATTAATACTATGATATTCACATATTTAATGATGTTCTGAATGAAAAGATGCAAAGTCAGAAAGGCTTACCTTGAATCTGGAGCACATGCTTGGAGCTTTGGGCTACTGCCTTCAGATGTTCTGGAATCAGCAAGAGCAATGGAAGAGAAAATGCCAAGTTCTTTGATTCAAATGGAAGAACAAAGGTTTGGTTTTCTGTTTGGGAAATCTGGATTTTTATGAGGTTTCACAACTTCCTTTTCTCTCTTTTGGCCAATCTCTCTCCAAAAGCCAGCTAGCCCTTCAAAGCCTAGCCCCTTGAATGTGTGATGGAGCAAAGTATTTATAGGTGAATTTGTTGTGATTTTGGGGGGGAAAGATAAATGGAATTTTAAAATCAATTTGGCATCCTGCTCCGTTGCTTTTTCAATACTGTTTTCGTATGCTAGTTTGGTGCAATTATTGGATGCAGGCGTAGGCTGAACTAGCTGCTGATTAGCAGCTTTTAACCATGCCTAAGCTGGAGTTGTCAACAGGATTTAAGGAAAAACAAAACAAAGCATGGGCCTAGTACCAAAGTTTGCTATCCCAAGACAGTAGAGGTACACGTGGTGAAAATCCTTTGGATAAAGACTCAGAAAGTGGTTGTGAGCATTAAATAACGATGAGACTTATCACAACCAGAAATCCTGCAATGTGGGATTCTACACTAAGGCTTAGTTCTGGATCAGAAGTTCTGCTTCTGCGTAGCATCCAACCTCTGATCTATGTATCTTCTGGCTCCAGCATGTTCTGGAGGAGTTTCCAGGCTCTCCAGGAAGTTTGTAACACGCTTTGTAACCTTTTTGAATTACCCTAGAAAACTCTGACTGAACTTTTGTGAAAACTTTCCCATAAGCTCTGACCAAACTCTATCTTGAGAATATCCAAAATTTGCTGAGTGTTAGGGTGATAATCTGGTTAGAAGTTCTGAAATTAAACACTTAGAAAAATTTCTAAGCATTTAGAATTTGACTTTTCCAAAGTAAAATTTGACTTTTGAATTTCTCGATGAAACAAAACTTCATATTCCAACATGTCTTGATGAAATATGATTTTTTTGAGATTTGATTTTGATTCAAAAGTGAAAGTTTGACTTTTCAGTGTTCAAATGACCATTTTTCCCTTGTGAGTGATTTTCTTGGAAAATTTGCAGTTCAAGGCTTGGAATTGGATGGAAGCAAACTTGAGGATCCAGGGTGATTCTTTGAGAAATGAGAGGGTAAATTTTGGGGTGCAACAGCTACCCCTGTTCAATCTTCTTACACCTGAAGAGTTAGATTGGTAAATATGCCATTCGTGGCTTGAAGGTGGAAGATGATTGAACACTAGAGTGCCCAGAAAATTTGCACTCGAAGATGTGTTAGTTGATTATGTAGGGAATGGGCTTAAAGATTCCATTCAGAGAGGTAATGGATAGTTGTTGTAGATTGGCTTAAAGATGCCACCCGAAGGTGATTGTATCTGGACTGTATTTGAATGAGTGACAGAATTACATCCGAATCTGGATCATATCTAGGCTGTATTTGAAGGAATCTGGAGTAAGCATCAGAATGTCTGCCATAGCTGGATCACATCTGAACTATTTCTTGAAGAGAATCTGGAGTAAGTATCAGAATGTCAACCATATCTGGATCACATATTAACTGTTTCTAAAAGAGAATCTGGAGTAAGTATCAGAATGTCAGCCATATCTGGATCGCATCTGAACTATTTCTAGAAGAGAATCTGGAGTAAGTATCAGAATGTCAGCCATATCTGGATCGCATCTGAACTGTCTCTATAAGGAATCTAGAATAAGTATCAGAATGTCAGCCATATCTGGATCGCATCTGAATTATTTCTAGAAGAGAATCTGGAGTAAGTATCAGAATGTCAGCCATATCTGGATCGCATCTAAACTATTTCTAGAAGAGAATCTGGAGTAAGTATCAGAATGTCATCCATATTTGGATCGCATCTGAACTGTCTCTAGAAGGAATCTGGAATAAGTATCAGAATGTTAGCCATATCTGGATCGCATCTGAACTGTTTCTAAAAAAGAATCTGGAGTAAGTATCAGAATGTCAGCCATATATGGATCACATCTAAACTGTTTCTAGAAGATAATATGGAGTAAGTATCAGAATGTCATCCATATCTGGATCGCATCTGAACTGTCTCTAGAAGGAATCTGGAATAAGTATCAGAATGTCAGCCATATCTGGATCGCATTTGAACTGTTTCTAGAAGATAATCTGGAGTAAGTATCAGAATGTCAGCCATATCTGGATCGCATATGAACTGTTTCTAGAAGAGAATATGGAGTAAGTATCAGAATGTCAGCCATATCTGGATCGTATCTGAACTGTTTCTAGAAGAGAATTTAGAGTAAGTATCAGAATGTCAGCCATATCTAGATCGCATCCGAACTGTCTCTAGAAGGAATCTAGAATAAGTATCAGAATGTCAGCCATATCTGGATCCCATCTGAACTGTTTCTAGAAGAGAATCTGGAGTAAGTATCAGAATGTCAGCCATATCTGGATCACATCTGAACTGTTTCTATAAGTGAATATGGAGTAAGTATCAGAATGTCAGCTATATCTGGATCGCATCTGAACTGTTTCTAGAAGAGAATTTGGAGTAAGTATTAGAATGTCAGCCATATCTGGATCTCATCTGAACTGTCTCTAGAAGGAATCTGGAATAAGTATCAGAATATCATCTATATCTGGATCACATCTGATTTGTTTCTAGAAGAGAATCTGGAGTAAGTATCAGAATGTCAGCCATATCTGGATCGCATCTGAACTGTCTCTAGAAGGAATCTAGAATAAGTATCAGAATGTCAGCCATATCTGGATCGCATCTGAACTGTTTCTAGAAGAGAATCTGGAGTAAGTATCAGAATGTCAGCCATATCTGGATCGCATCTGAACTGTTTCTAGAAGAGAATCTGGAGTAAGTATCATAATGTCAGCCATATCTGGATCGCATTTGAACTATTTCTAGAAGAGAATCTTTGGTCGCCTATCATTAACTCAGAAAGATGATGAAGGAATCTTGGACGATGCTACCCCAACAGGATGATGAAGTAATCTTGGACGATTACTACCTCAGCAGGATGATGAAGGAATCTTGGATGCTTACTACTCCAAAAGGATGATGACCTTTATCTGTTGACTGATCTTTCCTGAAAAGGTAAAGAGTTAGTTGTATGTAATGTCATGATGTATGCATTGCGTAATGATGTTCTCAAAATAAATGAGATTGTGTCGTGTGCACTTGTCATGTATGCAATATGATATATGAAATATGAGATGTTTATTTGAATGTATCTTTGTCCAAAAAATAAATCCTTGACAAATGCTGGAGAGTCATTAAATCCCAGACTGTTGTTGAAGAGTGGGTGAGTCTTCAAACTTTGCTTAGAATGTTTCCACTGAGGATTCCTGTTTTATTGTTTGAGGAGAACTTCGCTGGGGGATGTTGAAAGATCTGTATAGAGTGTTGATTCTTTCTTGGGGAAAAGAGATCAGGAGTCTTGGTTGTCCGTTGCTCTACTGGGGAGTCGAAGTTGAACAAATGTCTGGTTGGGTCCAGGCTTCACAGTAACTTGCTGGGGATTGTAGAGTACTCTACCGGGGAAAGAGAGTTGTGGTCCTTTGATTTGTAATAGTCGGAGAGGCAAACTCAAGCTGGGGAATCCTTCCATTGTTGGGGAAATAAACCTTGTTTCTCAGTCTGCTGGAGAGGCGATGACTTCACTGGAGAAAATCCTCGAGGATTCTTGAGGTCGACTTAGCTGGGGAAAAGATTTTCAGAGATCGAAACTCTAGATGGGAGTCATCCCATGAGAAGGATCTTGGGAAGATTTGTCACTGCCCCTAGTAGCAGGTGATTGTGGAACTACCAGGAACTATTTGATTGCAAGTAAACCTCTATCGGGATTTGCGTTCAATGCCCCAAGTGATGGAGACCTGCCCCTGGTTATTCAACAATTCTTTGAGAGATTCTTGGAATCTTGACTGGATTGCCCCAGGTGTGTTGGATAGTGATATGTCATGTTCCCTTGTTTATAGGAGATTTATCAATGGGAGTGTCATCCTTCTTGAATTGATTTTTTTCACTGAGAGAGCTTTCGTTCACTGAATATTTGTTGTGTGAGTTTCTCTGCTGTCAAACAAATAGCCATATGCAAACAATGATATTCAAGTAATGCAAAGTTTATGTTTGTCTTGAAGTTTTTTTGAAAATGCGTTTTAGCGAGTAAAGAAATTTTGCTAAGAAAATTCAAACTCAGGCTTTAAAGCAAAGCCTTACAGGAGTCAGGATACCTTTTGTAACAGTATGCTTTCAAACTAACCCATGCTTCAATTAGGACTTTTGAAGGGTTGTAGCGTGGCTTGGTTCACGGTTTAAGAAACAAAAGATAAAGGCTCAAAGTGTATTTGTACCCACCCGTTCTTCGTGACGTTCTTCAGTCCTAAACTCAGTTAATTGTATGTTCGAACTCCAATTGGGTCTGGAATGACATATTGGTGATGGTTCGGACAAGTTAAGCTTGTCGGAAGGTAGTCATTTCTTGCAACATTTTTCATGTTGTCGAGGATTTGTAGTGACCTCTTTTTACTTGATTTGTTATCGCTAATTTTTTCCTGACTGTTCTTGTTTTGAGGTTACAGTCAGCGGGATGCCCCAGCTTTCTTAAGTCTCCTTTGTAGGTTTTGACTTAGTGGGCTTTTCTTTTTGAGAGATAATGACTGCCTATGTGGTAGGGAACCATCACCGTCTTTTGATTCCAGAGAAATGTTTTAATGTCATTCGTTGTATTTACGAGATGAGAGTTTGCGATTTGAATGCATATTTGAATTAACTGAGAGACTACCCTGCCTCAGGTTTTGATTATAGGTTTAAATTTTGTGAAAAAAGGAAAAACTTCTACTTCTTTGGCTCGAAGGGGTTGACTAGGGATTATCTTCCTTATAACTCCAGTGTTTAGGATTTGAAAGAAACGCATGTACATTGTCAGCGAGGTCTGTTCAAAAGCATACTGTATGAGATTATGGCATTGTTTTCATCCTCCTCCCTCTAAAGGCTTGTAACTTTTAGCAAGAGTTGAATGTCATAAAGAGAGTAAAAAGCATAGTTTAATTGTAATGAAAATGAGTGGATCAAATCAAGACAAACATATGCAATGCATTAATGAAACAAAGTTTGACATTAATAGATAATTGTTTGAATAACAAAAGAAATTACAACTTGAAAATTCAAATGAAACAAAAGCCTCTTTGTTTGAATTTTTCATTTCAGCTGACGAGCCTTTGAGGGACGACAGAAGAACTCAGTCTGGCCATCTTGTGTAAACTCCAACATTCCTCTGTCAATCAAGTCTTGGATCTTATTTTTCAAAGCCCAACAGTCATTCGTATCATGCCCAGGATTATTGGAGTGGTATGCACATAATGCATTGGGATGATAGCTAGGAGCATAGGTATTGGGATTCCAAGGAGGATCCCTTAATGTGACCAGGTTCAAGTTCAGCAGGTGCTGTAAGACCTGCGATATAGGCATGTCGAGTTTGGTAAACTGCCTAATGGATGGGACCTGTTCACTTTGGTTACCCTGTCCTTGGTGACGAGGTGGTTGCTGGGTTTGTGACGTGGAAGCAATTTGGGGAGGTCTTCTCTCCCTTAAACCGTCTTCTTGTCTCATGGGAGGCTGAATGATGAATTGATCCCCAATCCTATATGTTTTCCCCATTTTGTGGTATCTATCTTAATGAAGCCTGTTGACAAGGGCCTTCAACTCCTCCTGTCCTTGAACCAGGTTTTGAATAAGAGCAATCTGGCCTACCAGTTGTCCCATCATCTGGACTTTCATTGTTTCCATTTCAATTTGTAGCCTTTCCAACTGATCATCCTTGGTGCCCTCCGGATTTTTGATGACCATCCCCCTTGTGAGGAGAGCTTTCACCTCTTCTTGCCCCTTGGACAAGTTTAAGAACATCTCTTGAAGTTGAGCATTTTGAGCCTGGATGTCCTTGATAGTCTGCTCTAGAGCCATCTCTACTGAAATAAACAGTAGGAAGATAAGGATACATGTGTGGGAGAAACTTGTCATGATATGATGCATGATATACGGATACATGTTTTCATGGATCTCACGGGGTAAATGTTAGTAGTCACTTACAGCTTTAATTGTAGAACTTTGTATCGGTGGATGTCCTTCCACGAGAATTAAGCTCACCATGTCAAGTGGGTCATAGCCTTTGACTCCGGTTTGTTGTACTTGATTTTTGACGGAGTTTGGTTAGAGGAAAATAAATCCTCTTGCCCTTTGGTAGACACCTGGTTCAATGTGACCCTGCATCATAGGCCCTCGAGATCCTTGAAACGGCTATTGAAAATGCTATGGTATGATGTTATGATGTTATGTACAAATATGCGAGGTAAGCAAGTTTATATACAAATAATCATATTCACACAAAGCAAACAAATCCTTAGTCTTAGGCTTGTATAGAGTTTGTAGGTGAGTACCCTCTTGAAGTTTAGTTGGCTCAACCTGTCCTAGTTAATAGCGATCGGGTTCTAAAGGATCTCAATATCACCGACCTTTCTCTTAGGCGTTGTCTTAGTATAATCAATCTTTTCTTGCGGCCTAGATATCTCAAAAGTCCAGCCTCAATGAGTGTAGCATCGAGTATCAACCAATTTTCAGCTCTACACCGAAACCGGTTATCTCACTACGTCCTAATGGCCAAGTTTGTTCAATTAGGGTTCTAAAGTACGTTAGTACTTCATGACGCCACTCAGCGGCCCCGTATTCTCCTCGATTCACCACGAGGGATACCGATACTTACAAATGCGTCACACTAACATAGCCATTGTTTCAACCATATCGGTCTACGCTGTACAGTTTCCACAATCTATTGCTATTTACCTAAAAAAGGTATCCCAGATCCGGGT
Source organism: Vicia faba (assembly GCA_948472305.1). NCBI lineage: Eukaryota > Viridiplantae > Streptophyta > Magnoliopsida > Fabales > Fabaceae > Vicia > Vicia faba. The sequence goes on from OX451739.1 coordinate 1,584,232,197, forward strand.
GGAGGATCAAAGCAAGCCCAAACAGAGAACCATAATATAAAGCATACAAATCAAATAATGTAAGCAAGTAAATGTGATCTATCCCTAAGGTAACCCCACTTTAAGAATTTATCCCCAGCAGAGTCGCCAGTTCTGTGATACGGTGGGAGAACTGACTTGAGGTTTTGCGTTTGTGTTTGTAAATGTTGCAGTTTAGCAAGAGTCGCCACCGACTTTTCTTTTATCCTAATAGGAAAGGTGAAAAAGCACATGAAAGACCTTTAGAGATGTTTTCTTGAGTTCGGGGGGTAGATTATGAAAAGGGAAAGTATTAGCACCCTTTTCATCCATGGTTTTCCACGGGCTCTTAGTTACTTGCTAGATCACTTGCTTTTGTTTGAATGTTCTTGTGGTGTGGTTTTTGAAAGTATTTTGAAAATGTAACTTTGTAATGATTCTCATTTCTATAAGAACGCATACAAAGTGTTTGTTTCGAAAATAGTTAAAAGATGTGTTTGTGAGATGTGTTTTTGAAAGTGATTTTGAAAAGGTGTATTCTTTGTAATAGTTCTCGTTTCTATAAGAACGCGTACAAAGTGTTTGTCTTTTGAAAATGTTTCAAAGTGAGAGTGTTGGTGCATAAAATGTTTTTATTGTGAGCAAGCGAGCAACTAGGAGCGAATCTACTTACTCAATAGGTCTTGGATGTGCTTTTCCTCCTCCTTTAGATGTTTCTACCTTACCATTGTTTTGGTAAGAAGCCCCATCGTTGGATGCGAAGGGACGGGCGTGGGTCATCGTATAACCATGATAGCAATGTTGTGAGATGACTTAGAATTTTTTCTTTAGGGACTAAGATCATTTCGAAAGGCAACTTTGATAGCATCATCGAGGGACTATGATCTTGTATTTTTGATTTGTTCGTGCTAAGACATCCCACATGCATAACATGGCCATTTTTGTAAGGCAACAAGTGGAATAACCCTAGGGGTGCTAGTGTGCAAGTGTATTTGATTGCATGCATTTTAGTCTTGATTAGGGTGATCTATTTGTTGATTTTCATATCTTTCCATACACACTCTAATTACTAGCATTTATATTCGAAAGCGATAAATTGCAGAAACGTAAAGTCCTACGCTATTACAATATTTGGGAGATGAGGGTACATATTTACGAATGGGGATTGCAAGTAAAATTAAATCCTAAGTTACTATTACAACCATATTGAAATGTACAATATAAGAAAGAAAAAAAACTTGTTTAGAAAATGGTTTTTTGTCTTAATGAAAAAGAAATAAATTAATTAATAAAAGAAAATATTTTTATGTCCTTTTATGTTAATAAAAAAAAGGAGTTAATATTAAAAATGATGAAAAAGAAAATTAATGAAAGATAGAAACAGTGTGCTGCTGCAAGCAAAACAACAAGGATCAGAAGTTCTGAAGCCAGGCGCGTGATGACTCAGAAAGGAACGTCAGAAGTTCTGGATTGATATACTCTGAGGTCCTGCAAGACACGTTAGAGGGAAAACACAAAAGTTCTAGGTTGCTATGTGCTGAACTTCTGAATGTTAGAACAATGAGAAAGCCTTAGAAATTCTATGCGTGTCAAGACAGTAGGAAGAACTCAGAAGTTCTGTAAGGTGCTAAGACAGTGAACAAACAATCAACAGTTCAGCGTGTTATCAGCGTATGAAAATCAGAAGTTCTAAGTGTTAAAACAGTGAGTGAACAATCAGCAGTTTAGCGTGTTTAAACAGCAAGGAGAACTCATAAGTTCTGTGTTGTGCTAAAGCTGTGAGTGAACATCAGAAGTTCTATGCCATATTTCAACTCTTAATCAGCACATCAACAATTTATTCAGTTCTTAATAAACAACAAATCATAAGGATAATAGCACAACAGTTTATAGAAGTTCTAATCCTAAATCTGAGTCTAGCCCTAATCAAGAAGTTCTGATCCACATTTTTTCTACTTAAGCAATGATATGTACAACATTAATACTATGATATTCACATATTTAATGATGTTCTGAATGAAAAGATGCAAAGTCAGAAAGACTTACCTTGAATCTAGAGCGTATGCTTGGAGCTTTGGGCTGATGCCTTCAGATGTTCTGGAATCAGCAAGAGCAACGGAAGAGAAAATGCCAAGTTCTTTGATTCAAAAGGAAGAACAAAGGTTTAGTTTTCTGTTTGGGAAATCTGGATTTTTATGAAGGTTTCACAACTTCCTTTTCTCTCTTTTGGCCAATCTCTCTCCAAAAGCCAGCCAACCCTTCAAAGCCCAGCCCCTTGAACGTGTGATGGAGAAAAGTATTTATAGGTGAATTTGTTGTGATTTTGGGGGGAAAGACAAATGGGATTTTAAAATCAATTTGGAATCCTGCTCCCTTGCTTTTTCATCACTGTTTTCGTATGCTAGTTTGGTGCAATTATGGGATGCAGGCGTAGGCTGAACTAGCTGCTAATTAGCAGCTTTTAACCATGCCTAAGCTGGAGTTGTCAATAGGATTTAAGGAAAATCAAAACAAAGCATGGGCCTAGTACCAAAGTTTGCTATCCCAAGACAGTAGAGGTACACATGGTGAAAATCCTTTCGATAAAGACTCGGAAAGTGGTTATGAGCATTAAATGACAATGAGACTTATCACAATCAGAAATCCTGTAACGTGAGATTCTACACCAAGGCTTAGTTCTGGATCAAAAGTTCTGCTTCAACGTAGCATCCAACCTCTGATCTTTGTAACTTCTGGATCCAACATGTTCTGAAGGAGTTTCCAGGCTCTCCAGGAAGTTTGTAACACACTTTGTAACCTTTTTGAATTACCCTGGAAAACTCTGACTGAACTTTTGTGAAAACTTGCCCAGAAGCTCTGACCAAACCCTGTCTTGAGAATATCCAGAATTTTCTGAGTGTTAGGGTGATAATCTGGTCAGAAGTTCTGAAATTAAACACTTAGAAAAATTTCTAAGCATTTAGAATTTGACTTTTCCAATGTAAAATTTGACTTTTGAATTTCTCGATGAAACAAAACTTCATATTCCAACATGTCTTGATGAAATATGATTTTTTTGAGATTTGATTTTAATTCAAAAGTCAAAGTTTGACTTTTCAGTGTGCAAATGGCCATTTTGCCCTTGTGAGTGATTTTCTTGGAAAATTTGTAGTTCAAGGCTTGGAATTGGATGGAAGCAAACTTGAGGATCCAAGGTGATTCTTTGAGAAATGAGAGGGAAAATTTTGGGGTGCAACAGACGCTGAAGTAGAAGATTCAAAACCTGATCGACAATGGGATGCTGGAGTTCACACAAGGTGGCCAAAATTAATTCTTCTACCTTCCCTCAAAGGCTCGCCACCTAAAGTGACAAGTTCAGACAAAGAGGCTTCTGTTTATTTGAATTTTCAATTGTAATCTCTTTTGTTATTCAAACAATTATCTATTAATGTCAAACTTTGTTTCATTAATGCATTGCATATGTTTGTCTTGAATTCATCCATTTGTTTTCACTATATTTAAATTATGCTTTTTATTCTCTTTATGACATTCAACTCTTTCTAAAAGTTACAAGCCTTTAGAGGAAGGATGACGAAAACAATGCCATAATCTCATACAATATGCTTTTGGACAGACCTTACTGACGATATACATGCGTTCTTTCAAATACTAAATACTAGAGTTATAAGGAAGATAATCCCTAGTCAACCCCTTCGAGCCAAAGAAGTAGAAGTTTTCTTTTTTTTTTTACACAAATTGAAACCTTTAATCAAAACCTGGGGCAGGGTAGTCTCTCAATTAATTCAAATGCACGCTCAAATTGTAAACTCTCATCTCGTAATACAACGAATGACATCAAAAACTTTCCTCTGGAATCAAAAGACAGTGATGGTTCCCTACCAAATAGACAATCATTATCTTTCAAAAAGAAAATCCCACTAAGTCAAAACCTACAAAGGAGACTTAAGAAAATGGGGGTATCCCGTTGACCGTAAACAAGAACAGTCAGGAAAAAATTAGGGATAACAAATCAAAAGAAAGAGGTCACTACAAATCCTCAACAACCTGAAAAATGTTGCAAAAATGACTGCCTTCCGACAAACTTAACTTGTCTGAACCATCACCTAAACTTCATTCCAGACTCAATGGGAGTTTAAATGCACAATTAACTGAGTTTAGGACTGAAGAACATCACGAAGAGTGGGTGGGTACAAATACACTTTGAGCCTTATCCTTTGTTTCTTAAACCATGAACCAAGCCACGTTACAACCCTTCAAAAGTCCTAATTGAAGCATGGGTTAGTTCGAAAGCATACTGTTATAAAAGGTATCCTGACTCCTGTAAGGTGTTACTCTAAATCTCGAGTTTGAATTTTCTTACGAAATTTCTTTACTTGCTAAAAATGAATTTTCAAAACTTCAAGACAAGCATAAAATTTGCATTATTTGAATATCTCTGTTTTCATATGGCTATTTGTTTGTCAACAGAGAAATTCACACAACGAATATCCGATGAACGAAAGCTCTCTCAGTGAACAAAATCACTTCAAGTGGGATGACGTTCCAATGAAAAATATCCTATCAACAAGGGGGCATGGCATGTCACTATCCAACATACCTGGGGAAGTCCAGTCAAGATTCCAAGAAATCTCTCAAGTGCTGAATAACCAGGGGCAGGTCTCCATCACCATCACTTGGGGCATTGAACGCGAATCCCAACAAAGGATTATGTACATTCAATGAATTCCTGGCAGTGCCACAAAAACTTGCTACTAGGGACAATGACAAATCTCCCCAAAATCCTTCTCATAGGATGACTCCCAGCCAGAGTTTCAATCTATGAAAACTTCTCACCAGCTGAGTCGACCTCAAGAATCCTCGAGGATTTCTGCCTGTGAAGTCTCCACCTCTCTAACAGACCAGCAACATGATTTATTTCCCCAAAAAACAGCAGGATTCCCCAGCTTGAGTTCGCCTCTCCGACTACTACAAATCAAAGGACCACAATCCCTCTTCCTCAGTGGACTACTCTACAATCCCCAACAAGTTACTGTGAAGCCTGGACCCGACCAGATATCAGTTTAAATTTGACTCCCCAGTAGAGCAACGAATAACTTAGACTCTTGAACTCTTTTTCTCCAAGCAAGAATCAACACTCTCGTAGAGTTTTCAATATTCCCCAGCAGAATTCTCCTCAAACAGCAAAACTCGAATCCCCGGTGAAAACATTCTAAGCAAAGTTTGAAGATACACCCACTCTTCAACAGCAATCCATGATTTAGTGACTCCCCAGCATTTGTCAAGGATTTATTTTCCCGGACAAAAATACATTCATTAACATTTCACATTTCCTACATCCTGGTTACATACATGACAAATGCATACGACTCAATCTCATTTATTTTGAGAACATCATTAAGCCATGCACTTCATACATCATGACATTGCATACAACTAACTCTTTACCTTTTCAGGGAGAGGTCAACAGATAAAGGTCATCATCTTTTTGGAGTAGTAATCGTCCAAGATTCCTTCATCGTCCTGCTGAGATTCCCTTCTAGAAACAATTCCAATGCGATCCAGAAATGGCTGACATTCTGATACTTACTCCAGATTCTCTTCTAGAAATAGTTCAGATGCGATCCAGATATGGCTGATATTCTGATACTTACTCCAGATTCTCTTCTAGAAACAGTTCAGACGCAATCCATATATGGCTGACATTCTGATACTTACTCCAGATTCCTTCAAATAAAATCCAGATAAGATCCAGATTCAGATGTTATTTTGTCACTCATTCAACATACCTTTAAAATATAATCCAGATATGATCCAGATTCGGATGTCATTCTGTCACTCATTCAACATACCTTTCAAATACAATCCATATACGATCCAAATTCATATGTCATTCTGTCACTCATTCAACATACCTTTCAAATACAATCCAGATACGATCCAGATTCGAATGTAATTATGTTACTCATTCAACATACCTTTCAAATACAATACATATACGATCCAGATTTGGATGTCATTCTGTCACTCATTCAAATACAGTCCAAATATGATCCAAATACGGGTGTAATTCTGACGCTCATTCACTACATCTCTCAGATACGAGTCAGATACAATTCATTTATGGATATTATTATGATCCTCATTTAAAGACCTCTACTGGTTCAGTTTAAATCTCTCAATGGTTTATCCTGATTCTTTCCCGTAGACATTCTCTCTGGTTCAGATAAATCACTCTAAGATTTATTCTGATTCTTTCTAGACCTCTGCTGGTTCAGTTTAAATCTCTCAACCGTTTATCCTGATTCTTTCCGGTAGACATTTTCTCTGGTTCAGATAAATCACTCCAAGATTTATTTTGATTCTTTCCAGTTAAAGAAAATTCAAGACCTCTATCAGTTCAGTTTAAATCTCTCAACGATTTATCCTGATTCTTTCCCGTAGACATTTCTCTCTGGTTCAAATAAATTGCTCCAAGATTTATTCTGATTCTTTCCCAGTTGAAGACAATTCGAGACCTTTCTCTGGTCCAGTCAAATCAATACTAAGATTTCTATTCCATTTAAGGAAGCTATGAAGCCCGGAAATTGACCGGATAATAGTCAATCAACAATTTAAGACACTGTGAAGCCTAGATTTCGACCAGATAACAATATAAGGTGCTGCGAATCCTGGAATCCGACCAGATAGTAGTTCACTTCTTCAAAGACACTGTGAAGCCTGGATTTCGACCAGATAACAGTATAAGGTGCCGCGAAGCCTGGAATCCGACCAGATAGTAGTTCACTTCTTCAAAGACACTGTGAAGCCTGGATTTCGACCAGATAATGATATAAGGTGCCGCGAAGCCTGGAATCCGACCAGATAGAAATTCAATTCTTCAAAGACACTTGAAGCCTGGATTTCGACCAGATAATGATATAAGGTGCTGTGAAGCATGGAATCCGACCAGATAGCAGTTCACTTCTTCCAAGACACAGTGAAGCCTACATTTCGATTAGATGACAGTTTAAAGCACTGTGAAGCCTGTAATCCAACCAGATAGCAGTTTACTATGTCAGTTACTATGAAGCATGGACTCGACCGGATAATAGTACACCTCCGATTCAAGTTGAAGCCTGGACCTGGCGAGATAACAACTTAATTTCTTCAAATCGCTGAAGCCTGGATACGACCAGATAACAGTTCAATGTATATAATTACTACGAAGCCGGGATCCCGACCAGATAACAGTTTAATCTCATTTCCTCATTTAAATCGCTCTAAGATTTATTCTGATTCTTTCCAGGCCTCTACTGGTTCAGTTTAAATCTCTCGACGGTTTATCCTGATTCTTTCTGGTAGATATTTTCTCTGGTTCAGATAAATCGCTCCATGATTTATTCTGATTCTTTTCCAGTTGAAGTCAAGCTTAGACTTAGTCTAATTTCTGTCAACAATCACCTTTGGATGGCATCTATAAGCCCATCTCTGACAACTCTCTATCATCTTACCAAATGGAATCTTTAAGACCATTCCCTACACAATCAACCACAACATCATCGAGTGCAAATTTCTGGGCACTCTAATGTTCAATCATCTTCCACCTTCAAGTCACGAATGGCATATTTTCCAAATCTAACTCTTCAGATGTAAAAAGATTGAATAGGGGCAGCTGTTGTACCCTAAAATTTTCCCTCTCAATTCTCAAGGGTTTTCTCACAAATATTCTCAGGATTCAAGCTTGCACAAGTACATTGGAATTTTCCAATACCAAAATTAAAAGGAAACTGTCAAAAAGGGAGAAAACAGATAAAAATAACATTTTGACAAATTTGGAGAAAATAGGCCTCTTTCGATTCAGCCCTTCGATTGGACAAGTGTGCTGCATGCATGCTTGCAATCGAAGGCCATGACTTCCTGGCCACATGTTCCCCCTGCAAGGCAAACTCTTCGATTCGATAAAATAGCTGCCTACAAGCCTGCTTCGATTTGGACAAGTTTACTGCCTGCAAGCAAGTTTCGATTTGGGCATGTGGTTTCCTTTGAAGTGACCCCCTTCGATATGGCCACATAGCTTCCTTCGAAGTGACCCCCTTCGATCCACAAGCTGGGCATGTAGTTTCCTTCGAAGTGACCCCCTTCGATCCACAAGCTGGGCATGTGATTCCCTTCGAAGTAACCTCCTTAGATTCACAAATTGGGTAATTAAACCCTTCGAAGCAACGTGCTTAGAGCACACATTGTTTAGAAACGAACATTTCTGTATGATGATGGATCTGGTCGAAGTAATCAAAACGAAAAAGGGGAGTATTCAAGGAGTTTTTTTGACTACCTTCCCATATACTGCCAAACTCAAGCCAGTTGTGCTGCTATGTAGCAGTCCTGCACCAACCTGCCACAACACTCCAAAATACTGCTAAGCCTGCATTGTCTCAGTCCCGTACTTACACAAAAAAGTAATGCATAAGCGTTGCATCGAAGAAAGCAAGGGGGACAGTATACTCAGATAATTCAAACATTATTTGATATCCCCCCAAAACCACATAAAAAGCTCGCCTATAAATTCAAGGCTTCACAACATGTTCAGGGGAGGATTTTTTGACTAGAGGAACGAACCTCCAAAATCTTCTCAAAACACAACAAAATTCTCAAGTTCATCAACACTTGAGAAATCAAAAAACTTGGAACCACACTCACCTCTTTCGATTCACCTCCCTAACCCACAGATATAAGCCCTTTCGATTCACCTTCATAACTCACCTGTATCAGCCCTTCGATTCACTCCTCTCTTCCACATACCAATCTTCGATTCAGTGACCTTTTTCAAAGAAAAGCAATAACTAAAATAGTTCCAGGGAGATCCCAGCCAAGCCTAATCCATCATCAAGCCTTACGTAGCTCCTTTTACTGGAACCTCAAGAGGTAAGTCTTTCTGACTTTAAATCTTTCATTTCAAACATCTCTATTGATTCACCTTCTAAACCAACATATAATAATCATGGCCTTCGATGTGAATCTTTTGTTGTTTTCCTTTAAGAACTAATTTGTACATCCCCCCTAAACATATTGGAATAAAAATATGCATGCTTCGATATACCTGCTTCGATGCACACAGATGCTTCGACATAAACATGTTAGTCACACACACACACTTGCTTCGAACGCACTGACCCGTAGGACCAATCGAAGGAGACAAAAAGGCAGATGGCATCTTACATCTGTTCCAGACCCAATCAAAAGTCACCACCTGCTACTTCCAAGCCCCAGTCGAAGGATACAACATGTTACTTCCAAGCCCAGCCAGAGGCACACTTGCACTAAGTCCAGGCCCAGACGAAAGGCACTCCCATGCTGATGCCAACCCCAATCGAAGGACACGCACACAAAGGTGCCAGTGCCCAATCGAAATACACGACTTGCTGTTGCCATTGCCCAATCGAAGGACAGAACCTGGATGTTGCCAAGGCCCAATCGAAGGACTTGACCTTACTGACGCCATCCCCCAATCGAAGGAGGCCAACATAATGCAAATCGAAGGTTGTTTCCCCCCAATCGAAAGACACTCATTTTTCTTACTTTTATTTTATTTTTGCCTTCATATTTTTATGCCTTTAGATATGGTTGTAATATTGTAGGTTTTATTTCTTGCATTCTCTATTACTTTTCTACAAATGCTAGTAATTAGGTGTGTATGGCAAGATGAAATCAACAAGTAGACAACCTAAAAATCAAAGTCAAATGCATGCAATAATACACACTTTGCACACATGCACCCTTAGGGTAATCTCACTTGTTGCCTATCGAAAAAATAGTCATGTCCCTGGAATATGGGTGTTTTAGCAAAGACCCTCGATAAAAGATAGTAGTACCTCGATGACCCTCAATGTTTCCTTCGATAAACGATCCAGTCCCTAAACGACATTGCTAAAACGTCCCATAGGTTGCCTTCTATGACTATATAAACGTCCCACACTCGTCCCTTCCAACGACGGGGCTTCTTGCCAAAACAATGGTAAGATAGCAACATCTAAAGGAGGAGGAAAAGAACATATAATACCTTTTGAGTAGTGTGATACAGTGGGAGAACTGACTTGGGATTTTGCGTTTTGTGTTCGCAAATGTTTTGGTTTAGCAAGAGTCGCCACCGACTTTTTATTTTATCCTAAGGAAAGGTCAAAAAGCACAGGAAAGACCTTTGAGATGGTGTCTTGGGTTCGGGGAGTAGATTATAGAAAGGGAAGGTATTAGCACACTTTCTATCCATGGTTATCCATGGGCTCTTAGTTACTTGATTAGATCACCTGCTTTGCATTTTCAATTGTTTGAAATGGTGCTTTTCAATTGTTTGAAATGGTGCATTATGTGTGATTTTGGAAAATGTTTTGAAAAGAGGCCATCGTTGTGGCAACCTTTGTAATGATTCTTGTTTGAATGTATACAAAGGTGTTTTTGTTTTTTGAAAAGCTTACAATGTTTGAAAGTAGGGTTTTGAAATTGTGTTGTGGAGTGTGTTTTGAAAAGTAGCAAGGATGTTTTTTGCAAGCTTGATCAAGTAGCTAAGAGCTATCAACCCTATTTTACTCAAAGATCTTTCTTATGTTTTTAACCTTTTTAACAGTGTTGTTTCACCATTGTATTTGGTGAACAACCTTGTGTTAGGATGTTAACGGGACAGGCGCGGGTCATCGTATAGACCATGATAGCAATTGTGTTAAGTGTCTTTGGCAATTTTTGAGGGACTAGATCATTTTTGTATAGGCAACCAAGATAGCGTCATCGAGGGACTATGATCTTTTGTTTTGTTTTTGTTTTGCCAATAGATACTCAACATACATATCATGGCCATTTGTTTAGGCAACCAAGTGGAGATACCTTAGGGGTGTTTATGTGCAAGTGCGTTTTATTGCATGCAAGAGTTTATCTTGAATTAGGATTTTCTATTTCATTGATTTTATCTTGCCATACACATCCTAATTACTAGCATTTATATTTGAAAGCAATAAAAGGCGGAAATGTAAAATCCTATGCTATTACAACATTTAAGGGATGGGGATACACATTTGTACATGGGGTGGTTCAACGAGAAAAATAGATAAGAAAAGAAAATAACAAAGGGAAGATAGAGAGAAAGAGAGAGAGGGCCAGCGCGCTGCTGAGAGGAAGTCAGAAGTTTTGACCCAGGCCTGCTGCCAGATTATCAACCTTTTGGTGAAACTGTATGAGTCAGAACTTCTGACTCTGGCACCTGCAAAACAGAAACCTGTTAGTGGGAAGGTCAGAAGTTCTGACCCCCATGCGCTGCAAGACAAAAGTTTGTTAGTGGGGAAGTCAGAAGTTCTGACTCTGCTGGAAACACAATAATTTTCAGAAGTTCTGATATTATTGACAGCGAAACAGGCCTCAGAAGTGCTGACGTCAAAGTCAGAGCTTGGTCTCCCTCTATGCTAGTAAGAACATCTGCAATTTGGTTATTTCTCCATAAAACAGAAGACATTTCTAGCACAATTTCAGCAGGTGTCATAGCATTTTAGAAATCAGAACCAAAAACCAGAGGCAAGTTCTGAACTGATTCATTCTCTACTTAAGCGTACAGATGTGTGAAAACCTCAGAACATGTACAACATCAGAAGCATGATATCTACATTGTCTTTTTGAGCATGCAAATCTGGTAATGCTTAGGCAAGGTGGTGAGAGTCAGCAAGTGCTTACCTTGCAGCTGGAAGAAGCTCTGTGAACTGGAGTTAGCCTTAACTCTGATGACGTTTTGAGTAGCTTCTTTGAATGGATGGATGGAGGGTATATAGTGATATGAATACAGAAGTTATGGCAGTTTCCAACGTGTGGGTCAGAAACTGTATGAAAGGTTTTTTAGTCAAGAAATACTTTGAGAACAAATGGAGTTTGAAAGCAAAGGATCCAAAGTTAATGGTTTGTACGCTGTGTTTACAGTTTTTTTTGAAACTCTAGGAATTTTGGGCAGAGGTTCAAGACTTTTCTTTCTCAAACTTTTTGTCTCTTTTTTCAGCAATTTTTTTGGCCCCCTTCTTAGTGACCAATGGCCTTCTATTTATAGGCAAAGCTTTGTGGTTTTCTTAAAATGTCAAGTGGCGCCAATATCATGCATTAGATGCTAACTTACTCTTGAAGCAAGTTCCAAAAAGGTTGTGGTGATTGACAGCCTTTAGCCTAGGCTGGATTAGTAAGCAATGATCAAGTAAAAGTGAACCTATAAGCGAAATGTAGCGTATGGGCCTTTACCTAATCCTGCACAAAAGTATTTCTACCCTACACGTGGAGAGATCCTTTGGAAGAAGACTCAAGAGTGGTTGTGAGCATTAATGAGCATTAAATGATGATGAGATTCGTCAAAAATCAGAAATCTTGTAATATGAGATTTGCATCATTACTTAAATCTAGGCCAGAAGTTCCATTTCAATGTAGTCTAGGACAAAGTACCCAAGTTCTGATCTTGATATCCTGTTGCCTTAGCAAGTTCTGAGGAATCCTTAAGCTTTCCAGCATGTTCTGAAGGAGCTTTCAGATTTTTCATCATGTTTTATGATCTTCTGGCAACTTCTGACTGAGCTGGCGTAGATGCTGAAGGGCCATATTCTGACTGAATGTTATGTGCTGAAACACACTTACAACTTCTGACTGCTCCTACCTGGAGGCTAGCTCAAAAGTTCTGAAGTGTCATTTTTCTTAAATACTTTAGAAAAATTCTAAGCACTTAGAATTTAACTTTTCCAAGGTAAAATTTGACTTTTGACCTTCTTGATGAAACAAACTTCATATTCCAACATGTCTTGATGAAATATGATTTTTGAGATTTGATTTTGATCCAAAAACTAAAGTTTGACTTCTCAGCGTGTAAATGACCATTTTGCCCTTGTAAATGGATTGTTTGGAAAGAAATGATAATTCAAGGCTTGGATTTGTATGAGAGAAAACTTTGAGAATCCAGGGTGATTTCCTGAGAAATGAGATGGCAAATTTTGGGGTACAACAGCTGCCCCTGTTCAATCTTCTTTAACCCGAAGAGTTAGATTGGCAAAATTCGCCATTCGTGACTCGAAGGTGGAAGATGATTGGACACTAGAGTGCCCAGAAATTTTCACTCGGCGACGGTAGGAGGAATGGGCTTAAAGATGCCATTTGGAGAGGTAATAAAATCTTGTTGGGGATGGGCTTGTAGATGCCATCCAAGAATGCTTGTTGAGATGTAGTTTGTATGTTTGAATATCAGAATGACTTCCGTGTCTGGAGTGTATCTGAATTGTATTAGGAGATTGAATCTGAATGAGTATCAGAATGGCTTCCGTGTCTGGAGCGTATCTGAACTGTATCAGGAGATTGAATCTAAATGAGTATCAGAATGGCTTCCGTGTCTGGAGTGTATCTGAACTGTATCAGGAGTTTTTTGAATGAGTATCAGAATGACTTCTGTGTCTGGAGCGTATCTGAACTGTATCAAGAGTTGTCTTTGAATCTGAATGAGTTCCAGAATGGCTTCCGTGTCTGGAGCGTATCTGGACTGTATCTGAAGTTGAGATCTGTATGAGTAGCAGAATGACTTCCGTGTCTGGAGTGTATTTGAAACTGTAACTGGGATCTGAATAAGTGACAGAATGGCAACCGTGTCTGGAGCGTATCTGGACTGTATCTGACTTGAAATTCCGAATGAGTAATAGAATGACCGCCGCATCTGGGGTGTATCCATGCTGTATCTGAATAATTGTTAACGATAACCTTTTAACCTTATCCTGAAAAGGGTAAAGTGTTATCTAAAACATAAAGTCATGTTGCATGACATGTATGATGCAGTGAATTGTACTTCATCAATGTTTATGATATATGAATGTAATGGTTATGCATGTAAGCTGAATAGCCGTCTTGTTGAGGAAAATAAAATCCGGATAGCTGGAGATAACAAAATCTTTGACTGTTGCCGGGGAAAATAAATCCATGACCGGAGCTGGGGATTCCAAAAATCTTTGATTACTGAAGATGAGAAATCCTTGCTGACTGCTGACTGCTTGGGAAATAAGGAGTTTGGGTTGTATGCCAATCTACTGGGGATTCCTATTTTGAGGAGATCTTCACCGGGGAATATCTTAATACTTTGTGAGGAACTGAGAATGAGAGTTTTCCTTCGGCTTGGGGAATAAGAATTCTGTGGGGAATAGCCATAATGTTGAAGAGTAGCTATCCAGTCGGAGAGTAAAACTCAGGATTCTGGAAAAGCTTATTTCTGTCTGGAAGAAATTCAGGTTTATATGGTATGCCACTTTAAGGATGAGGATCTTCACTCTGTCGGGAATACCCGAAATTCAGATGTTATATCACTTTGAGAATCTTCATTCTGTCGGGAATAGCAGGAGGTTGGGTGTATACCAATCTACTGGGGTTTCAAGGATGAGAATCTTTATTCTTTGAGAGAAACAGATTTTTAGGAGCTTCGGTTGTCTGTTATTCTGTTGGTGGCTGTAATTTCCAACAGGTGATGAAGAAATTTTTTGATGATGATCGTAACTTCCAGCAGGTGATGAAGTAAATTTTGAACGACCGTTCAACTTGAACTGTATGTTTTGGAGAATGAATCCTTGACAAATGTTGGGGAAATAAACCCATGACTGCTGGTCTATTTAGAGAGATGATAAACTTCTCGAGGACGCTTGAACTTTTTTTCAGAAAGATTTCGGAGAGGTTCATCACTGCCCCTAGTATCAGATGCTTGTGGCATTGTCAGGAAACTTAGATTATTCGTAACCCTTTGATGATATTGATGTTTAAATGCCCCAAGTGATGGTGACGGAGACTTGCCCCAGGTTATCCCGCAATTGAGAGATTTCTTGAAATCTTGACTGGACTGCCCCAGGTTCACTGAGCTTTGAAAGATTTGTTGAAATCTTGACTGGACTTCCCCAGGTTTACTGGACAATACCATATCAAATCCCCTTTTGTTGATAGGAGATTTTTGTAACGGAAGTGTCATCCCACTTGAAGTGATTTTATTCACCGAGAGAGTTTTCGTTCCTCCGAACATTCACTGTTGTGAATTTCTTTGCTGTCAAACAAATAAACATGTGCAAACAATGATATTCAAATAATGCAAAGTTTATGCTTGTCTCGAAGTTTTGGAAAATGCGTTTTTTAGCAGAAAACTTTTTATAAGACAAATTCTACACAAGATTTAGGGCAAAGCCTTACAAGAGTCAGGATACCTTTTGTAACAGTATGCTTTCGAACTAACCTATGCTTCAATTAGGACTTTCGAAGGGTTGTAACGTGGCTTGGTTCACGGTTTAAGAAACAAAGGATAAAGGCTCAAAGTATATTGGTACCCACCCGCTCTTCGCGATGTTCTTCAATCCTAAACTCAGTTAATTGCGCGTCGAACTCTATTCGAGTTTGGAACGAAATTTTGGTGATGGTTCTCACAAATTGAATTTATTGGAAGGCAGTCATCAATTTTGCAACATTTTCCATATTGTTGAGGATTTATAATGACCTTTTTCTTTTGATTCGTTATCCCTAACTTTTGCCTGATTGTTCCTGTTTTCGAGATCACAGTCAGCGGGATGCCCCAGCTTTCTTGAGCCTCCTTTACAGGTTTTGGCTCAGTGGGCTTTTCTCTTTTGAGAGATTGACTGCCTATGAGATAAGGAACCGTCATTGTCTTTTGGTTCCAAAGGAAAGTTTTTGATGTCATTTGTTGTATTATGAGCTGAGAGTTTGCGACTTTCAATGCACAATCTTTTGAATTAACTGAGAGACTACCCTGCCCCAGGTTTAATCAAAGGTTTTAATTTGTGTTTAAAACAAAAAACTCCTACTTCTTTGGCTCGAAGAGGTTGACTAGGTATTATCTTCCTTATAACTCCGGTGTTTAGGATTTGAAAGAAATGCTTGTACATCGTCAGCAAGGTCTATTCAAAAGCATACTGTACGAGATTATGGTATTGTTTCGTCATCCTCCCTCTAAAGGCTTGTAGCTTTTTTGCAAGAGTTAAATGTCATAAAGAAAGTAGAAAGCATAGTTTAAAAATAGTGAAAACGAATGGATGAATTCAAGACAAACATATGCAATGCATTAATGAAACAGAGTTTGACATCAACAAATAATTGTTTGAATTAACAAAAGAAATTACAACTTGAAAATTCAAATGGAACAAAAGTCTCTTGGTTCAAATTTTGTCATTTCAGGTGGAGAACCCTTAGCGGAAGATTTTCATCTCGCCATCCGGCATGAATTCCAACACTCCTTCGTCAATCAAGTCTTGGATCTTATTTTTCAAAGCCCAACAGTCATCGGTGTCATGTCCAGGACTATAGGAGTGGTATACATAAAACGCGTCGGGGTGATAGCTAGGAGTAGAGGTATTGGGCTTCCGAATAGGATCCCTTAAAGCAAGCAGATTGACCTCCAACAAGCGTTTCAGTATTAGAGATGATGGTATGTCAGTCTCAGAGAAATGCCTTCCAGACGTATTTTTCTTACGCCGATTACCCTGTTGACGCTGACGTGGTTGTTGTCGGGCTTGTGACCCTGAAGCAAGTTGAGGAGCTTTTCCCTTGTCTTCTTGTCTCAAAGGGGGGTGAATGATGACTTGATCTTCAACCTTAGGTGTTTGCCCCACTTGGTTGTCCCAAAGCAGTTTGTTGACGAGAACCCTGAGCTCTTCTTGTCTTTGAGCCAGGTCTTGAATGAGAGCCATTTGGACCACCAGTTATCCCATCATCTGGATCTTCATTGTTGCCAGCTCAATCTGAAGTTCTTCCAACTGATCATTCCTGACACTGCTTGAATTCCCTAGGACCATGCCCCTTGTGAGGAGAGCTTTCACTTCTTCTTGCCCTTGGGACAGGTTCAAGAACATTTCTTGAAGTTGAGCATTTTGATCCTGGATATCTTTGACAGTCCTTTCTAGAGCCATCTCTACTGAAATAAACAGTAGGAGAATAAGGAAACTTGAAAAGGAAAACCTGTTATGATATAATGCATGATATGTGGATGCATGTTTTCGAGGAACTCTCGGGGTAAACACAAGAAAATGTTAGAGGTTGAACTTTGATCAACATCTTTGATTGGAGAACTTTGTAATGGTGGATGTCTTTCCACGAGAATCAAGATCACCATGTCAAGTGGGTCATAGCCCCCGATTCAAGTTGTTGCACTTGATCTTTGACGGTGTTTGTTCAGAGGACAACCCTCTTGCCTTTTGGTAAATGTCTGGTTCAACGTGACCCTGCATCAAAAGACCCTCGAGATCCTTGAAATGGTTATTGAAAATGCTATGGTATGATGTTATGATGTTTATGTACATGTATGCAAAAGTAAGCAAGTGTATATACAGGTAATCATATTCACACAAAGCAGACAAGTCCTTAGGTTTAGGCTTGCATGGGGTTTGTAGGTAAGTACCCTCTTGAAGTTTAGTTGGCTCAAACCTATCCTAAAATAGAAACCAGGTTCTAAGGAGCTCAATATCACTGGATTATTTTATGTGTTCATGGTTTTAGTTTAGCCACTTAACTGGCGACCAAAATATTCCAAGAAACAATCCTCAATGAGTGTAGTATCGAGTGTCTACCAACTTCGGACTGCACCAAAGTCGGTCACCTCACTACCCCTAAAAAGGCCAAGATGGTCAAGTAAGGTTCTAAGAGTTCGTTAGTGCTTCATGACATCACTCAACGGCCCCATATTCTCTTTGATTAACTCAAAGGCTACCGGTACCCACAAATATGTCACACTAACGTAGCTACTGCTTCAACCATGTCGGTATACCCCGCACAGTTCCCTCGCAGTTTATTGCTACTTACCTAAAAGGTGCCCCCAAATCCGGGTGTAGGATTTAAAACAAACCCAAACAAAGAACCCAAAAAGTAAAGCAATCAAATCAAACAAGATAAGCATGTAAAGGTGATCTAAAACCCTAAGGTAACTCCACTTTTAGAAATATTTCCCCAGCAGAGTCGCCAGTTCTGTGATACGGTGGGAGAACTGACTTGGGATTTTGCATTTTGTGTTCGCAAATGTTTCGGTTTAGCAAGAGTCGCCACCGACTTTTTATTTTATCCTAAGGAAAGGTCAAAAAGCACAGGAAAGACCTTTGAGATGGTGTCTTGGGTTCGGGGAGTAGATTATAGAAAGGGAAGGTATTAGCACCCTTTCTATCCATGGTTATCCATGGGCTCTTAGTTACTTACTTAGATCACTTGCTTTGCATTTTCAATTATTTGAAATGGTGATTTTCAATTGTTTGAAATGGTGCATTATGTGTGATTTTGGAAAATGTTTTGAAAAGAGGCCATCATTGTGGCAACCTTTGTAATGATTCTTGTTTGAATGTATACAAAGGTGTTTTTGTTTTTTGAAAAGCTTTCAATGTTTGAAAGTAGGGTTTTGAAATTGTGTTGTGGAGTGTGTTTTGAAAAGTAGCAAGGATGTTTTTTGCAAGCTTGATCAAGTACCTAAGAGCTATCTACCCTATTTTACTCAAAGATCTTTCTTATGTTTTTAACCCTTTTAACAGTGTTGTTTCACCATTGTATTTGGTGAACAACCTTATGTTAGGATGTTAACGGGACATGCGCGGGTCATCGTATAAACCATGATAGCAATTGTGTTAAGTGTCTTTGGCAATTTTTGAGGGACTAGATCATTTTTGTATAGGCAACCAAGATAGCGTCATCGAGGGACTATGATCTTTTGTTTTGTTTTTGTTTTGCCAATAGATACTCAACATGCATATCATGGCCATTTGTTTAGGCAACCAAGTGGAGATACCTTAGGGGTGTTTATGTGCAAGTGCGTTTTATTGCATGCAAGAGTTTATCTTGAATTAGGATTTTCTATTTCATTTATTTTATCTTTCCATACACATCCTAATTACTAGCATTTATATTTGAAAGCAATAAAAGGCGGAAATGTAAAATCCTACGCTATTACAGCATTTAGGGGATGGGGATACACATTTGTACATGGGGTGGTTCAACTAGAAAAATAGATAAGAAAAGAAAATAACAAAGGGAAGATAGAGAGAAAGAGAGAGAGAGGGCCAGCACGCTGCTGAGAGGAAGTCAGAAGTTCTGACCCAGGCCTGCTGCCAGATTATCAACCTTTTGGTGAAACTGTATGAGTCAGAACTTCTGACTCTGGCACCTGCAAAACAGAAACCTGTTAGTGGGAAGGTCAGAAGTTCTGACCCCCATGCGCTGTAAGACAAAAGTTTGTTAGTGGGGAAGTCATAAGTTCTGACTCTCCTAGAAACACAATAATTTTCAGAAGTTCTGATATTATTGACAACAAAACATGCCTCAAAAGTGCTGACGTCAAAGTCAGAGCTTGGTCTCCCTCTATGCTAGTTAGAACATCTGCAATTTGGTTATTTCTCCACAAAACAGAAGACATTCCTAGGACAGTTTCAGTAGGTGTCATAGCATTTTAGAAATCAGAACCAAAAAATCAGAGGCAAGTTCTGAACTGATTCATTCTCTACTTAAGCGTACAGATGTGTGAAAACCTCAGAACATGTACAACATCAGAAGCATGATATCTACATTGTGTTTTTGAGCATGCAAATCTGGTAATGCTTAGGCAAGGTGGTGAGAGTCAGCAAGTGCTTACCTTGCAGCTGGAAGAAGCTCTATGAACTGGAGCTAGCCTTAACTCTGATGACGTTTTGAGTAGCTTCTTTGAATGGATGGATGTAGGGTATATAGTGGTATGAATAAAGAAGTTATGGCAGTTTCCAACGTGTGGGTCAGAAACTGTATGAAAGGTTTTTTAGTCAAGAAATACTTTGAGAACAAATGGAGTTTGAAAGCAAAGGATCCAAAGTTAATGGTTTGTACGCTGTGTTTACAGTTTTTTTTTTGAAACTCTAGGAATTTTGGGCAGAGGTTCAAGACTTTTCTTTCTAAAACTTTCTGTCTCTTTTTTCAGCAATTTTTCTGGTCCCCTTCTCAGTGACCAATGGCCTTCTATTTATAGGCAAAGCTTTGTGGTTTTCTTAAAATGTCAAGTGGCACCGATATCATGCATTAGATGCTGACTTACTCTTGAAGCAAGTTCCAAAAAGGTTGTGGTGATTGACAGCCTTTAGCCTAGGCTGGATTAGTAAGCAAGGATCAAGGAAAAGTGAACCTATAAGCGAAATGTAGCGTATGGGCCTTTACCTAATCCTGCACAAAAGTATTTCTACCCTACACGTGGAGAGATCCTTTGGACGAAGACTCAAAAGTGGTTGTGAGCATTAATAAGCATTAAATGATGATGAGATTCGTCAAAAATCAAAAATCTTGTAATATGAGATTTGCATCATTACTTAAATCTAGGCCAGAAGTTCCATTTCAACGTAGTCTAGGACAAAGTACCCAAGTTCTGATCTTGATATCCTGTTGCCTTAGCAAGTTCTGAGGAATCCCCAAGCTTTCCAGCATGTTTTGAAGGAGCTTTCAGATTTTTCATCATGTTTTATGATCTTCTGGCAACTTCTGACTGAGCTGGCGTAGATGCTGAAGGGCCACATTCTGACTGAATGTTATATGCTGAAACACACTTACAACTTCTGACTGCTCCTGCCTGGAGGCTAGCTCAGAAGTTCTGAAGTGTCATTTTTCTTAAATACTTTAGAAAAATTCTAAGCACTTAGAATTTAACTTTTCCAAGGTAAAATTTGACTTTTGACCTTGATGAAACAAACTTCATATTCCAACATGTCTTAATGAAATATGATTTTTGAGATTTGATTTTGATCCAAAAACTAAAGTTTGACTTCTCAGCGTGTAAATGACCATTTTGCCCTTGTAAATGGATTGTTTGGAAATAAATGATAATTCAAGGCTTGGATTTGTATGAGAGAAAACTTTGAGAATCCAGGGTGATTTCCTGAGAAATGAGATGGAAAATTTTGGGGTACAACAAGTAGATATATTCGTTCCTAGTTGCTCTCTTGCTCACAACAAATACACCAACACTCTCACTTTGAAACATTTTCAAAAGACAAACACTTTGTAGGCGTTCTTATATAAACGAGAGCCATTACAAAGACACCTTTTAAAAATCACTTTCAAAAACACATTCCACAAACACCTCTTTGAAATATTTTTAAAACAACACTTTGTACGCGTTCTTATAGAAACGAGGACCATTACAAAGTCACATTTTCAAAATACTTTCAAAACCCACACCACAAGCAGACTTTCAAACAAAAGCAAGTGATCTAGCAAGCAACTAAGAGCCCATAGATAACTACAGATGAAAAGGGTGTTGTTGTACCCCAAAATTTTCCCTCCCATATTTCTCAATACATGTCAAGTGAGGTCCTTAAATTGCTCAAGGAAGTCCAAAGTTGGCCAAACAAACTCTCTCCTAAGGCAGTCTACCTCAAATTAGGGTTTCATTTTTAATCAAGATGCATGATTCCAAAGGATCACAAATGCATTCCATTGTCCTAATATGTTACCAAGATCATCCATGTCAAGTTTCAAGCCTTGCAGAAGAAGTTTGCTCAGTCAATTGCTCAGAGGCCTGAAAATCGAATGTGTCAGGTCAAAAGCCAATTGTGGCCCACATACAGTCAAACTTCAACATTTTTGGTCAACATCCTCATTTTAAAGTAAAATTAATCATTTTATAAAGGGTTTATCATGATTCATCAAGGATTAATCACAATTCATCAAAACCCAAAAGTTGCTAAATTAGGGTTTTGTAGGAAAAGTCAACTCAACTTTGACCAAGCATAACTTTCTCACACTTTATCAGAAATGACCCATTCAAAGCTCATTTTGAAGGGGATGAAATTAGCTACAATTCATCTTCAGATCCCAAGTTCAAAATATGCACTCACAAGAAGATATGAATTTTGACATTATAGGTCATTTTGGAAAGTCAACAAAAACACCTTTTGGGTCAAGGCTTCATACATGAACATGGAAGACTCAATTGAGATGATACCAAAAGGGTTGCTTAGAGGACATCCCAAGATTTCTAAAAATTCCAATAAAATCTCTCTAGGGTCAAAATTGAGAGAGTTATGCATTGTCCAAGTTGACCGTTTTTGCAAAATTGCCAAAAGTCAAATGTGCTCAAATTTGCATTTTTTGCTAAATGGGCCCATCTTTTCATGATTGCATCCCATTCCTAGCATAGTCCACGACCTCTAGGACCCTCCATGCTTTATTTATTTATTTAATTTATTTTTATTTTTATGCATTTAAAAGTCAAATAAAATCAAATAAATCCAAATAAATCATATAATGTGTTTTAGTGATGATTTTTGCATTGAGGGAAGATCTTATGTGCTGTCAAATGAGAACTAATTCGTAAAAGGCTGATTTGGGTTGAAAAAGATTGGATTGGAGCAAATTTGGAAAGATATCATATGCCATGAAAGACCAAATCAAATCTTCATAATGGGCAAGATTCAATTCGTTTTTGTTGACCTAATATGTTGCACTACATATACAGAAGCAATCCAAGGCAAGGGGAGAGGTTGAACAGTCGTGCAGAGCAAAAACAAAACCAATAAATTTCAAGAAAAAGTGCAAATCGAATTCCAAGTTACAGGACATCTCAAGCCATCCTGACCTTACCAATCGATTGCTGGACGCCTCAGGAACATGTCCCAATCACTAGCAAGCCTCCCCACGTCCTGAAACACGTTGTCGCAGTCGCACGGTTAGCTTGAAAATTCGTTTTCATTGATTTATACATCATTCACACATTTTGATTACATATTTTTGTTCCTTATTGAGTTTGCAAGCTAATCATTATATTCAATTGCATTTTTGATGACTGTATGAAAAACTGCCATGGCTAGGGTTTCTTGTTTAGTTTTAGGGCTTTGCAATACAGGTTTAATTGGATGTTGATTCTGGTACCATGAGACTCGTGAGGATGAGACGAGTTGATTGGTACCAGCCATGATCATTTATCATGCTTGTAGACAATTTTTGAGATATACAGGTTTGTAGCTACATCGCAATGTCCGTAGGTAAAAACATCTTGGGCTAAAGCGACGGTTGGGAGGAAGAAGATGATGCGTGGCACTCCCTGGTTGGGCAGTTTGAACTTTAGCACATTTTTTCCAATAACCATTATTTTTCATATATATTAGTTTATTTTTATTATATATACAAATAAAAACTGCAGCTCAGTTGGCAAGTGTACATTAGAAATATGCCTAAGGACCTGGGTTTGATCCCTAAGTCCCAAACTTCGTTCATGTTATTTTTCAATAGGCAATCAAGTACACTGCAGCCCCCAACGTCCACCATAGGCCATTCAACTTTCACCATCAGATCCATCAGCAATCTGGATCCAACGCTCAAGTAGCAAGAGGTCCATCATGCGCCTCTAGTCAATGCATGCACTGAATCAGGCAAAGTCAAGCAGGACATCAACCTTGGGCCCAGAAAATTCATATTCCAACCCCCTCTTTTCAGCAAATACCACCAGGCCCATTTGCTTCTTTTTTATTTCTTATCTTTTATTCTTTTAATTTCCTTTATTTATTTTAATTCACAAATTAATTTATTTTCTATAAAATCATAAAAATCAAGACTTCATAAAAACAATTAGGATTAGTTCTTTTTTATTATTCTCAAAATTAATTTAATTTAGTTTAATTTAGGGAAATTGTGATTTGTTTTCATAAATAAAATCAAATAAAAATTAGGTTAAAACTTTTGATTTAATTTAATTTTGCTCTTTTCTCAAATAAATAAAAATACAAATAGGTTTTAGAATAAATTAATTATTTTTCTTAATTTAAAATTAATTAGAATTAGGATTTCTCTTTTTAATTTAATGATTTCTTTATTTTAAATGACAAAACATGACAAAAAAAATCCTTTTTAATCAATCGCAATTAGGTTTAGGCAAGGGTCAAAACCCTAATTATCTCATATTTAATTCATCGCGCGCATATTAATTATTTTCGCCAATATTTTTGTAACAGTCCATGGTTTGTAATAGTTTAATCTAGGACTTTTTTAATTATCGCCTTTCCCCGGGTTTTTGGCTATGTAATTAATCCCCCTCTCTGAAGCCTTGTAATAGCGCAAATTTATTTTCTCGCATTTTAATTCCCGCAAATATCTGACTGTTTAGATGAATGCTAATAGGATTGTATGACAAGAATGCATGACAAATTAACACGGTTAGAAAACCGTAATGTGCAAAGATTAAATAACTGAAAATAGATCACTCACACATATCACTCTTAGGGTATACTCTCACTTCGGTTGCCTTCAGTAAACGATCATTAAGTATAGGATTTCTTAGTGGTTGCCCTCTCGTCTAAAAAAGATCAAACATCCCATTCAAATGTTGCCTTAGAAATGTTGCCTCAAATATGATCTTAAGACTCTAGGGTTACTACTAAGGTGTCCTAACATTTCTTTAGTGATCGTACGTCCCTTTCGAATTAACCCTTACAAGTCCAACGATGGTGCTACCTATTTCTCAATAGTAGGATAGCGCTGTCTAAAGGAAACAAGAATAGAAACGGTCTTTTTTCGAGTAGGTAGATGCTAATAGGTACTTGCTCAAATCAAACTTTTCACACTTACACCTTTCAAACAAATTTTCAAAACAACTTTGTCCCACCTTTGAGGACTGATACAAGGGTTATCACAAAGTCAAACTTTTCAAAACAAAGCACATATACAAGCAATTTTAAAAAAAGATGAGCAAGTACCTAAGAGCCCATGGAAAACCATGGATAGAAAGGGTGATAACACCTTCCTTTTCTATAATCTACCCCCCGTACTCAAAATCTCGAAAAAGTGATTTTTTATGTACTTTTTCCTTTCCAAGATTAAATGAAATAAAAGTCGGTGGCGACTCTTGCTTACCGCGACATTTTGCAAACACAAAAAGCAAAACATAAACCAGTATCAAACAATCGGTTCTGCCACCGTATCATAGGTGATAATACCTTCCCTTTTCCCTCCCATATTTCTCAACACATGGCAAGTGGGGTCCCCAAATTGCTCAAGGAAGTTTAAGAGTTGACCAGGCAAACTCTCTCCTAAGGCAGTATACCTCAAATTAGGGTTTCCATCTTCATCAAGATGTGTGAACCACAAAGGACTCAAATTCTTACCATTGTCCTAATATGTTCTCAAGATCATCCATTTCAAGTTTCAAGCCTTGCAGAAGAAGTTTGCTCAGTCAACTGCTCAAATACCTGAAAATCAACTACACTAGGTCAAAAGTTAACTGTGGCCCACATACAGTCAAACTTCAAGATTTTTGGTCAACATACTAATTTTGAAGTATTAGCCATCATTTTATCAAGGGTTGATCATGATTCCTCAAGGATTTCTCACCATTCATCAAAACCCAAAAGTTGCTAAATTAGGGTTTTGTAGAAAAAGTCAACTCAACTTTGACCAAGCATAACTTTCTCATACTTTATCCGAAATGACCCATCCAAAGCTCATTTTGAAGAGGATGAAATTTCCTACAATTTATCTTTAGCTCCAAAGTTCATAATATGCACTCACAAAAAGATATGAATTTTGACATTATAGGTCCTTTTGAAAAGTCAACAAAAACACCTTTTGGGTCAAAGCTTCATACATGAACATGGAAGACTCAATTGAGATGAGACCAAAAGGGTTGCTTATAGGGCATCCTACACTTTCTAAAAAGTACAAGAACACCTCTCTAGGGTCAAAATTGAGAGAGTTATGCATTGGCCAAGTTGACCAATTTTGCAAAATTGCCAAAAGTCAAATGTGCTCAAATTTGCATTTTTTTTTGCTAAAATGGGCCCAACTTTTTATGCTTTCACCTCAATTATAATGTGGTCCAAGACTCAAATGTTCAATCACCCATATTGTGCTTCATTTTTCAATTTATTTTGATTTTTTATTAATTAAAAAGTGAATTAAATCAAATAAATTATGAAAATTATCAAAGATATGATTTGATTTGTTTTTTTTACAGATTGACAATCAAGATATGCTGAGCTTGCATGATCAAATCGAATCAAGGGAAATTGGTACAAAAAAGAGCATGATTGGAATGAAAATATAAAGATATCATATGGCTTAAAAATAAAATATTCCATTCATGAATTCTCAAGATTGGATCCAAGTTTGTTAACCTAATTCATTCGAGGTTATATAGTGAAGCTTTCCAGATCAAAAAACAGGGATTGGAGGCGTGAAACTGTCAGAAGAAAACTGAAACTTTGGACAAAAAGTGTGAGATTGAAATCCACCTTAGAGCCGTCCTCAGGGAGTTTCAAGGCTAGAAATACATTCTTGGACATCTCAGGAAGCTTCTCCAATCGATTGCATGCCTTTACACGTCCAAAATCGCTCCTTATCACTCTCACGGTTTCCAAAATTATTCAAATTCGATTACTGTAATTCTTACATCTTTAGCATGTTTAAGTTACATATTTGTGTTCATCATCATGTTTGAAATGTTTCTAGATAGTTTGATTTAAGTTATAATGCAGGAACAAGCTTTTGCCATTGTTAGGGTTTCGTGCTCCAATTTGGGGTCATGTGATTTAAGCAAAATTAGGCCTGATAATGGGTACCATGATGATCAGAGTTTCGAACCCAATTGATTTATGGTCCCCAATTGAATTTATATTGCGTGTGCTTGATTATTGAATAACACAGGTTTTTAGAAATAGACTTGCGTCTGTAGGTAAAGGTTCAGAGCCTAAAACGACGGACAAGGAAGAAGACAATAGTGTGTCACAACCTGACTGGCTGGTTTAAATTCTGGCACATTTTTCTAGCCAGTAACTTGTTTTCCAATATATTATTTGTTTTTTTATATTAACAAGTTAACATCCAGCGCAGTTGGTCAGAGAAAGGAAGTCAGAGGCTCATGTCCTGGGTTCGATCCCAGGCGTGAGCTTTTGGCATTTTCTCCATTATTTTCACCAGATCCAGCAACACACCTCACCTTCTGAGGACCATCATATTTTGGATCCATCTCCAGCAGATTCCATACACCTATCCTTCTGAGAACCACCATCTTCTGGATCCATCTCCAGTAGGTTCCATATCCCTCTCCTTCTGAGAACCATCATCTTCTGGATCCATCTCCAGCAGGTTCCATACACCTCTCCTTTTGAGGATCATCATCCTCTGGATCCATCTCAATTCAGATCCAACACCAGCATATGCAAGTCCACCATGAGTCCCCAGAAGATGGTCTCATGGGATCAGGCGCCAGACTCTGAACCATCCTTCAGGGTTTCAGAAGTTCAGAACCCCCAGATCTGCTGACAGCAGGCCTATTTGGTTATTTCTACTATCTTTCTTTAATTTCTTTTCTTTAATCATTTTGTTTTTTTAATCAATACAAAAATTATTTTGTTAAATTAACAAATAAAAAAAATATCACAAAAAAGACTTGTTTTCTTAATAAATATTATTTTTAATTAATTAGTCTAATTAATTTAGGGCAACTTTAATTTCTTTCATAATTAAAAGCAATTAGAAATTAGGTTTAATTAATTTGTGATTTAATTGTTTTCTCAAATAAAAGTCCACAAAAATTTATTTCTCTCAATTAGGGTTTTAAGTTATTAATTACGGTCCTCGCATTTAATTCGCCGCGCGCTTGTTAATCATTTTGCCAATATTTTTGTAAATGTTCCTGGTTTATAATAGTTAATTTAGGGTTTTTATTTACTGTTTAAATCCCCGATTTTTTGGTTATGTAATTAATCCCCCTTCCCGAAGCTTGTAATATCTAGGTTTATTTTCTCGCATTTTTAATTCTCGCAAATATATAACTGCCTAGATGTATGCTAATAGGATTGTATGGCAAGAATGCATGACAAATTAAAATGGTTAGAAAACCCTAATGTGCAAAGATAAATAACTGAAACAAATCACTCGCACATATCACTCTTAGGGTATACTCTCACTTCGGTTGCCTTCGGTAAACGATCATTAAGTATAGGGTGTCTTAGTGGTTGCCCTCCTGTCTAAAAAAGATCAAATGTCCCATTCGAATGTTGCCTCGGAAATGTTGCCTCGGAAATGCCGCTTTGGAAATATTGCCTCGAACATGATCTTAAGACTCTAGGGTTATTACTAAGGTGTCCTAACATTGCTTTAGTGACCGTACGTCCATTTCGAATTGACCCTTACAACTCCAACAACGGTGCTACCTATTTCTCAATAGTGGGATAACACTGTCTAAAGGAAACAAGAATAGAAACGATCTTTTTTCGAGTAGGTAGATGCTAGTAGGTACTTGCTCAAATCAAAACTTTTCACACTTACACTTTTCAAACAAATTTTCAAAATAACTTCGTCACACCCTTGAAGACTGATACAAGGGTTATCACGAAGTAAAACATTTTTTCAAAACAAAGCACACACAATCTATTTAAAAATGAGCAAGTACCTAAGAGCCCATGGAAAACCATGGATAGAAAGGGTGCTAACACCTTCCCTTTCTATAATCTACTCCCCGTACTCAGAATATCTCGAAAAAGGATTTTTTATGTACTTTTTTCCTTTCCGGTTGGATGAAATAAAAGTCAGTGGCGACTCTTGCTTACCGCGACATTTTGCAAACAAAAAACTCAAAACGCAAACCAGTATTAAACAGTCGGTTCTGCCACCGTATAACAGAACTGTCGACTCTGCTGGGGAATTATAAGTGGGGTATACCTTAGGATCTAGGTCATTAAAATTGCTTCTTTTGATTGCTTTGTTTGCTTTATTTTTGAGGGTTTTGTTTGGGGTTACTATAGATCCTACACCCGGATTTGGGGAACATCTTTTAGGTAAGTAGCAATAGACTGTGAGGGAACCGTATGGCGTAGACTGATACGGTTGAAGCAGTAGCTATGTTGGTGTGGCACTTTGGTTGGTACCGGTATCCCTTGTGGTGAAACGAGGAGAATACGGGGCCGCTGCATGGTGTCTTGAAGCATCAACTGACCTTAGAACCTTTAATCTCCAAACTTGGCCTCATTGAGATCATACTTTCAGAATATTTTGGCCGCAAGAAAAGATTGCGTGAGCTGAAACCATGATCGATGAAGGATAGTCAATGATATTGAGATCCTCTAAAACCCGGTTACTTTTCTAGGACATGTTTGAAACCAACTTAACTTCAAGAAGGTATTACCTTTGACCTCATGCAAGCTTGAACCTAAGGGCTTTGTGTGATTTGATTGTATTTGCCATATCTGTGTTTTCTATACCTGTGGTTTATCATGACATCATGCATCATAACATGGCATTCATGCTTCATTATACTAACCATTTCAAAGACCAAGGGAGTTTATCTTTGTTCTGTTTTGCAGATCATGGCTTCCATGCATATAAATACTATCCGAATCAGCTTTGTGGAGATACCTTCCCAACTCAAAGAGCTAGTATCAAGAGTTTTCGAAACTTCTATTTTCATTAAGAGAAACGGTCAACTTCTCAGCCTGGTTACTTCAAACCCTGATGAACATATGATGAGCGTACTTTTTCAGTTCTTCGATCCCAAGCATCACTGCTTCACCTTTCTAGATTATCAGTTGGTACCCACCTTGGAAGAATTCTCTCATCTATTGGGCATATCCATTCTTGAACAGGTACCCTTCACATGTATGGAATAAGTTCCTAAGCCAGAAGTCATTGCCTCAGCTTTACATTTGAAACGGGCCGATGTGGTATCCAATTGGGAAACTCGAAGCGGAGACGAGGGTTTTCTAGCCAAATTTCTGATAGACCAGGCTAAACTATTTTGGGATGATAGACCAGGCTAAACCTTCTTATCTATGGTTTTGTTCTCTTCCCTAATCCGGACTCTTTCATAGATGTGAATGCTATTAAGATTTTCCTTTCTCGCAACCCTGTACCTACCTTGCTTGGAGATATTTTGCACGCTCTCCATACTCGTACCATGAAGAGAAGAGGGACTCTTATGTGCTGCATTCCGTTGTTGTCGAGGTGGTTTATTTCTCACCTCCCTAGGTCTATACTGAAGAATGAAGAAGGTTTGGGTTGGTCACACAGAATAATGTCACTCGCTCATACGGATATTCTTTGGTGTTCCCGAGCTATGGAATATACTGCTGTTATTGACCGCTCTTGGGGGTACCCTAATGTCCCATTACTTGGTATCAGAGGGGGTATAACTTACAATCCTTGTCTAGCTTTGCAACAATTTGGTCGTGCTCGAAGGGATGGTCCCCATGAGTTACTTCTCGAGGACATTGTATTCGACTATAAGGATGATATTAAGGAGCATCGTCGAAGGTTCATACAAGCTTGGGGCATGGTAAACAGATATGACCCCAAAGAGTTGGGACCGAAGACTTCCCTTCCTATGCAACCTTACCTTCAATGGGTCCGAGCTCGTGCCCAGAAGATTATGATGCCTTATGTGGCCGTATTACCAGTGATTGTGGAGCCCACTACTTAAGATGACATTCCTTACACGGTTCTCTATCCTTACATGCACACTGATCTTGGGGAGCTACAGAGGTCTTGGATTCAGCCGAGGAATGAGCGGGATACTTACCGGGAGCAGTTCCATGAGCAAGAGAGGAAGGTTTTAAAGCTTACCAGGCAGCTCGAGGAAGAAAGAGTGCTCAATGACTATATCAGCACAAAGAGAAAGCGTCCATGGGACTTTTGATTTTTCTTTTCTAGTTTTAGATTTGTTTATTTACTCCTTTGTAACGCCTTAAAGGCATGTTGAACCTTTCAAATTTAAGCTAAAAAGTTTTGTTTATTTTGGTTTGCAAATTTAAATCTCCCAAAGTCTTTGAAATCATTACATGCGCATCCCATTATCATACACATCATTATAGGTACCACTACAGGTTTCTCATCTTCTTCGCTGTTTATTTCAGCAGAAATGTCTTCCGATCAAGTCATCAAAGATCTTCAGGCACAGAACGCCCAGTTCCAACAGATGTTCATCAGTCTGGCAAAGGGGCAAGAGGATCTGAAGGCCCACATTCTGAAAGAGAAGAAGAAGAAGAAGACTGGTATTATGAATATGGGCAGAAGATTTGGAGAAAGGTTGAAGCATCAAACTGATCTGACCTATTCATCCAAGGAAGGAGAGAACCAAGAAGGGGAAAAGGACCCTAGTCTTGAAGTTTTTGACAATGATACTGATTATGATGATGAGCAATATCCTCCTGCTGAGGATAGATACAAACAGCTAGAAGACCGTCTGAGTGCTATGGAAGTTCAGAAGATACCTGGTTTGGATTTCAGAGAATTGGGACTGGTATCGGGAGTGGTCATCCCTCAAAAGTTCAAAGCTTCGGTTTTTTCCAAGTATGATAGAGTGTCATGCCCGAAACTCCATCTCCGATCTTATGTCAGGAAGATTCAACTCCACACCGCTGATAGAAATTTGTGGGTGCATTTCTTTCAAGATAGTCTGTCAGGGACTCAACTTGAATGGTTCTACCAGTTGGAGGGAGCCAGTGTCCGAAATTGGGAAGATCTTGCTGCTGCTTTCTACAAGCAGTATCAATACAATGTCGACCTTGCTCCCACTCGTACTCAACTCCAGAGTATGTCCATGGGTGTAAGAGAAGGTTTTAAAGATTCTGCTCAAAAATGGAGAGACTTGGCTGGGAGAGTTCAACCCCCTTTGTTTGATAGGGAGTTGGTTGATATGTTTCTAGGGACGCTATCTGGTCAATTTTTCAATCATTTAATCGGAAGCTCGTCATCTGGTATCACCGAGTTGATTTTAACTGGAGAAAGAGTAGAATCTGGAATTCGGAGTGGTAAAATACAAAAGGATTCCTCCTCGAGTTCAACTAAGAAGCCTTTCACTGGTAAGAAGGAAGCCAATGCAGTTTATAACCCGAGGGGCCAAAGAAGATCCGAGCACCGTCAAACGGTAAATGCTGTAGTGATACCGAGACCCGCAGTTGCTCCACAATGCAAAAATCAAGAAAGGGTGGAAAGACCACAACGGAAGTTTACCCGCATCAATATGACTTTGGATGAAGTTCTACCTCATTTATTAAAATCCAACTTGGCAACCTTGAGAGAGGCTCCCAAGAATCCAAACACTACTTCTCCCAAATACAATCCCAACGCGCGGTGCGCCTACCATTCTGAGAGTCCGGGCCACGATACAAATGATTGTCGGGCTCTGATAAACAAAGTACAAGACTTGCTTGAAGCCAAGGAGATAGAGTTCGACGCTCCAGAAAATCCGAATGTTATAACTGCTCCCATGCCCAAACATGGTCGTGGAGTTAATGCTGTTGACACCGATTTGTTTGTGACCTCTGTTGAAAAAATTTATACTCCCCTTATGACTGTTCAGAAGAATTTGCTGTTGGCCGGTTTATTTCCGGGTTGTGGTGAAGGTTGCCACATGTGTTCGATTCTACCTTCTGGTTGCCATTTGTTGAAGTCAGGTGTTCAGCGCCCGATGGATAATAAAGAGATTCTATTCGAGAAGACTATGGTTCCTGTTGTTCCAAATGAAGACGTTGCTATTATAACCATTTCCGCCAATCCTTCCAAGGTTTCCTCGAGAAGACCTGTTAGGATTACACCTGTTCAAAGAATGGCTCAGCTGATAATCACTATTCCAGGTCCCATCCCGTACACCTTAGACAAGGTTGTTGTGATACGGTGGGAGAACTGACTTGAGGGTTTTGTGTTTTATTGCAAATGTTGCGGTTATCAAGAGTCACCACCGACTTTTCTTTTATCCAAAAGGAAAGGTGAAAAAGCACAGGAAAGACCTTTGAGATTATTTCTTGAGTCCGGGGGGTAGATTATGAAAAGGGAAGGTATTAGCACCCTTTTCATCCATGGTTTTCCATGGTCTCTTAGTTATTTGCTAGATCACTTGCTTTTGTTTAAAATTGTGCTTCATGTGATTTTTGAAAGTATTTTGTAAAGAGGCCATTGTTTAGGCAAACTTTGTAATGATTCTCGTTCGTAAGAATGTATACAAAGTGTTGATCTTTTGAAAATGTTTTCAAGTTTGTAAGATGTTTTGAAAGTGTAGGTGTTTGTTTTTGAAAATAGAAAGGATGTTTTGTTTTGAAATGGAGCAAGTAATTAGGAGCATTCTACCTACTCAAAAGTCTTTCATGTTCATTTCCTATTTCCTTTGACATTGTTATCTTACCATTGATTTGGTAAGTAACCCTATCTTTGGATGTAAAAGGGACGGGCGTGGGTCATCGTATAACCATGATAGCAATGTTATGAGATGACTTAGCATTTTTTCTTTAAGGACTAAGATCATTTTGAAAGGCAACTATGATAGCGTCATCGAGGGACTATGATCTTGTATTTTGGATTTGTTTGTGCTAAGACATCCCACATACATAACATGGCCATTTTTGTAAGACACCAAGTGGAATTACCCTAAGGGTGTAAGTGTGCAAATGTATTTTATTTACATGCTTGTTTATCTTCAATTAGGGTTATCTACTTTTTGTTTTTATATTTTCATACAAACCCTAATTACTAACATTATATGAAAGCGATAAATTGCGGAAAGTAAAATTACTACGCTATTACATCACTTGGGGATGGGAGATATAAATTTACAAATGGCGATGACAAGTAAAGTAAACCCTAATTAATATTACAAGGCTTTGAAAATTACATAATTTATAATGCAAAAATAATAAAATATACAAGAAGATGTAAAGTGAGAGAAATTGTTTTTTAGGGTTTTTTATAGCAAAAGGTTTTGTAATTAATTTCGATAAAAAAACCTAAGTCTAAGTTAATTATTTAGAAAATTGTTTTTTGAGGTTTCATTTGAACAAAAAGGTTTTATAAAGTTAGGTCATTTCCAAGCAGTGCAATATGTCCAAAATAACCTAAAAAATCTCCAAAAATCAAGAAATTTGGTGCCCGAGCTGACACGGGCCGTTTCAGGGGACACGGGCACCCGTGTCAAGACCTGTATATGACTTTTATGCATTTTTTTGGTCCCAGCCATCCTGACACGACCATGTCACCTGACACGGGCGCCCGTGCCAGCCCCTGTTCATCTTTTTTTTGGTTGTGTCTGAACCAGTAACTCTGACACGGGTCGTGTCGATTGACACGGGCACCATGTCAGCCTCTGTACCTGTATTTTACTATGTTTTTCAACCCAAATAAGCTGACACGGGAACCCGTGTCAACCTCTGGTATGGCTTTTCGTTAGTTTTTTCTCTTTGATTTGTCTTGTTATATCTTTTAAGCACAAAAGCAAATGATGTATGAACAATGAGATCACAGTTTGAGAAAGTTTACCTCTCAAAGCGGAAGCTTTAGGACATGTACATAGGTATTCGGGTGCAAAGTGGTGATTGATCGAGCTCCTTTAAACCTTCTTGAAGTAACTCCACCTTTCTTTTATACTGAAAATGGTTGAACCACTCCAACCAAGTCAAGTTGCAATGTATGTTTTTTGAGTTTAGAAGATGGTGGTAGTGATGTTACAGAAGTTATTCTTATGTTTGAACAACTTCTATATGGTGTATATAAAGTGTTTGGATGGTTTGTTTGGAGAAAACTTGCAAGGTATGAGATTTAAAGATTTGGACTTCAAAGCTCAAAACTGGAGGTTTTGTGTACAAATCTGGTTTTTGACAGCAAAAATGATTTTGAGTGTTAGTTTCTCCTTCTATTTTTCTGGCCTTTCTCTTTATTTTTTCTAACCTCTTTGTCTTGCAAATGCTTCTACTATTTATAGATAAAGGACTTGTGAACAAAGGTTGAATATGTTTACAACACAACATGTTATGGTTTGGTTGGGATGTAAGTATCAAACTATGTCAAGTACTCCATGGTCCCAAGGTGAAGTACCAAAGTTGCTGGTTTAGAGGGGTTGATTTCCATGTTTTATGATGGAGTAAAATCAGAAACAAACAAAGTATGGGCTCAAGACAAGTTTTGTATAAAAAGCTTGCTTTTCAAGAATAGTAATGGTGCCTTTATGCCATAAATGGAAAGATCCTTTGGACAATGGCTTAAACACTTGGATAATAGCTCGAGCTCTTGTGTAAACATTAAATTATGTAGAGATTTGCAAGTCACAAGGCCTGCAAAGCAAGATTATGTAGCATAGCATAAGGGTTTTGTTGTGTGTTCTTCAATAGAATGACTTGCAAATCAAGGGTGGATGCCCAACTTCATGCCCTTGAATCTCCTAGCTCAAGTATGATAAATTCATGATCTTGGATGTTTTGGAAAGCTTAAAACACCCTCTATAACTTTCATGTTGACCACTTTTGTTAATTCAAATTGGTACTTGATGAAAATTGGCCAAGAAGTTGGGATAAAAACCTGACTAAAACTGCTGAAAATTTCTCTAAGTGTTAAATGAAAATGTCATGACTTCATGAATTTATAACTTGAGATCCATGCATATTTAGCAGAAGTTGTGTAAAGCAATGTTTTAGATATCATGGAAATCTACAACTTTCATGTTGAAAGTTTCCCTTGAACGTCTTGCATCTTGGTGAAAGAATGGCATGAAGTGATGAAATTATCATGTATAAAAACACTTAGAAAATTTCTAAGTCTTGGAAATCTTGACTTTTCAAGTTGACTTTTGACTTTCTTGACTTCTTGATGATTAAGCTTGATATTCTTGAATGTATTGATGAAATTTGATCTTTGAAATGTAATGTTGACCAAAAAGTCAAAGTTTGACTTTTCAGTATGCAATTGACCATTTTACCCTTGTGCCAATTTCAATCATAAATTGATGCATCAGTGCTGCAAACTTGATGTCATAGAAGATCTTGTGAGCAAATACTTGACAAATGAGAGGGAAAATTTTGGGGTGCAACAGCTGCCCCTGTTCAATCTTCTTAAACCTGAAGAGTTAGATTGACGAGTTCTGCCATTCGTGACTCGAAGGTGGAAGATGATTGGACACTAGAGTTCCCAGAAATTTGCACTCGGCGATGCGATGATAGGAGGAATGGGCTTAAAGATGACATTTGGAGAGGTGATAGAATCTTGTTGGAGATGGGCTTGTAGATTCCATCCAAGAATGCTTGTTGAATTTTAATTTGTAAGTTAAAAGAATGGGTATCAGAATGGCGTCCGTGTCTGGAGCGTATCTGAACTATATCTGAAAGTTGAATCTGAATGAGTATTAGGATGGTAGTATCTGGAAATATCTGAACTTTGTCTGAAAGATGGATCTGAACGAGTATCAGGATGGTATCCGTATCTGGAGCGTATCTGAATTGTATCAAAAGTTGGATCTGAATGAGTATCAGGATGGCATCCGTATCTGGAGCGTATCTGAACTGTATCAAAAGGTTGAATCTGAATGAGTATTAGGATGGCATCCGTATCTGGAGCGTATCTGAACTGTATCTGAAAGCTGGATCTGAATGAGTATCAGGATGGCATCCATATCTGGAGCGTATCCGAACTGTATCTGAAAGCTGGATCTGAATGAGTATCAGGATGACATCCGTATCTGGAGCGTATCTGAACTGTATCAAAATGTTGAATCTGAATGAGTATCAGGATGGCATCCGTATCTGGAGCATATATGAACTGTATCAAACTGAATCTGAATGAGTATCAGAATGGCATCCGTGTCTGGAGCGTATCTGTACTGTATCTGAAGTCTGAATTTGAATGAGTATCAGAATGGCATCCATGTCTGAAGCGTATCTAAACTGTATTTGATTGCATATTGTTAATGGTAGCTGTTTAATCTTATCCTAAAAGGGTAAAATGTTAGCTGAAACAAAGTTATATTGCATGAAATGTATGATGCAATGTAGTTGTTTTATCAGTGTTTATGATATGTGGATGCAATGTATGCGCATGTAAGCTGATTTGTTGTATTGCTGTTTGATTGAGAAAAATAAATCCTTCAGTGCTGCTAAGGATATGTTGAATTTCCATGTCTTGAAGTTGAAGTACTGACAAACTCTTGTTGAGAGAAGTAAATTCCGTTGTAAGGGCAATGCCATGTACTGCTTGTAAGGTTTGCTTGGGGAATCCTGAGAATTTGACGATTTCTACCGGGGATTAATAAATTGAAATTTGTTCCGTTGGGGATTTAAATGACGTACCATGGGGATTACTTATGGAATAGCCTAGAGACGTTTTCCTGTCCTTTCAACCTATCAGTAATTGTATTTCTCATTTTGTTTATTTGTAAACAGTAATTATGTTCAAATGCATATGTTCATCAATGAATCATTGGACGTTTTTGCAAATAAAACACAAATGTAAAAAGACAAATAGTTTTCTATACTTTCAAAGGGATATCTTTGTATTGATTTTGAATAAGTATTTTGTACAAAGGGGACAAACATTCTTGTAAGAGAATGGTTCCATAAAACAAGAAGAATTTATACAAAGAAAGATAGCTATGTGTAATAATCCCATGGGGTTCCCATTCTGCTATAGCCTTCATATCTCCAAATATCTTGTCTATTTGTTGCTTCGTCCGAAGATGATTGAATTGATCAGAAACTCCGAGTTTGTCAGTGGAAGTCAAAGGTTGTCTGTAAAGTGATCCGACGGGACATAGTCATACGCTTTAATTCCATAACTTTTGCCTGGACCGCCCTTTCTGGTTTTCATTCCACCGGGAAACCCTTTTTTGCCCAAGTCTCCCTTTCGGGTTTTCAACTTGCCAGGTTATTACCCCTGCTGCTGAGCCGTCTGAGACTCGGGGCAAAGAAATTATAGGTGAGCCTGCCCGAACGGAGGCACCTAAGAAAATTGTGGTGGAAGCCTCTAAACAAGAAATAGAGGAAATACTGAAAATCATTAAGAAGAGCGACTACAATATGGTCGAGCAGCTGGGGCATACCCTATCAAAGATATCCATGTTATCTCTGCTATTGTGTTCTAAAGCCCATGCGAAGGATTTGATTGCATTTCTCAAGACTGCGCATGTGCCGCAGGAAACTTCAGCAGATCAGTTCAAAGATTGTGTGGCCAGCCTGACTGCTGACAATGGGCTGGGTTTTTCAGATGCGGATCTGACACCGAAAGGAAGAAATCATAATGATGATTTACATGTCTCGATTGAGTGCAGGGGCACCACTATGGCTCATGTGCTGGTAGATACCGGGTCTTCACTGAATGTTCTGCCGAAGAAAGCGTTGGACCGTTTAGATTGTGAGGGTTTGATTCTAAAGCCTAGTAATATTGTGGTAAGGGATTTTGACGGATCAAAGAGAATGGTGCACGGGGAGGTGGACATCCCTGTCAAATTGGGTTCTAAGACTTTTGGGTCCACCTTCTATGTAATGGATATCAGGCCGTCGTATTCTTTCTTGCTGGGTCGTCCTTAGATCCATGAGGCTGGAGCAGTTACTTCCACACTTCATCAAATGCTGAAGTATCCGGTGAAGGGAAAGATTGTCACTGTGCGAGGTGAAGAAGAATATATGGTGAGTCACCTCAATTCCTTCCGCTACATAGAGATGGATGGGGAATTCATAGAAACTCCTTGTCAGAATTTTGAAGAGGTTCCTCAGATCTTGGCATCAACTGAAGTTACTATCAACAAACCTCCGTTGAAGATGGCTTCTCTCAAGGACACCAGGGTTGTGGTTGAAGAAGGTGGGTGTACCAATTGGGGTCAGCTCCCCGATTTCACTCACAAAACTGACAAATTTGGTTTGGGCTTTACTACAGGGGCTCAAAGGGCTGTTAGGCACGCTCGGACTGGAAGACCTCCTCTACACATCAGTAATGGGGGAATTAATGCAATTGAAGACAGTGAAGAGGATTCAGACATCGACAGCTGGATCTACCCTACAACCAACAGTGGACCGAATAATTAGACGGCTAAGGACTTCATACCTGTTTCTCTTATTCCGCAATAATTGACTCATTTATTTTAAGTTTTGTAATAAACAATTTGAAACTTTACGGCCCGGTGCCTTGCACGAGGCACCTTGGCTTTGCTTGTGAGGGCTTATTATTTGTCATTTCATATATCATTAATAAAGCATTGGACGTTTCTTGCATTACAAATTTTGCGATCCTTGTTTTTCTTTTCTGTCTCTCATTTTATAAAAACAACTATTCTCTTACACACACTCACGTATCATATTGCAGATCCATATCCACTCTGGATCCCATTGATAACAACTCTGTTACTGCCAGTTATGACTTCGAAAATCTGATCAACCAAGCCGAGGACGAAGGTGAGGATGATTGTGAGGTGCCTGGAGAACTTGTTGCACTATTACAGCAAGAAGAAAGGGCCATAAAGCCTCATGAAGATCCAGTGGAGTCGGTGAATTTGGGTACAGAGAAAGACAGGAAAGAGGTTAAAATAG
Organism: Vicia faba; assembly: GCA_948472305.1. Taxonomy (NCBI): domain Eukaryota; kingdom Viridiplantae; phylum Streptophyta; class Magnoliopsida; order Fabales; family Fabaceae; genus Vicia; species Vicia faba. Next base: position 1,584,271,454 of record OX451739.1, read on the forward strand.
GTGCGAATCTGGAGCCTAGTGTCAAGCAACGGTTAATACAGATGCTACACGACTACGTTGAGATCTTCGCCTGGTCCTATGAAGACATGTCTGGGATGGACACTGATATTGTGGTACATCGCCTACCGACTAAAGAAGACTGCCCCTAGGTAAAGTAGAAGGTCCGCCGTATGTGCCCTGAAATGTCAGAGAAAATCAAGGCAGAGATAATGAAATAGTTCGACGTAGGGTTCTTAGCTATCACTTCTTATCCGTAGTGGGTTGCCAATGTCGTTTCGGTACCTAAGAAGGACGGTAAGGTACGGATGTCTGTGGAATACAGAGATCTGAAGAGGGAAAGCCCCAAGGATGACTTCCCACTTCCTCACATTGATGTTCAAGTCGACAACACCGCACAACACAAGATATTTTCCTTCATGGATGGTTTTACTGGCTACAACCAGATCAAGATGGCTCCTGAAGACATGGAGAAGACAACCTTCGTTACGCAGTGGGGAACCTTCTGTTACAAAGTAATGCCTTCTGGGTTGAAGAATGCTGGGGAAACTCATCAGCGCGCCATGGTTGCTTTTTTCCATGATATGATTCATCACGAGATAGAGGCCTATGTCGATGACATGATAGCTAGGTCCCAGACTGAGGAAGAGCACCTTGATCATCTCCAGAAACTGTTTGACAAGTTGAAGACGTACAAGCTGAGGTTGAATTCGAACAAGTGTACCTTCGGGGTAAGGTCTGGTAAGCTTCTGGGTTTTGTTGTCAGTGACAAAGGTATTCAGGTAGACCCTGCAAAGGTAAAGGCCATACAAGAGATGTCGGCTCCCCGCACATAGAAGGAAGTTAGAGGTTTCTTGGGATGTTTGAATTACATCGCCAGGTTCATTTCACATCTGACTGCTACTTGTGAGCCAATCTTCAAGCTGCTGAAGAAAGATCAAGTGGTAGAGTGGAATGATGAATGCCAGACCGCTTTCGAAAGAATCAAGGAATACCTTCAAAAACCACCAATTTTGATGCCTCCAGTTGAAGGAAGACCTTTGATATTATACCTGACAGTGCTAGACAGTTCAATGGGGTGTGTGCTGGGGCAGCATGACGAGTCTGGTCGAAAAGAGCATGCAATTTACTACCTTAGCAAAAGGTTTACCGACTGTGAGACCCGATATTCATTGCTCGAGAATAACTTTCTGCTCTTTGGCATGGGCTGCTCGCCGACTGAGACAGTATATGCTGACTCACACTACCTTGTTGATATCAAAGATGGATCGATCAAGTACATTTTCGAGAAGACTGCTCTCTCCGGAAGGATAGCAAGATGGAAGATGATCTTAATCGAGTACGACATCCAATACACAACCAAAAAAGTAATCAAGGGGAGTGTATTGGCGGATCATTTGGTGCATCAGGCCGTGGATGACTACCAGTCCATGAATTTCGAGTTCCTGGATGAGAATATCATGTTGGTAACCGACTACGAAGAACTTGAACCAGATAAAGGACCCAAGGAGGGATCCTGATGGTCTATGTATTTTGATGGAGCCTCGAACGCATTGGGTAATGGAATTGGCGCTGTAATTATATCTCCTGAGGGCTGTCATACTCCGTTCACCGCCCGATTATGTTTTAACTGCACCAACAATATGGCGGAGTATGAAGCGTGTATCATGGGTCTTCGAGCTGCTATCGACCTGAGGATTAAGTTCTTAAGTGTATTCGTTGATTATGCTCTGGTAATAAGTCAGATCAAAGGCGAGTGGGATATGAAGCACCCGAATCTCATTCCTTACAAAGAGTATTTACTGACATTGCTCTTACACTTTGAGGAAATAACCATTGAACATTTCCCAAGAGAAGAGAACCAGTTGGCAGAAGCGCTAGCTACCATGTCTTCTATGTTCAAAGTTAGGTGGGACAATGAAGCTCCCTAGGTTAACATTGAGAGGTTGGATGAACTCGCACATTGCTGTGACGTTGAGACCAAAGAAGTGGCAGATAAACCCTGGTTTCATGAGGTAAAGAGGTATCTTGAGGCTCAAGAATACCCCGAGGAGGCATCTGTTAATGATAAGAAGTTTCTGAGAAGGTTCGCTGCGAAGTTCTTCATAAGTAATGGAATCCTCTATAAGTATAACTGTTGCACCCCAAAATTTTCCCTCTCATGTTTTCCAAAGTCTTCCCCCTGCCTGGTTGATCACAAACTCTTGCCTAAGGAAAAAGAAGATTTTTGAGTGGTACTTTAAGTACCTTTCGATTGGCATTCTGAAAGACCCTTCGATTGGCATTCTGAAGGAGTCCTTCGATTGACATTTTGGACAAGCATTCGATTGGAATTATGTCAAGGCAATTTCGACAGGCATGTCAACCATGTCCTTCGATTGGCATGAACAACACCTTTTGATTGGCCTGTTAGCAGAGCCTTTCGATTGGAATCCTTCGATTGATATTTGGGCCAGGCCCATTCGAAGGGTACGCAGGGAGTCCATTCGAAAGAGGCAAATCATGACTAATAGAAGAGCATGGCCTGAAAGCATTCGAAATCCAAGCGTCCAGGTTCATTCAAGGGACACGAATGTTTCAAAAGAGGAAATAATTTAATGTGTTTGATTTTTGTCCAGAGCGTTAAAGGCATGTTTTAATGGTTGTCCCTTGCCATTACTGCACCCTCACACCCCTATAAATACAGAGGCCAGCATAGATTACCAACACAAAAAAAATCACACAGGAAAAAATCACACGAAAATCATAGAACGAAAATTATACACACACAAAAAATCTGCAGGAGAACAAAATATTGGAGAGACGCTGCCCAGAATTTTCCAAGCCAAAGCAGTCCCTCAGATCGAAGGTGCCCACGCCCAGAAGCCCTCAAATCAAAAGTGCCTACATCCAGGATGTGCCCAGATCGAAGGTTCCTACACCCAGGAAGCGCCCAAATTAAAAGTCCAATCTGTTGGTAAGAAAGGGTAAACTATCCAACCTCATATTTGCATAATACATTCATACTTGTTGTTACCTTCGATTTTCCCTCCTAGACAGGATCAAAGGGCCTGGGTTTGGCACCCAGGTCATATTTTTCGTGTGCTAACATTTGCTGCAGATTTAGCCTGAAGAGACCCCAACAAGTGCAGGATCGAAGGGCCTGGGATTCAATACCCAAGCCCTGCATTTTTGTTTCGCTCACATACTTTTGCAGGTATAACATCCCAGATCGAAGGAGAGCCCTTCTCTGGATCGAACCCATTAGCGTGTGAGATCGAAAGAGGCATCTCATCCCTGGATCGAAAGTCATGACCTCCATGATCGAAGGGCAATCCTCTTCCCTGGATCGAAGGCTACTCACGCCTTACTGTCTGGCCCAATCGAAAGGACCAGGACCCTCTCTGGATCGAAGCAGTCCATTCCCTCCCTGGGTCGAAGCTCCTTTTTTCCTTGGATCGAAGGATCCCTCTTGCATTTTATTTTTGTTTTCCATAGACTTCTTTTTTTATCTTTTTAATTAACCTTAAAATCAAAAAACCACAAAAACATCAGGCTAGTTCTTTTTCTATTAAATTAACTTTGTTAATTAACCCTTAATTATCTTAACATTTTTCCAAAACTAAAATTAAATAGATTTAGATTATTTTTCCCAAAATAAAATAAAACAACAAAAAGAGTTCTTATTCTTAGGATTTTTTAGATTTGCGCGCGTTTATTTTATTGTAATTGCCTACTGGGATGTAATAGCTTAAACTAAGACCCTTTACTGCTTTATTCCCCCAATTTCGGACATGTAAATAATCCCCCTCCCCGAAGCCTTGTAATAGCGTAGGATTTACAATTCCCGCACTTTAAATCTCTGTACATATATTAACTGCTTAGATGTATGCTAACTAGGATTGTATGACAAGATATGTCCTAACGTAAAATCAACAGTAGCTCACCATAACATGTACAAAGATAACATAAACTGAAAAACAATACACTCGCACATGCCACTCCTAGGGTACACCTCATTTGGTTGCCTCAAACGTGGTCACTAAGTATAGGATGTTTTAGAGGTCGTCCTTTGTCCCAAGATCATAAGTTGCCTCGAAATGGTCGCCTCGATAAAAATGATCTAAGACATTAGGATTACCACTAAAGCATCCTAACGTTGCTTTAGTGACCACACGTCCCTAAAATCGAATTGACCCGAAAACTCCAACGACGGTGCTACCTACTCTGCAATAGTAGGATAGTACTGTCTAAAGGATATTTGCACAATTAAATTCCTTTTTGAGTAGGTAGAGGTTCTTAAGTACTTGCTCTCTTTTAAAACAAAACAAAAACTTTTCACACTTACACTTTTCGAACAAAGTTTTCAAAACACTTCATACACTCTTGAGGACAGAAGCAAGAGTTAAAATGAAGTTTCAAACAAAACTCTTTTCAAAACCCACAATCACAAAGAAAAGCAAACCTTTTTAAAAACATAGTGAGCAAGTACCTAAGAGCCTGTGGATAACCACGGATAGAAAGGGTGCTAACACCTTCCCTTTCTATAATCTACCTCCCGAACCCGAGAAACAATCTCGAAAAGGAATTTTTCCGTGCTTTTGTCCTTTCCTTGTTGGATAAAATAAAAGACGGTGGCGACTCTTGCTTAACCGCGACATTTTGCAAAAACAAACGCAAACGCGAACCAGCATTCAAAAAACAGTCAGTTCTCGTTCCCACCGGTCACAATAACCATGACTCAACCTTACTATGGTGTGTAGACAAGAGAGAGGAAGAAAGGATCATGGCAGAGTTACATGAAGGTACCTTCGAAACTCATTCCAGTGGACATACCATGGCGAAGAAAATCCTACGGGCAGGATATTACTGGTCCACTATGGAAGCCGATTGTTATCAGCACTCTCGAACCTGTCATAAGTGCCAAGTCTATGCTGATAAGGTGCATGTGCCTCCAGTCCCCCTAAATGTTTTGACAACTCCTTGGCCCTTTGCAATGTGGGGCATTGACATGATCGGCGAGATCAAACCTACTGCGTCTAACGGGCATCGCTTCATTCTGGTAGCCATTGATTACTTCATGAAGTGGGTTAAGGAAGCTTCCTTTGCTACAGTAACCAAGAACGTCGTGGTACGGTTTATCCGACACAATCTAATCTGTCGATATGGTGTACCAGAGAGGATTATTAATGACAATGGTACAAATCTCAATAACACAATGATCACCGAGCTCTGCAAACAGTTCAAGATTCAACATCATAACTCTTCTCCCTACCGGCCGAAGATGAATGGGGTTGTTGAAGCAGCTAACAAGAACATCAAAAAGATTGTACAGAAGATGACGGTGACATACAAAGACTGACATGAGATGTTGCCATTTTCTCTTCATGGGTACGTACCTCAGCACAAACGTCGACAAGGGCAACACCCTACTCTCTGGTATATGGCATGGAGGCAGTCCTGCCCATCGAAGTCCAGATACCCTCTCCAGGATTATGTAGGATGTGGATTTAAACGAAGACGACTGGATCCAAACCCGACTTGATCAGCTGAATCTAATCGATGAAAAGAGACTTACTGCTATCTGTCATGATCAGACATATCAAAAGCGAATGATAAAGGCTTTCAATAAGAAAGTCAGACGTCAAGAATATCAAGTCGGGGATCTAGTGATCAAATGCATCATACTGCCGCAAGGTGATCCCAGGGGCAAATGGACCCCCACGTACGAAGGGACATTTGTGGTTAAGAACATTTTCTCGGGAGGAGCTATGATTCTAACCACCATGGATGGTGACGACCTTCCTCACCCCGTCAATGCAGACATAGTGAAAAGATACTACGCATGATCAAAGACCCGCTAGGTTGACTGACCTAGGAAAAAATAAGGGCTTCCCGGCGAACCAAAAGGATTCGGGCAAAAGTAAGGGTTAAAAAGGAAAAAAAACTGTACACCTGGCAAGTCGAAAACCTGAAAAGGCGACTTGGGCAAAAAAGGGTATCCCGATGGACTGAAAACTCGAAAGGGCGGTCCAGGCAAAAATTAGGGATTGAAGCGTAACACTATGTCTCATTGGATCATCTTGCAACCAGACTTCGGTATCAACTATCAAGCTCGGACAACGCCAATCAAGCTGATCAACCTTCGGCCAAGTAGCGAAGTGATGAGACGCTTGAAGACATAAATGCAATAGCAGAGTTGGAACCCAATGGGATTGTTTCACATAGCTGTTTTTCTTTCTTTTACATAACTTGTATAATTTCTGTTTTTCAGTGGCGTTCTCTTACTAGGACGTCAGCCTCTTTGTACAAAACGCCTATTACGGGCCAACTTCAAAAATCAATATAATTCATTTTCATAAGAAATTCCAACTTGTTTTTTCTTTTTCTTTTTTGTTTTACAAGAACGTCCAATGATTCATTTTTTATATATGCATTTGAAAATAATTTCTTCTCATAAATATTTACATGAAAAACAAAAGACAATTACTCGTAACTCCAGGAACAGGGAAAAATAAGAAGTGCCCAAACCTTGTAGTTACTCTGCCCATCAGGAACAGGGATAGAGCCAGCTTGAGAACATGAGTAGTGGTACATACACTCCCTACAGAGTAAAAAGTATCCAAGGACAGTGATGTTAGCTTTCCCGAACAGAACATAACTCTCCCCAGCTAAGGTTCATGATCGCGAGCGAGTCAGTAATTTTTTCCCCAAACAGAGTAAGCAGAAATTCAATCTTCAACAGAATTCATTATTACCAACAACGGAAATTCATCCCCGGTGGAGTTTATTTCTCCAAGTCAGCAGATCTATCAACAGAGTATCTCCTCTCCGACAGGGTTATTCCCCGCAAAGTTATCCTTAAATAGAGTCTCCCCTCGGCAGAATATTCATAAACGAGGGGCAAATCCCCAACATAGTCATCTTTATTCACCATCCCCAACTGAAGTAGAGGAACTATGGTATTTTTACAGCAATCAAGAATACCATTTCTCATACTCTCCAAACAGCAGTCAGGGATTTATTTTCTCGGACTCAGTTTATTACGTCAGCATTTCATGTTCATACATTATGACATGTGCATACATTACATATAACATACTCTCAGTTATTTTGAGAACCTCATCACAATGCATCTCATGCATCGCGCATAACTAACCATGTATTTCTTTTAGGAAAGACAGTTATTATCAACAATTTCTAGCAGGTCCATGACAAACACTCGAAGCTAAACAGAGTAATCATCAGTGCGACAAATGCAACCTTATGCAGGTTCCTCACAGAAGTCCTACACAGACTCATCACAAAGCAACCTTACCCAGGTTCCCTCTGCAGTTTTACCCAAGCTCATCTCGAAGTAACCCTACTATCCAGGTTCCTCCTCACAGCCCTACTATCCAGGCTTTCATTTTGAAGTAACCCTACTATCCAGGTTCCTTCGCACAGCCCTACTATCCAAGCTTTCATTTCGAAGTAACCATACTACCCAGGTTCCTTCCCACAACCCCACTATCTAGGCTTTCATTTCGAAGTAACCCTACTACGCAGGTTCCTTCTCACAGCCCTACTATCCAGGATTTCATTTCGAAGTAACCCTACTACACAGGTTCCTTCCCACAGCCCTACTATCCAGGCTTTCATTTTGAAGTAACCCTGCTACCCAGGTTCCTTCTCACAACCCTACTATCCAGGATTTCATTTCGAAGTAACCCTACTACCCAGGTTCCTTCTTACAACCCTACTATCCAGGATTTCATTTGGAAGTAACTCTACTACCCAGGTTCCTTCTCACATCCCTACTATCCAGGATTTCATTTCGAAGTAACCCTACTATCCAGGTTCCTTCTCACATCCCTACCATCCAGACTTTCATATCTAAGTAACCCTACTACCCAGGTTCCTTCTCACAACCCTACTATCCAGGCTTTCATCTCGAAGTAACCCTACCATCCAAGTTCCTTCTCATAACCTTACTATCCAGGTTCTTCCTATCTTATCCCCATAAAATAGTCCACAACAATGTAATACCGGGACCCGATCAAACATAATTGATTTCATATTTCCCCAGAAAGTCGCGGTGCAGCATATACCCTGACCAGATACGTAGTTGACTTCCGCTTCCCAAACCGGAATTATTCCCCATTAGAGTAACAAACAATTGAAGCTCCTAAAACTCTATTTCTCTCATGACAGAGACCAGCATTCCCCAGTGAAATCCTCCTCGACAACAGGTATGCGGGTTCTCGCAAAGGAATCTCTTATGCGATCGACACCTCTTTAGATGGCATCTTTAAGCCCATCTCTTACAATTATCTAGCAACTTCCGAATGGCATCTGTAAGCCCATTCCCGATATCACAAACCGAGCATCACTTCATGCGAGTGCAAATTTCTGGGCACTTTAGTGTTCAATCATCTTCCACCTTCAGATCACGAAAGGCAGAGCAGCCAATATACATCTTCAGGTTTAAGAAGATTGAACAGGGGCAGCTGTTGTACCCTACAATTTTACCTCCCATATTTCTCAACACATGGCAAGTGGGGTCCCCAAATTGCTCAAGGAAGTTTAAGAGTTGACCAGACAAACTCTCTCCTAAGGCAGTATACCTCAAATTAGGGTTTCCATCTTCATCAAGACATGTGAACCACAAAGGACTTAAATTCTCACAATTTTCCTAATATGTTCTCAAGATCATCCATGTCAAGTTTCAAGCCTTGCAGAAGAAGTTTGCTCAGTCAACTGCTAAAATGCCTGAAAATCAACTACACTAGGTCAAAAGTCAATTGTGGCCCACATACAATCAAACTTCAATATTTTTGGTCAACATACTAATTTTAAAGTATTACCCATCATTTTATCAAGGGTTGATCATGATTCCTCAAGGATTGCTCACCATTCATCAAAACCCAAAAGTTGCTAAATTAGGGTTTTGTAGGAAAAGTCAACTCAACTTTGACCAAGCATAACATTCTCATACTTTATCAGAAATGACCCATCCAAAGCTTATTTTGAAGAGGATGTAATTTCCTACAATTCATATTCATCTCCCAAGTTCATAATATGCACTCACAAAAAGATATGAATTTTGACATTATAGGTCCTTTTGAAAAGTCAACAAAAACACCTTTTAGGTCAAAGCTTCATACATGAACATGGAAGACTCAATTGAGATGATAACGAAAGGGTTGCTTAGAGGACATCCTAAGCTTTCTAAAAAGTCCACTAACACCTCTCTAGGGTCAAAATTGAGAGAGTTATACATTGGCCAAGTTGACCAATTTTGCAAAATTGCCAAAAGTCAAATGTGCTCAAATTTGCTTTTTTTTGTGCTAAAATGGGCCCAACTTTTTATGCTTGCACCTCAATTATAATGTGGTCCAAGACTCAAATGTTCACTCACCCATATTGTGCTTCATTTTTCAATTTATTTTGATTTTTTATTAATTAAAAAGTGAATTAAATCAAATAAATGATGAAAATTATCAAAGATATGATTTGATTTGTTTTTTTACAGATTGGAAATCAAGATATGCTGAGCTTGTATGATCAAATCGAATCAAGGGCAATTGGTACAAAAAGAGCATGATTGGCATGAAAATAGAAAGATATCATATGGCTTAAAAATCAAATATTCCATTCATGAATTCTCAAGATTGGATCCAAGTTTGTTAACCTAATTCATTCTAGGTTATATAATGAAGCTTTCCAGATCAAAAAACAGGGATTGGAGGCGTGAAACTGTCAGAAGAAAACTAAAACTTTGGACAAAAAGTGTGAGATCGAAATCCATCTTAGAGCCGTCCTCAAGGAGTTTCAAGGGTAGAAATACATTCCTGGACATCTCAGGAAGCTTCTCCAATCGATTTCACGCCTCTACACGTCCAGAATCGCTCCTTATCACTCTCACGGTTTGCAAAATTATTCAAATTCAATTACTGTAGTTCTTGCATCTTTAGCATGTTTAAGTTACATATTTGTGTTCATCATCATGTTTGCAATGGGTCTGGATAGTTTGATTTAAGTTATAGTGCAGGAACAAGCTTTTTCCACTGCTAGGGTTTTGTGCTCCAATTTGGGGTCTTGTGATTTAAGCAAAATTAGGCCTGATAATGGGTACCATGATGATCAGAGTTTCGAACCCAGTTGATTCAGGGTCCCCAATTGAATTTATATTGCGTGTGCTTGATTATTTAATAACACAGGTTTTTAGCAACAGACTTGCGTCTGTAGGTAAAGGTTCAGAGCCTAAAACGACAGATAGGGAAGAAGACAACAGTGTGTCACAACCTGACTGGCTGGTTTAAATTTTGGCGCGTTTTTCTGGCCACTAACTTGTTTTCCAATATATTATTTGTTTTTTTATATTAACAAGTTAACATCCAACGCAGTTGGCCAGAGAAAGGATGTCAGAGGCTCATGTCCTAGGTTCGATCCCAGGCGTGAGCTTTTAGCATTTTCTCCATTATTTTCACCAAATCCAGCAACACACCTCACCTTCTAAGAACCATCATATTCTAGATCCATCTCCAGCAGGTTCCATACCCATCTCCTTCTGAGAACCACCATCTTCTGGATCCATCTCCAGCAGGTTCCATATCCCTCTCCTTCTGAGAACCATCATCTTCTGGATCCATCTCCAGCAGGTTCCATACACCTCTCCTTCTGAGGATCATCATCCTCTGGATCCATCTCCAGCCAGATCCAACGCCAGCATATGCAAGTCCACCATGAGTCCCCAGAAGATGGTCTCATGGGATCAGGCGCTAGACTCTGAGCATTCCTTCTGGGTTTCACAAGTTCAGCACCCCCAGATCTGCTGATAGCAGACCTATTTGGTTATTTCTACTATCTTTCTTTAATTTCTTTTCTTTAATTATTTTGTTTTTTTTAATCAATACAAAAATTATTTTGTTAAATTAACAAATAAAAAAAATCACAAAAAAGACTTCTTTTCTTAATAAATATTATTTTTAATTAATTAGTTTAATTAATTTAGGGCAACTTTAATTTCTTTCATAATTAAAAGCAATTAGAAATTAGGTTTAATTAATTTGTGATTTAATTGTTTTCTCAAATAAAAGTCCACAAAAATTTCTTTCTCTCAATTAGGGTTTTAAGTTATTAATTACCGTCCTCGCATTTAATTCGCCGTGCGCTTGTTAATCATTTTGCCAATATTTTTGTAACTGTTCATGGTTTGTAATAGTTAATTTAGGGTTTTTATTTAATGTTTAAATCCTCGATTTTTTGGTTATGTATTTAATCCCCCTCCCCGAAGCGTTGTAATAGCTAGGTTTATTTTCTCGCATTTTTAATTCTCGCAAATATTTAACTGCCTTGATGTATGCTAATAGGATTGTATGGCAATAATGCATGACAAATTAAAATGGTTAGAAAACCCTAATGTGCAAAGATAAATAACTGAAACAAATCACTCGCACATATCACTCTTAGGGTATACTCTCACTTCGGTTGCCTTCGGTAAACAATCATTAAGTATAGGGTGTCTTAGTGGTTGCCCTCTTTTCTAAAAAAGATCAAATGTCCCATTCGAATGTTGCCTCGGATATGTTGCCTCGGAAATGCCGCTTCGGAAATATTGCCTCGAACATGATCTTAAGACTCTAGGGTTATTACTAAGGTGTCCTAACATTGCTTTAGTGACCGTACGTCCCTTTCGAATTGACCCTTACAACTCCAACGAAGGTGATACCTATTTCTCAGTAATGGGATAGCGCTGTCTAAAGGAAACAAGAATAGAAACGATCTTTTTTCGAGTAGGTAGATGCTAGTAGGTACTTGCTCAAATCAAAACTTTTCACACTTACACTTTTCAAACAAATTTTCAAAATAACTTCGTCACACCCTTGAAGACTGATACAAGGGTTATCACGAAGTAAAACATTTTTTCAAAACAAAGCACACACAAGCAATTTAAAAATGAGCAAGTACCTAAGAGCCCATGGAAAACCATGGATAGAAAGGGTGCTAACACCTTCCCTTTTTATAATCTACCCCCCATACCTAGAATATCTCGAAAAAGGATTTTTTTCTGTACTTTTTTCCTTTCCGGTTGGATGAAATAAAAGTCGGTGGCGACTCTTGCTTACCGCGGCATTTTGCAAACAAAAAACACAAAACGCAAACCAGTATTAAACAGTCGATTCTGCCACTGTATCACAGAACTGGCGACTCTGCTGGGGAATTATAAGTGGGGTATACCTTAGGATCTAGGTCATTAAAATTTCTTCTCTTGATTGCTTTGTTTTCTTTATTTTTGAGGGTTTTGTTTGGGGTTACTATAGATCCTACACTCGGATCTGGGGAACACCTTTTAGGTAAGTAGCAATAGATTGTGAGGGAACTGTACGGCGTAGACCGGTACGGTTGAAGCAGTAGCTACGTTAGTGTGGCACTTTGGTTGGTACCAGTATCCCTTGTGGAGAAACAAGGATAATACAGGGCTGCTGCGTGGTGTCGTGAGGCATCAACTGACTTTAGAACCTTTAATCTCCCAACTTGGCCATTAGAAAGTAGCGAGATAGCCGGCCTCGGTGTAGAGTTGAGAACTGGTTGATACTAGATGCTACACTCATTGAGATCATACTTTCGGAATATTTTGGTTGTAAGAAAAGATTGCGTGAGCTGAAACCATGACCGATGAAGGATGGTCAGTGATATTGAGATCCTCTAGAACCCGGTTACTTTTCTAGGACATGTTTGAAACCAACTTAATTTCAAGAGGGTATTACCTTTGACCTCATGCAAGCCTTAAACCTAAGGGCTTTGTGTGATTTGATTGTATTTTCCATACATGTGTTTGCTATACCTGTGGTTTATCATGACATCATGCATCATAACATGGCATTCATGCTTCATTACACTAACCATTTCAAAGACCAAAGGAATTTATATTTGTTTTGTTTTGCAGATCATGGCTTCCGTGCATAGAAATACTATCTGAATCAGCTTTGTGGAGATACCTTCCCAACTCAAAGAGCTAGTATCAATAGTTTCCGAAACTTATATTTTCATTAAGAGACACAGTCAACTTCTCAGCCTGGTTACTTCAAACCCTGATGAACAGATGATGAGCGTACTTTTTCAGTTCTTCGATCCCAAGCATCACTGCTTCACCTTTTTAGATTATCAGTTGGTACCCACCTTGGAAGAATTCTCTCATCTATTGGGCATATCCATTCTTGAACAGGTACCCTTCACAGGTATGGAAGAAGTTCCTAAGCCAGAAGTCATTTCCTCAACTTTACATTTGAAACGGGCCGACATGGTATCCAATTGGGAAACTCGAAGCGGAGTCGAGGGTTTTCTAGCCAAATTTCTGATAGACCAGACTCAACTATTTTGGGAAGATATGGAGTTTCATGCTTTTGAGGATTTCTTGGCTCTTCTTATCTATGGTTTTGTTCTCTTCCCTAATCCAGACTCTTTCGTAGATGTGAATGCTATCAAGATTTTCCTTTCTTGCAACCTTGTTCCTACCTTGCTTGGAGATATTTTACACGCTCTCCATACTCGTACCATGAAGAGAAGAGAGACTCTTATGTGCTCCATGCCATTGTTGTCGAGGTGGTTTATTTCTCACCTCTCTAGGTCTATACTGAAGAACGGAGAAGGTTTGGGTTGGTCACACAGAATAATGTCACTCGCTCATACGGATATTCTTTGGTGTTCCCGAGCTATGGAAGACACTGCTGTTATTGACCGCTGTGGGGGGTACCCTAATGTCCCATTACTTGGTATCAGAGGGGGTATAACTTACAATCCTTGTCTAGCTTTGCAACAATTTGGTCGTGCTCAAAGGGATGGTCCCTATGAGTTACTTCTCGAGGACATTGTATTCGACTATAAGGATGATGTTAAGGAGCATCGCCGTAGGTTCATATGAGCTTGGGGCATGGTAACTACTCGTACTCAACTCCAGAGTATGTCCATGGGGGCGAGTGAAGGCTTTAAGGACTATGCACAGAAGTGGAGAGACTTGGCTGGCAGAGTCCAACACCCGTTGTCTGATAGGGAGTTGGTTGATATGTTTCTGGGGACGCTATTTGGTCCATTCTTTAATCATTTGATCGACAACTCGTCAGCTGGTTTCACCGAGCTGATCTTGACTAGGGAGAGAGTAGAAGTTGGGATTCGTAGCGGCAAGATATAGAAGGATACTTCTTCGAGTTCGGTAAAGAAGCCTTTTGTTGGTAAGAAAGAAGCCAGTGCCATCTACAGCCCGAGGGGCCAAAATAGAGCTGAACATCGTCAAGCAGTAAGTGCCGTAATGATACCTAGGCCTGCAGTCTCTCCACAACGCAACAATCAACCAAGGGTGGAAAGGCCACAACGACAGTTTACCCGAATCAATATGACGTTGGCTGAAGTTCTACCTCATCTGCTGAGATCCAACTTGGCGACCTTGAAAGAGGCTCCCAAGAATCCGAATACCACATCTCCCCGATATAATCCAAACACTCGATGTACCTATCATTCGGAGAGTCCTGACCATGATACCAATGACTACCGGGCTCTAAGAAATAAGGTACAAGATCTGATCGAAGCCAAGGAAATTGAGTTCGATGTTCCGGAAAAGCCCAATGTCATAACTGCTCCCATGCCTAAGCACGGTCATGGAATTATTGTTGTGGATACCGAATTGTTTGTGACCTTAGTGGATGAAGTTTCTACTCCTCTCATGACTGTGAAGAAGAATTTTCTATTGGCCGGTTTATTTCTGGGTTGTGGTGAATATTACCACATGTGTTCACTTCTACCTTCTGGTTGCCATTTGCTGAAGTCAGGTGTTCAACGCCTGAAGGACGGTAAAGAAATTTTATTCGAGAAAACTTTGGTTCCTGTTTTTTCATCTGAAGACATTGCCATTATAACCATTTCCGCAAATCCTTCCAAGGTCTCCTCGAGAAGACCTGTTAGGATTACATCTACTCCAAGAATCGCTCCACTAATAATCACTGTTCCTGGTCCTGTCCCGTATGTCTCGGACAAAGCTGTCCCCTGGCATTATGGTACCGATGTGTACTATCATGGCATCAAATAAGATTTGAAAAATGAAGAGGCTCATCCTGATATTGGTAACATTGTGGGAACCAACAAGGTTACCCAAAGTGGAAGGGTCTTCTCTCCCGAGATTTCCCCTAAGACAGTCAACATGCCTATTGTCACTCCATCTGCTATTCTTGTTGGTACATCAACTACGACACCTGTTCTTACTCAATTTATTACCCCTGTCGGCTAATCGTCTGACACCCGCGACAAAGAGGTTATATGTGAGCCTGCCCGAACGAAGGTGCCTAGAAAAATTGTTGTGGAAGCCTCTAAGCAAGAGATAGAGGAAATATTGAAAATAATTAAAAAGAGCGACTACAATATGGTCGAGCAGCTGGGGAAGACCCCCTCAAAGATATCCATGTTATCCCTGTTGTTATGCTCTGAGGACCACGCGACGACTTTGATTGCATTCCTCAAAACTACGCATGTGCCGCAAGAGACTTCGGCTGATCAATTTAAAGATTGCATGGCAAGCCTGACTGCTGACAATGGGCTGGGTTTTTCAGATGCAGACTTGACACCGAAGGGAAGGAAGCATAATGATGCTCTGCATGTCTCGATTCAATGCAGGGGCACCACTATGGCTCATGTATTAGTAGATAATGGGTCTTCGCTGAATGTTCTGCCCAAGAAGGCATTGGACCAGTTGGATTGCGAGGGTTTGACTTTAAAGCCTAGTAACATTGTGGTAAGGGCTTTTGATGGGTCGAAAAGAATGGTGAACAGGGAGGTGGACATCCCTGTCAAAGTGGGTTCTCAGAACTTTGGGTCCACCTTCTATGTGATGGATATCAGGCCATTGTATTCTTGTTTGTTGGGTCGTCCTTGGATCCATGAGGCTGGGGCAGTTACTTCCACACTACACCAAATGCTGAAGTATCCGGTAAAAGGGAAGATTGTCATTGTGCCTGGTGAAGAGGAGTATATGGTGAGCCACCTTAATTCCTTCTGCTATGTAGAGATGGACGGGGAATTCATAGAAACTCCTTGTCAGAACTTCGAAGAGGTCCCTCAGATCTTGGCATCGACTAAAACTACTACCAACAACAAACCTCCTCTAAAGATGGCATCTCTCAAGGACGCCAGGACCATGGTTGAAGAAGGTGGGTGTACCAATTGGGGTCAGCTCCCTGATTTCACTCATAAAATTGACAAATTTGGTTTGGGCTTTACTACAGGGGCTCAAAGGGTTGTTTGACGAGCTCGGGCTGGAGGACCTCCCCTATGCATCAGCAATCGTGCGGTTAATGATATTAAAGACAGCGAGGAAGACTCAGACATTGACAGTTGGATCTACCCAACTACCAATGATGGACCGAGTAACTGGACGGCTAGGGACTTTATACCAGTTTCTTTTATTTCGCAGTAATTGTCTTACTTGTTTTGAGATTTGTAATAAACAATTTAAAACTTTACGACCTTGTTCCTGATGGGCTTTTACTGTATAGTCTAAATTATAACTGCAAGTGCACAACCTATCGAAGTAATATATAAGATTATCGAACCACAGAGACCAATTGTCAATCTATCGACTCTATTGTTAAGGTGTTTATCTAAGGCAGATCAGTAAGGGATTGAGTTCAGTACAGGGAAATAAATGCGAATAAATTTAAAGAGATAAAACAAACGGGATCGAATGTAAATCACGAGATCAGACAGTGTCCTAGCATGCATGTATAGTATTTACTTTTGGGCAATATTTTCCATTTATAGCAAAGAACTGTTTAACAGGAACTTGTAGCTTTCACATACTAAGAACCGAGTTTACTCTTTAAATTAAATTCCTTTATTGTCACTTATAAAGGGTGCCTAACGCGTTAAAGAAGTAAACCTATTTTTAAGAAACAAGTTATTTTGACTTAGTGAAAAAGTGTTTTAATTTGGAAAACTTAACTTAAAGAGATCCTTGGCTTTTGACCAAGAATGAGATTTTAATCCCACAAACGCGTCCGCAAATAGTTTCAAAATCGTTTTCTAAAATTATATCAAGTAATCCTACTTAACCAAATGAACTGCTTTCGCTCTTTTCTTTTAGTCAAGAACTAATCTGGCTTAATCTCAAGTATGGACGGCTTTCGATCTTACCCATAAACTTTTAAACACATTTAAACCAGTATTAAAAACTAAAACATCCCAAAGGTATTTCTATTAGCATGGCATGCAGAACATAGTTATGATTCGATCCTTACATTCTAACCCTAATAAATTTAGCTAGACATGGTAAGCATTTAAAGTCTATAAAACATGTAGACTATGATAAGAGCGTTTAAAGTCTATAAAACGTGTAGACTATGGTAAGAGTGTTTAGAGTCTATAAAACGTGTAGACTATGGTAAGAGCGTTTAAAGTCTATAAAACGTGTAGACTATGGTAAGAGCATTTAGAGTCTATAAAACATGTAGACTATGGTAAGAGCATTTAGAGTCTACAAAACGTGTAGACTATGGTAAGAGCATTTAGAGTCTATAAAACATGTAGACTATGGTTAGAGCATAAAATAAATGAAATCAATTAAATTAGAACCTTGCTCCAATCGGAGGCTTGAATATGATACAAGTCGTGGAAATGTAAAAGATAGTATGATAAACTTCAACCAAAGTGCTCCAAACTTGAATACAAACTCGCACACTCAAGTGTGATAACTTCCCGATGTGAGAAGATTATCACTTTACAAAGTAGTAATATATGCCTAAGTAGTAACTTGACTGGATCTAAGTTTGGATGAAAACGAAAATGAAATGAACTTTCTATTTATAGAAGATCCTGAAACTCTGTAAAGACGAGCATGCCCCTCAACTCCTTCTGAGCGGGAAATGGTTTGTGAAGGCCGCGGGTGCGGCCACCCTCCCCGCGGGTGCGGTGAGTGAAAATGGAGAGATCGTGGGAACGTGGAAGTTGGCCCCTGGGTGAAAGTGCGCCATGTCAGCGCGTTCCCTGTAGCCAGCGTAGAGCTGGACGCTATGTGTGTATTTTCTTGGAAAAACCCTATTTTTCTGGCGTTTTCGCTCGTTTCTTCTCTGAAGGCTCTGAAAGGACATGTGACCTGAAAACGAAGGAAACAAGGGCATAATACTAGAAAAACAATAATAAAACTAAGGAAAACATGTGATATTCGAGTCAGAAACATAGTGCGATTCGGTGTTATCAAATTCTCCCACACTTAAACCTTTGCTTGTCCTCAAGCAAAACACTCAGAAGTAGTTAAAGGGATACAAGTGTTTTTTCTAGTTATCAAGATAAAGCAGTAAGGTTCAAGTGAGAGTGTGTTCGACAGGTACCAACTATTTGAACTAAGAACATCGAAGTGACACTTTACCGCAGAATGCGGACATAAACCTTATTCCTACACAAGTCAACTCCTATTACTCCCACTATGCTAAGACTTCTCTTCTAGGTAAGGTCCTTTTCATTCAGGTGTAATCACATTAAGCCCGTTATCCGTACATACTCATAGTGTAGTGACCGGTTAGTGATTCTGATCTTTGCAATGGGATTCTGGTACAAGAATTGGTGTAATCCCGTTATTACCCAATTATAGCTGTGGGGGATCAGATCGTAATCTTCCCTACCGAGTTCAGCACCAGATACCTCTGAACCAGCCATAATGGGTAATGCCTTTTATTATTGTTTTTCACTTTTTATTTTTTGTGGATGTTCGCGACCAGTGGAATTAAATGATCGTGTGAGGATCACCCAATTCATGGTCGTAATGAAAGCGGGAGGTGACTCGATGAGGGTTAGAAGAAGATGATGCAGTGTGTGATGGTGTAAATCGAGGAGGTGACTCTGTTTGAAAGTCATACTCGTCATCAGTGTTGTTCCTCTCCTCTAAAGGAACATTCAGAGGTAACGGACCAATGAAAGCGGGAGCGCTTAAATCATAGGTCCAGTTACGCTCCAATCTAACGTCAGTGCGACGGGTACAGGGGAGGACAACACTTGGTATAGCAGCATTACCAATCTTAAGGTAATAGCCACCTTCCCTTCTCTCTTTGCAGAGGCGCATATCTTTCAAACATTTCAGGCCTGCAGTACGAGGAGGAAGTGGCTCTAAAGTAGCAAGCTCGGTGGCCAAGCCAAGGGCACGAGCGATAGTAGTAACCAGGCCACCAAAAGAAATCGGTGCCCCCTTTTTTCGGACATAGCTCATGTGAGCAATCATAAAGGGCACCGGGTTAATTTTGGTGTCAGTGAGGCATGCTTGCATAATAATTAACTCTTTAGCATTCACCTTGTTCGGGTTTTCCCGAGCAAAGATGGTGGATGCTAAAAGGTATCGGAAGACACAGATGGTCGAATTATGGACACTCGAGGCTAGCAGGCCATCAAAAGAATTTGCTTCTTGGTTTCCAGAAAGCATAGCCAGCGGTTGTCCATTCCGTATCCAAGGGTGCTTCACAAATAGCACCTTCCCCAAAAGGCATCCCTAACAACTCAGCTAAAAACCGTCGGTGGAGTAACTATATTCACGGTTAAACATTCTAAATTGTACCCCACCTATGGTACTAGCAGTGTTAGGTGTGACATTATAAATAAGTGAACTTAAAAACTCATATGTCAACCTTGGGTAGGTAGGTTCTTTTGCAGAGAAAATATTATGCATGCCTATTTTATCTAATAAATGAAAAACACTATGATAAATACCTAAAGTGTAGAGACAGTCTTTGTCAATATACCTGGTTGAGTAAATTGCCGTAGACTGTAGCTTTTCGAGCAGCTTCCTTTGTGTGGATCCTGGTTTGCCGCTTCGAAGAACATACCCATTAAAGTCCATTTTGATTGTTTTGAACGATTTGGAGAAAGAAAAATAGTATGGTGGAGGAATAAAATAGTGATTTTTATTGATTTGGAAGGTTTGTAGTGGGAAAAGAAATATAATAGAGAATTAGTTGAAGTGGAGAAATTATGGAAGGTAAGGTATGAAAATGTGGGTAAAATGAGGAAGAAAATGGGGTTTAAATAGGAAAAAATGGAGTAGATGGTGAATTTTCCGAAAAGTAGCCGTTTATTACCGTTGGAGGTCCACGGGTGCGGTCCCTCCCTCCGCAGGCGCGGCCTGTTGAATTTCTAGTTGGGCCGGATTTTGTTCTTTGGGCAATTGGGCTTCAAAAATGGTGGCTTACTCTTGTCACTTGGGGTGTACCTAGCGTTTTAAGGTGAAAATATATATATATATATATATATATATATATATATATATATATATATATATATATATATATATATATATATATATATATATATATATATATATATATATATATATATATATATATATATATATATATATATATATATATATATATATATATATATATATATATATATATATATATATATATATATATATATATATATATATATATATATATATATATATATATATATATATATATATATATATATATATATACATATAATATATATGTATATCATATATATATATATTTGTAAAATATATGTGTATATCATACACATACATTTTATTTTCTAATTTTTGCAAAATAAAATAAAACAAGTTAAGAGAAAATAAAATAAACACACAATATATATGTAAATGTAAGTGAGTACGAAGTGCAACTGAACTGAAAAAAAGAAAAAGTAAGTCTGAGAAATAAAATAAAAATAGTATAATAATAATAGCAATAGTGGACGTCTCATGATCAGATATCAGCAAAGTCACGTCCTCGCAGCTCAGTCACCTGGCGTCTGAGCTCAGCAATCCCGTGTGTCAAATCGTCGATCTCGCCAGCATATGTGGCACCATCTAGCTCTACCTGTAGGGTGAGATCAGCCACCTCCTGGCGAAGTGTAGCCATCTAAGCTCTCATGGCTGCCATCTGCGCTCTCATGTTGGGCTCCTGTAAGGTCAAGTTATTAGTATAAACAACGGTATGCTCATCCTCAGGTGCAGGCGTGTACTCTGGAGTAGGATTCTCTGTAACCGGATCCTTAGTGATCGGGTCGTCTGACTCTGGTGAATACTCTGGCTCTGGCAGGTCAGTGATGTCTATAACTGTCTCGCCCCAACCCTCTAGAGTGTAGTTCCAGTTTGCCCGGTTGGAGACGCAGGTCATTTGTGGATCAGGCAGGGTGAAATAATAGACAGTCTGGTCGTCAATAAGGAGCCTGTACTGATATGGATGAAAAGAAGCTCGGCGCATAAGGCCATGGTCTAAGCAGAAGTCAATGTTGATGCGTGTACTACAACAGTATGGTGTCAGGCAGAGTAACTGGCTATCCAAGCCCAGAGCAGATGCAATCAGCGTCACATTCCCACCAGCGTGCAAGTATCCCTCAGAGGATGATGCAACCATATCTAAACTTTCTATCAAGAAAGCTCCACTCGCAATGGGACGCGACTGAATAGCGCAGTATAAAAATAGTATCTCCTCAGCAGTCACTAAATGATCGCAATAGCTCCTCCCGAAGAAGGTATGACAAAGAATCATCTCAAAGTACCTGAAAGCTGGGTTATGAATCCTCTTAGACAGTTGCTCAGATGGGTCGAGGCTGCCCCTGTTGATAATAGCTCTCCAGAAACTGTCTATATCACTGCTCATGAAATACCCTAGAGGAAGCTCAGGGATGGCAGTAAGTGCAGTCTCGAATCCAAGCAGATCTCTAAACTGTCTCAAAGTAAAAGCATACTCTGCTCCGGACATGCGAAAACTAATCCGCCCACGGTCCTCTCTGGTGCCAACATAGGGCTCATACTCCAGTGAGTTGAGGAACTCCAAGGTGAGGTTCCTGTAGGTCACGTGGATCTCGTCAGCATATGCATCCTAACTTACCTGAGGGCACAGATAACGGATACTGGCCTCAATGCCTAGTGCATCCATGCAAGCAGAATCAGGGTATCTAGTCGGTAGCATCGGTCGAGCAGACAATGTAGCAAATCGCTCCCTCTGAGCGTCGTCTCTGAAGATGACATCGAGTCCGTCAATAAAATCCATTTGAAAAAGGTGATATAAGAGCACTTGGTCCTGAAAAAGATAGACGAGTCTGTCCAAAATTACAAATTTAATTACATAAAAGAAAAATTAAATTTTAAAAATTAAAAATAAAGAAAAAAGATCGTGGGTTGCCTCCCACGCAGCGCTTTGTTTAACGTCGTTAGCTTGACGATAAGATCTCACTTTTCACGTTGGGATTGGTGGGTCTATCAGAGTCTGACTAGAGTAGTCAATAGGCAGGTCACCTCCTCTATACAACTTCAGTCGTTGTCCATTTACCACGAAAGGAGCGCTTGAGTTATTCTTGATTTCTACAGCTCCTGATACTAACACTTTTGATACCTCGAATGGACCTGTCCATATTGAACGTAGCTTGCCAGGAAAAAGTCGTAATCTGGAATTAAACAGAAGAACAGGATCGCCTACATTGAATTCTTTCTTAGTAATTTTCTTGTCGTGCCATATCTTTGTTCTTTCTTTATAGATGATGGCATTCTCATAAGAATTTAGGCGGAGTTCTTCCAACTTATGTATGTCCATAATTCGTTTCTCTCTAGCTCTTAGGTAGTCTAAATTCAAGGATTTTATAGCCCAATAGGCTTTGTGTTCTAACTCGAAAGGTAAGTGGCAAGATTTTCCATAGACCAATTGATATGGGGTAGTTCCAATAGGGTTTTGTAAGCTGTTCTATAGGCCCAAAGTGCATCTTTCAGCTTTCCGGACCAATCCTTTCTGGATATTGACACGATTTTTTCTAGGATTTGCTTGTTTTCCCTATTCGATACCTCCACTTGGCCACTGGTTTGAGGGTGATATGGTGTTGCTACTCTATGTTTGACTCCATATTTTTTTAAAAGTTTATTGAATATCTTGGATATAAAGTGCGATCCTCCATCACTTATGACTAGACGGGGTGTTCCAAATCTAGGGAATATGATGCTCTTGAACAATTTGATCACTACTGTCGTGTCGTTTGTGGGGGCCGCTATTGCTTCTATCCACTTGGACACATAGTCAACTGCCACAAGAATATATTTATTTCCCGTTGATGATGGAAAAGGCCCCATGAAATCTATACCCCATACGTCAAAGAGTTCTACCTCTTGAATATTTCTTAATGGAATTTCGTCACGCCTTGAAATGTTCCCAGTGCATTGACACCGGTCACACTTGGTGATGTAAGTGTGGACATTTCACCATAAAGTTGTCCAGTAAAGGCCTGCTTGAAAGATTTTGGCACATGTCTTTGATGTGCTTGCGTGTCCACCATAAGGCGCGGCATGACAATGTTTGATGACGCTTTCCACTTCCTCCTCTGGAACACATCGTCTAAAGATGTTGTTTATTCCTCTTTCGAACAAGAGTGGTTCGTCCCAATAAAAGCTTTTGATGTCATTGAAGAACTTTTTCTTTTGTTGAAAACTTAAGTCTGGGGGTATGATGTCAGTAGCTAGATAGTTCATAATGTCTGCGTACCAAGGAACGTTTCTTATCATTGAGACTTTTTCCGGTTTAAATTCTTTATAGGTTTCAGAGTCATCCTCGCTCATTGTGTTTATCCTAGCTATCAGTCCGTCGTAAGTGAAGTGATCGTCTATTGGTATTAGATCTGGTTTCAAATGTTCTAGCCTAGATAGATGATCGGATACTAAATTCTCAGTGCCTCTCTTATCCTTAATGTCTAAGTCAAATTCTTGGAGTAAGAGAATCCACCTGAGCAATCTCGGCTTAGCGTCTTTTTTATTTAATAGATATCGGATTGCTGCATGATCAATATAAACTACAATCTTAGCTCTTACTAAATAAGATTGGAACTTATCGATTGCGAGTACTACGACTAGCAATTCCTTCTCTTTAGTTGTGTAGTTAAGTTGGGCGGTATCTAGGGTTCTACTGGCATAGTAAATGACATGTAATTTCTTGTCTTTTCTTTTCCCTAAGACAGCCCCAACTGCATAGTCACTAGCATCGCACATGATTTCAAATGGTTTCTCCCAGTCAGGAGGTTGAATGACAGGAGCTGAAATCAGCACTTGTTTTAGAATGTTGAAGGCTTCAAGACACTTCTCATTAAAGTCAAATTCAACATCTTTCATAAGAAGGTTAGTTAAGGGTTTTGTTATTTTGGAGAAGTCTTTTATAAAGCGTCGGTAGAATCCAGCATGTCCTAGAAAACTCCGTACTTCCCTAACGGTTTTAGGTGGGTTGAGGTTCTCTATAACTTCTATTTTGGCTTTGTCAACTTCTATCCCTCTCTCGGAGATGATATGCCCTAAAACTATTCCTTCGTTGACCATAAAGTGACACTTCTCCCAATTCAACACAAGGTTCACTTCCACACATCTTTCTAAGATTTTCTCAAGGTTCGAGAGACAATTTTTGAAATCTAATCCACATACAGAAAAATCATCCATGAATACTTCCATAATTCCGTCGAGATAGTCCGCAAATATGGACATCATACAACGTTGGAAGGTGGCAGGTGCATTACAGAGTCCAAAGGGCATCCGCCTATAGGCAAACGTTCCATAAGGACAGGTGAATGTAGTTTTTTCTTGGTCCTCTGGGTGAATAGGGATTTGGAAAAATCCGGAATATCCATCTAGATAATAGAAATACAAATGCCTAGCTAGACGTTCGAGCATCTGATCTATAAATGGAAGTGGGAAATGATCTTTCCTAGTCGCCTTATTTAGCTTTATGTAATCGATGCACATACGCCATCCTCCTTCTGTACGTTTTGCTACTTTGTCTCCCTTATCATTTTCAACAACCGTGATGCCTCCTTTCTTCGGCACCACATGTATAGGACTTACCCACTCACTATCCGATATCTGATATATTATACCAGCTTCCAGTAACTTAAGAACTTCTTTCTTAACTACATCACTCATAATAGGATTTATTCTTCTCTGATGCTCTCTAGAGGGTTTCGAATTTTCTTCTAGCATGATCTGATGCATGCATACGGACGGGCTTATCCCTTTCAAGTCAGAGATTTTATATCCTAATGCTGAAGGGTATCTTCGCAAGGTATCTAAGAGTTGATTTGTTTCGTTTTGGCCTAGAGTGGCGTTAATTATAACTGGGCGATTCATCTCTTCGTCCAAAAACTCATATCTTAGATTCTTGGGTAGTTCTTTGAGTTCTAGAGATGGCTTTTTAAGACACGGCATAGGATCGGGTGTAAGAGCTAAACATTCAAAGAGGTTGTCATCAATGTAAGGTTCTTTATATCCATCATCCTCTAGAATGGGTGTTGGTGGTAGTTTAATTAGGGATTCATCTTGGTCAAGTTCGTTTACGCATTCATCAATGATGTCGATTACATAACATGCATCTCCTATCACAGGTGCCATAAGGAATTTAGAGAGGATAAATTCTATCTTTTCATCTCCTACTTCAAAGGTAAGTTTTCCTTTCTTAACGTCGATTATAGCTCCGGCGATTGACAAGAATGGTCTTCCTAAGAGTATCGGGATTTCGTCATCTTCTTTAATATCCATTACCACGAAATCGGTTGGGATATACAACTGACCTATTCTAACTGGTATATCCTCTAATATCCCTGTGGGGTACTTGAAAGATCTATCAGCTAGTTGTAAAGACATTTTGGTTGGTTGTAGTTCTCCTAAGTTTAACCTCTTGCAGACTGCCAAAGGCATTAAGCTTACGCTTGCTCCTAGGTCTAAGAAAGCTTTGTCGATCATATGATTTCCTAGGATGCAAGGAATAGAAAAACTTCCAGGATCTTTGTCCTTTTTTGCAAGTTTATTTTCAAATATGGAATGACATTCTATGGGTTTAGGATCGTCGAGTCTGCGTTTGTTTGACAGGATGTCTTTTAAGAATTTAGCATATGATGGTATTTGGGTAATCGCTTCGGTAAAGGGAATATCTACATGGAGTTTCTCTATTACTTTGATGAATTTTTGGTATTGGCTTTCTATCTTGGTTTGTTTAAGTCTTTGTTGGTATGGTATTGGAGGTTTATAGGGTGGAGGTGGTGTATAAGTTTTATCTTTCGATTCTTCCATCTGGTTATGTTAGGTTCTTGGTTCCTCTGGTTTCTCTACTTGGTCCTCAGGTATGCTATGTTTTTTTGGTTTTTCGGGTACACACATTGTTGGAAGTTTCGGTCCATCGTAAGCGATTCCACTTCTTAGAGTGATAGAATTCGCTTGTCCTTTAGGATTAGGTTGAGTTTATCCAGGGAATTGTCCTCCAGGTGTGGTTTGCGTGGCTTGTGTTTGAGCTACTTGCGAGATCTGAGTCTCGAGTATCTTATGATGGGTTATCATTTGGTCAAACTTAGTTGCTAGTTGTGTTACTAGTTCGTTTGTATGGGCGTTTTGGTTCATAAATTCTTTGTTTTGCTGAGTCTGGGTTGCGATAAAAGTATCTAGGGTTTCCCTAAGATTTGGTCTTGGTGGCACAACTTGCATAGGTTAGTTTGATTTTTGAGGTTGAAAACCTTGTGGTCTGGGTGTTCTAGGATGTTGGATTAGATTGTTGTTTTTATAGGAAAAATTAGGGTGATTCATCCATCCAGGGTTATAGGTGTTCGAGAACGGGTTTCCTTGGGTGTAATTGACTTGTTCTGAGCTAGACTCATTCAACAGGTAACAATCTGAAGTTGGATGTCCTTGGGTTCCACAGAGTTCGCATTCCGAGTGGAGTGCAGCTACTGTGGCAGGGTTTTGGGATATGTTATCTACTCTTAAGGCTAGGGCGTCCATTTTAGCTTGCATCATGTTCATGCTACTTATCTCATGCACCCCTCCTTGGATCTCCTTCTTCTCCACTGTCGCTCGTTCTGCCCCCCATTGGTAATGGTTTTGGGCCATATCTTCGATCAGGGCACAAGCTTCAGGGTAAGGTTTGTTCATCAGCGCACCACATGCGGCGGCATCGATAGACATTTTGGTATTATAATGGAGTCCATTATATAAGGTGTGAATTATCAACCATTGCTCTAGGCCATGGTGTGGACAAGCTCTTAAAAGGTCTTTATATCTTTCCCAAGCTTCAAATAGAGATTCTCCCTGGTTTTGGGTGAATCTAGTGATCAGGTTTCTAAGAATAGCGGTTTTGCTAGGGGGAAAATACCTGGCAAGGAACACTCTTCTAAGGTCCTCCCAAGTTGTTATAGAATTGGCAGGGAAGGAATCTAACCAATCGTGAGCTTTCCCTCTTAGAGAGAATGGAAACAATCTTAGGCGTATTGCTTCAGATGTGGCACCATTTGCTTTGAGGGTGTCGGCTAATTGGATAAATGCCTTCAAGTGTTGATTCGGGTTCTCGGTAGCGAGACCAGCGAATTGGTTTTGTTGAACTAATTGTAATAGCGAGGGTTTTAGTTCGAAGTTGTTAGTTGTTATAGCTGGATTTACTATACTAGAACTAGGTTCCTCGTTAGATGGTTGGGCAAATTCCTTAAGCGGTCTTTGATTATGGTCCTCAGCCATAGCTTTCTTCAACTTTTGTATAAAGAGACGGGCTCGAGTGAAACATTCAGGTTCTACTAAAGGATCTATTAGGTTACCGGTGCTACGATTTCTACGCATCTACCGGCTAAATAAGTAGCCTTAGTCTAAACGGGATAACAAAAAGGGTACGAAATTTGGAAAAGTTGGTCCCCGGCAATGGCGCCAAAAACTTGATGGGCTTTTACTGTATAGTCTAAATTATATCTGCAAGTGCACAACCTATCGAAGTAATATATAAGATTATCGAACAACAGAGACCAATTGTCAATCTATCGACTCTATTGTTAAGGTGTTTATCTAAGGCAGATCAGTAAGGGATTGAATTTAGTACAGGGAAATAAAAGCGAATAAAATTAAAGAGATAAAACAAACAGGATCGAATGTAAATCACGAGATCAGATAGTGTCCTAGCATGCATGTATAGTATTTACTTTTGGGCAATATTTTCCATTTATAGCAAAGAACTGTTTAACAGGAACTTGTAGCTTTCGCATACTAAGAACCGAGTTTACTCTTTAAATTAAATTCCTTTATTGTCGCTTATAAAGGGTGCCTAACGCGTTAAAGAAGTAAACCTATTTTTAAGAAACAAGTTATTTTGACTTAGTGAAAAAGTGTTTTAATTTGGAAAACTTAACTTAAAGAGATCCTTGGCTTTTGACCAAGAATCAGATTTTAATCCCACAAACATGTCCGCAAATGTTTCAAAATCGTTTTCTAAAATTATATCAAGTAATCCTACTTAACCAAACGAACTGCTTTCGCTCTTTTCGTTTGGTCAAGAACTAATCTGGCTTAATCTCAAGTATGGACGGCTTTCGATCTTACCCATAAACTTTTAAACACATTTAAACCAGTATTAAAAACTAAAACATCCCAAAGGTATTTCTATTAGCATGGCATGCAGAACTTAGTTATGATTCGATCCTTACATTCTAACCCTAATAAATTTAGCTAGACATGGTAAGCATTTAAAGTCTATAAAACATGTAGACTATGATAAGAGCGTTTAAAGTCTATAAAACGTGTAGACTATGGTAAGAGCGTTTAGAGTCTATAAAACGTGTAGACTATGGTAAGAGCGTTTAGAGTCTATAAAACGTGTAGACTATGGTAAGAGCATTTAGAGTCTATAAAACATATAGACTATGGTAAGAGCATTTAGAGTCTATAAAACATGTAGACTATGGTAAGAGCATTTAGAGTCTATAAAACATGTAGACTATGGTAAGAGCATAAAATAAATGAAAGCAATTAAATTAGAACCTTGCTCCAATCGGAGGCTTAAATTTGATACAAGTCATGGAAATGTAAAAGATAGTATGATAAACTTCAACCAAAGTGCTCCAAACTTGAATACAAACTCGCACACTCAAGTGTGATAACTTCCCGATGTGAGAAGATTATCACTTTACAAAGTAGTAATATATGCCTAAGTAGTAACTTTACTGGATCTAAGTTTGGATCTAAGTTTGGATGAAAACGAAAATGAAATGAACTTGCTATTTATAGAAGATCCTGAAACTCTGTAAAGACGAGCATGCCCCTCAACTCCTTCTGAGCGGGAAATGGTTTGTGAAGGCCGCGGGCGCGGCCACCCTCCCCGCGGGCGCGGTGAGTGAAAATGGAGAGATCATGGGAACGTGGCAGTTGTCCCCTGGGTGAAAGTGCGCCATGTCAGCATGTTCCCTGTAGCCGGCGCGGAGCTGGACGCCATGTGTGTATTTTCTTGGAAAAACCCTATTTTTCTGGCGTTTTTGCTCGTTTCTTCTCTGAAGGCTCTGAAAGGACATGTGACCTGAAAACAAAGGAAACAAGGGCATAATACTAGAAAAACAATAATAAAACTAAGGAAAACATGTGATATTCGAGTCAGAAACATAGTGCGATTCGGTGTTATCAGTGCCTTGCCCGAGGCACATTGGCTTTGCTTGTGAGGGCTATTATTTGTCATTTGATATATCATTAATAAAGCATTGGACGTTTCTTGTGTACAAATTTTGTGCTCTCTATTTTTTCTTTTCTGTTTTCACTTTATCAAAACAGCTATTCTCTTACACACACTCACGTATCATACTGCGGATCCATATCCACTATGGATCCCATTGATAACAGCTTTGCTATTGCCAGTTATGACTTCAAAAATCCGATCAACCAAGCCGGAGACGAAGGTGACGATGATTGTGAGGTGCTTGGAGAACTTGCTAGACTATTACAGTTGGAAGAAAAGGCCATATAGCCTCATGAAGAACCGGTTGAGATAGTGAACTTGGGTACTGAGGAAGATAGAAAAGAGGTTAAAATAGGTGCAAATATGGAGCTTAGCATCAAACAGCGGTTGATACAAATGTTGCACGACTACTTTGAGATCTTTTCCTGGTCATATGTAGACATGCCAGGTTTAGACACTGATATTGTGGTTCATCGTCTGCTGACCAAAGAAGACTGTCCTCCAGTTAAACAGAAGGTCCGTCGTATGCACCC
Source organism: Vicia faba (assembly GCA_948472305.1). Classification (NCBI taxonomy): domain Eukaryota; kingdom Viridiplantae; phylum Streptophyta; class Magnoliopsida; order Fabales; family Fabaceae; genus Vicia; species Vicia faba. The sequence continues at coordinate 1,584,301,434 of OX451739.1, forward strand.
TGAAATGTCAGAGAAGATCAAGGAAGAGGTCATGAAGCAGTTCGACACAGGATTCTTAGCTGTCACTTCTTATCTATAGTGGGTTTCTAACGTCGTTCCGGTACCTAAGGAAGACGGTAAGGTACGAATGTGTGTGGATTATGGATATCTGAACAGGGCAAGCCCCAAGGATGACTTCCCTCTTCCTCACATTGATGTTCTGGTTAACAACACCGCGCAACACAAAATCTTCTCATTCATGGATGGTTTCTATGGCTACAACCAGATTAAGATGGCTCCTGAAGACATGGAGAAGACAACCTTCGTCACGCAGTGGGGAACCTTCTGCTATAAGGTGATGCCTTTTGGGTTGAAGAATGCCGGGGCAACTTATCAGCGCGCCATGGTCGCTTTGTTCCACGATATGATTCACCATGAGATCGAAGTTTATGTTGATGACATGATAGCTAGGTCTCAGACTGAGGAAGAGCACCTTGATCATCTATAAAAGTTGTTCGACAGGTTGAAGATATATAAGCTGAGGTTGAATCCGAACAAGTGCACCTTCGGGGTAAGGTATAGTAAACTTCTGGGTTTCATTTTCAGCGACAAAGGAATCCAAGTAGATCCTGCAAAGGTAAAGGCTATACAAGAAATTCCAGGTCCCTGTACAGAGAAGGAAGTTAGAGGTTTCTTGGGACGCATGAATTATATTGCCAGGTTCATTTCACATCTGACCGCTACTTGTGAGCCAATCTTCAAGCTTCTGAAGAAAAATCAAGTGGTAAAGTGGAATGATGAATGCCAGACCGCTTTCGAAAGAATCAAGGAATACCTTAAAGAACCACCAATCCTGATGCCCCTGGTTGAAGGAAGACCTTTGATTTTATACCTAACAGTGTTAGACAATTCAATAGGGTGTGTGCTGGATCAGCATGAAGATTCTGGTCGAAAAGAGCACGCAATATACTACCTTAGCAAAAAGTTTACCGACTGTGAGATAAGATACTCACTGCTCGAGAAAACTTGCGGCCATTTGGCATGAGCTTCTCGTCGACTAAGATAGTACATGCTGACCCACACTACCTTGTTGATATCGAAGATGGATCCAATCAAGTACATTTTTGAGAAGCATGCTGTTGTACCCCAAAATTTGCCCTCGCGCTTTTCCACAAAGAAATCTCAGCTTCAAACATTTCCTGACTTCTCAAACTGGCTCAAGAATCAGACAAACGGACTTTTCTTGACAGTCAAGCAGAATTAGGGTTTTACTGATTTTCAGAGCTCTGAATTGTTTCATACAGTGGGCTTAGGGTTTGGTTGATTTTTGGTTCAATTTTGATCAAGCGAGCGTGATTTGGCATTTAATCGGGAATTAAGGTTTTATGGGCATATTCTCAGAAGAATTTAAATTCCACAGCACTTTGCGGTTTATTTCAAGATTCGGATTAAATTCGCGTTATCTTGGTTTAATCAGCAAAAGAGACAGTGGTTTTGAATTCAGTACGTTTTGATTGGGCCAGTCATATACAGTATGCAGTGTTGGATTCACAGTGTTTATGTATTTGATCAGTCTATTTGGATCGACTGCTGCTTTGCTCTGGATGATGAATAAGACAGACTTAATTGATCAATGTTGTTTTATTTAAGTTATTTATTATTCTGAAATTAAATGATTGAATTTATTTTTCAATTGTTTTAATTCTAAGAATTTTAAATAAATAAATAAACAATAAAGAAATTAGAATTAATTGGATAATTTAAACTTTTATTGATATTTGAATTATTTGTACAAATTGTTGTTTATTACAGACAATAATTTACATTTAATTTAAATATTACATAGAATGAAAAAACTATCCTATTTTCTAATATTCTTCGTTCTTCACTCCGCTCCGGTATTCCATTTTTTTCATCTGCAAAAAGAAACAAGAAAAGTCAGAAAGCATTAAATTGGAAATGACAGATAAAAAGTGCTCATCATTAGGGGCCACTGACTGGGATCAGTTGACCCTCTCTGCAAATCACGGGATTTCTCCCGGTTCACAGAGAGGGAAGATTATTTTATTTCATGAATGCAAATGTCAAAAATGCATAAGTTATAAAATTCAAGCTGCATAAGAATCTCAATTTCCAATTCAAAACCATATAGTTCAAATCCAAACTGAAAAGTTCAAATCCAAACTTTCTATCCAAAAGCAAAGGCTACTGTCAAAATGCCCAAAGTCCACTCAAAGAAAATCACAAGTACCCAAGCTGTCATGAAAAGATTTAGCCAAGATATCAAGGAAAAGAAAGTCAGCACACATAAACTGTCAAAAGAGATAAAGATGCAAAATGTAGGATGCAAGCTAAGATCTTAATCATCACTTCCCATCCAGTGCCCCTTCAGAAAAGTACAATAATAATCATATAAAATTCTTAAATTGTACTGTAAAGAGAGAAGTAAAGAGAGATAAAGCAAGCAGGGTTTAGGCATAGTTCAGGTTCAGCAGTCAGAATAGACAGTAGGAAAGGAAGAGAGAGGAATATATACAAACTTCATCAACTCTGCATAAGAAGAAAAATCTACAAGACAGTTCAGTAGCAGCAGGGCAGAAGGCAGCTAGCCAGTACAAAGCAAACATAGGCATAGTTCAGTAGCAAGATAGCAAAAAAAAAGATATACAAAATCCAAAACTCAGTAGCAGGCAGTTCAGAGGATAGAAGGGAGATAAAGGCAGCAAAGCTCAGTTCAGCAAATAGACAGTAGAAAAGAAAGACAAAAGGAGCAAGCCAAAAACTCAGTTCAGAATAGAGAGGAGAGAAGAGAGATATCAAACTCAGTTCAGCAAAAGTCACAAAGCCAAAACTCCCTGTCAAAAAACCTGATAAGCAAGGTACCAACACCCTGTCCCAAAACCTCACTACCAAAACCAATACCCTGTCATAACCAAATATTATCTAACCAATGCCATAACCATACAAAAAAAACCAGCATTAGCCTCAACTAAAAAACATACTGAACCTGTCAAAGTAAAAACCTCACCCTGCCTCAACCTTCAAAAACACCATAACCTAAAAACTGATAACCTGCATCAACTTGCCACAAAGTCCAACCACACACTGCAAACCATAACCTGAACAACCTCAAGCCAAGCATCAGTCATGAAACATAGCCCAAACTCATACCCTGTCATAACCAGAACTACCATTACCCTGTTCAAACACCCAAACTTTGGCATACAAACTCAAAAGCCTCACCATAAAAAGCTAGCATCAGACCATGCCTATCAAACCACTACTGTCAAGCCTAAGCCCTCAGTAAAACATCACTGGGCAACACAAACAAGCATAGGCAACACAAATAAGCATATAGCCGCTCGAGAGAAGAAGAAAAAAGAAGCAACTCAGGGACATAGAAGAAAGTAACAAGCATAGGCAACAACTGTTCAAAGAACATTCAAGACCAGTTCAGAAGCATAGGCATCAAGGGCTCAGAGGAAAACAAAAGTATTCAGGCAACATAGGCCCTCAGATCTTAGAGATCATCACTGGGCATCTCAGGCAACCATACATAAGCAACAAGCACGCAAATATACAGTGGCAGAAGAAGATAAAGAAGTGAATTAGGGTTTCTCAGTGTACATCATCATCAAAGCCCTAACATATCAAAAGAACGAAAGTACCAGGAAAGCGTCAAACGCGAAGCAAGCTCAAAGTCCATCACCGCCGTTCCGGCCTCCTGAAGCATCACCCCTTCTTCTCTCCTCCATCTCCAAAATCAGGTAGCAATCTTCTCCCCCTTTCCTCTTCACCACATCATAACGGTACAAAGTCGGAAATCAGAACCCAAATTGAAACACAAATTCGTAAAAAAGGAGATAAAAACGTAAAGCATTGTAATCAAACCTTAAAGTCAAGAGCGCCAAGACCGTGCCTTGGAGGGAAGAAAGGTGTGGAGGGTGATGTTGGTGGCCGGATGGAGATGAAGACGGAAAGAACGTTGAACATACGAGCACCGCCGCTGCCTCGCCTAAACCTAATTTTTCGTCCCAACTGAGAACAAAACGCCTAACCCTAATTTTGGTTCCAGATCCACGGGCCTGACCCGTTCCTAATTATTCAAAGCACATTAACACACTAACCTTTTCTTTCTTTTCCTAAACAATACTTACTTCCTCTTTTTTAAAACACTAACCATTCTTTTTATTTTATAAAAGCAGTATTTTTTATCCCTTGAAAAAATACTAACTTAATTAAAATGCTTTTTTTTTATCATAAGGTTAAGACATTTTTTTGATAAGATATTTGTACATACATTTTAGAACATTCATTTTGTACATATCATATAAATTAGATTTGAAAATATTTTCTTTTAATTAATACACATTTGTATATAAAATAAATAAAATACTTTTTATACACAATTAACTTAAAAACATTTTTTTGAAATACATTTGTATATATTATCTTTTCTTTTTTTCATACATAATTAAATTGAAAATACTTTTTTTAATTACATATTTGTACATATTACACATTTTTTATACATAATTAAATTGAAACTTTTTTAATTAACATATACATTTGTACATACCAATTCAAATACATTCATTTTCTAAACATTGAAACTCACAAATATTTGGACTAAAATACTTTCCAATTAAAAACTTAACATTTAAACAAAACACTTCATTTCTCTTTGTACATAATTAAACATACAAAAAATCAAAGATTCATTTAAAATACATTTCTCTAGGTCAAACCCTAATACGACTCAATTTCACATTTCGCATTTGTTACACAATTCACATACATATACACTTGTACATATTTACACTTACACAATACATATACACTTGTACACTTACACAAATACATTCACATTGCCCTATACACATTTTATCTTATATTCGTACATTCGATATTTACATTTTGATTGCGACATTCGATTTGGTTGTAAATTATTGGGTACTATAAGTCTCATCCCCTTGTACATTTATACCCCCACTCCCGGACACTATTTTGTAATAGCGTAGATTTTACATTCCGCAATTTACAGCTTTCCAATTATACCATGGTTAGACCTAGGGTTTGTATGTACATAAAATCAAACGCTAGATAACCTAATACAAGACAAATACATGTAATCAATACACAATCACACTTGCACCCCCTAGGGTAATCCCACATGTTGCCTTCCAAAATGGGCCATGCTTGCACGTCGAGTATCTTTGGCAAAACGAATCAAATGATCATAAGTCCCTCAAAGTGTTGCCTAAACGGAATGATCATAGTCCCTTCAAAACAAATTGCCAAAGACACTTGGCACCATTGCATTCATGGTCCATACGATGACCCGCGCCCGTCCCGAATAAACTTCCTAAACGCAAGATTGTCCATCAATTTCAATGGTGGAACAAAATTGTTAAAAGGGGTTAAAACATGACAAAAACCTTTGAGTACAATAGGGTAGACAAAACTCTTAGTTACTTGAGATCAAACTTGCAAAAACACTTGCCTTCTTTTCAAAAACCACAATCCACAACACTTTCAAACAAACTTTTAAAAACATTTGAAAACATCTTTTCGAAAAGATTCACACTTTTGTAAAACACTCAAACACGAGTCAAATACATTAGTTGCCTAAGACAAGGCATCTTTTTCCAAAACATTTTCAAAAAGCACCCACACACACACCATTTTCAAAGCAATCGAAAAACAAGGCAAGTGATCTAAAAAACCAAGTAACTAAGAGCCCATGGATAACCATGGATGAAAAGGGTGCTAATACCTTCCCTTTTCATAATCTACCCCCCGAACCCACGAAACATCTCAAAAGGTTTTTGCTGTGCTTTTTTTAACCTTTCCTTTAGGATAAAATAAAAAGTCGGTGGCGACTCTTGCTCAACCGCACAAGTGCGAATACGAACGCAAAACACTAGTCAGTTCTCCCACCGTACCACAGAACTGGCGACTCTGCTGGGGAAAATTCAAAGTGGGGTTACCTTAGGGTTTAGATCACCTTTACTTTCAATTGATTGCTTTGTTTGCTTTACATTTGTGGGCTTTGTATCGGAGTTTTATAGATCCTAACCCGGATCTGGGGAAACCTTTTTTAGGTAGCATAATCTGTGAGGGACCTGTCCGGCGTAGACCGACATGGGTGAAGCAGTGGCTACGTTGGTGTGGCGTCTTAGTCTATACCTATATCCCTTGTGTTGCAACGGGGAGAATATAGGTCTTCTAAGGAGTCATTAAGCACCAACCAACCTTAGAACCCTAAATTGACCAACTTGGCTATTAGGACAGTAGCAGTATGCTACACTCATTGAGGCTAAACTCTCGAGATGGTTCCGTCCGCGAGAAAAGGTTGCGATGCTGGAGTTATGACCGATTGAGGGTAGCCAATGATATGAGATCCTCTAGAACCCGGTTACTTTTGATAGGACAGGTTTTAACCAACAAACTGAAAGAGGGTAGTACCTGAACCTCATGCAAGCCTAAACCTAAGGCCTTGTGTGCTTTGTGTGAATATTGTTTGCCTGTATATACACTTACTTGCTTGTGCATACATGTACATAACATCATACCATAGCATTTTAGCATTTTCAATAACCGTTTCAAGGATCTCGAGGGTTCTGTTAATGCAGGATTACGTTGAACTAGACGTCTATCCAGGGGCAAGAGGTCTCTCCTCTAACCAATCCAGTCAAAGTTCAAGAACAACAACTTGAATCAGTGGCTATGACCCACTCGACATGGTGAGCTTGATTCTTGTGGAAGGACGTCCACCGGTGCAGAGATCTCCAATCCAAGAGCAGAGTTCGACCTCTAACATTTTCTTGTGTTTACCCCAAGAGATCCTTGAAAACATGCATCCACATATCTTGCATTGCATTTTGACAATCTTTCCTTTTTCAGGTTTCCTTACTCTCCTGCTGTTTATTTCAGCAAGAGATGGCTCTAGAACGGTCTGTCAAAGACATCCAAGACCAGACTGCTCAACTGCAAGAGATGTTCCTGAACTTGTCTCTGGGGCAAGAAGAGATGAAAGCTCTCCTCACCAAAGGCTTGGGGAGTTCCAACAATGCCAGGAGTGATCAGATTGCGGAGCTGCAGTTTGATCTGACAACACTGAGGACTCAAATGATGGGATATTTGGTGGGCCAGATGGCTCTCATCCAAGACCTATCTCAAAGACAAGAGGAACTCAGAGTTCTTGTCCACCAACTGCTTCCAAACAACCAACTGGGGCAAACATCTGAGGTCGAAGAGCAAGTCACCGCTCGGCCTCCATCAACTCAAGAAGACAAGGGGAAAGCTCCTTTGCTAGCTTCAGGGTCACAAACCCATCAACAACCTCGCCAGCGTCAGCGGGGCAATCGGCGTAAACAAGAAAAGTCGGGAAGACAGTTTACGGAGACTGAAATACCATCATTCTTCATACTGAAGCGCCTGTTGGAGGTCAATTTGCTCACTGTAAAGGACCCTCCTCAGAAGCTCAATATCTCCTCTCCTCGCTTTAATCCCAACGAACTTTGTGTTTACCACTCCTGCAGCCCGGGGCACAGTACCAACGACTGTTGGGCCTTGAAGAACAAGATTCAAGATCTGATTGACATTGGGGTGCTGGAATTCATGCCAGACGGCGAGATGAAGATCTTCCGTTGAAGGGTTCTCCGCTTGAAGTGACGAAGCTCGAATTGAAAGACTTTTGCTTCTTTTTGAATTTTTCAAAGTTGTAATTTCTTTTGCTGTCAAACAATTATCTGTTGATGTTAAACTCTGTTTTCATTAATGCATTGCATATGTTTGTCTTGAGTTCATCCATTCGTTTCACTACTCTTATGCTTTTCTTTATGATATCTGACTCTTGATAAAAAGCTGCAAGCCTTTAGAGGGAGGATGACGAAACAATACCGTGATCTTATACAGTATGCTTTTGAACAAACCTTGCTGATGATGTACAGGCATTTCTTTCAATTCCCAAACACTGGAGTTATAAGGAAGTTAATCCCTAGTCAACCCCTTCGAGCCAAAGAAGTAGGAGTTTTCTGTTCTAAACGATCAAAACCTTTGATATAAACTTGGGGCAGGGTAGTATCTCAGTTAATTCAAGAGAAAACGCGCATTGAAGTCGCAAACTCTCGGTTCGTAATACAACGAACGACGTCGAAAAAGAAAGCATTCCTTCGGAATCAAAAGACAAGGGTGGTTCCCTATCACATAGACAGTCAATCTCTCAAAAGAGAAAAGCCCACCAAGCCAAAACCTATGAAGGAGGCTTAAGAAAGCTGGGGCATCCCGCTGACAGTAATCCCGAAAACGGTAACAGTCAGGCAAAAGTTAGGGATAACAAATCAAAATCAAAATAGTGAGGTCATTACAAAATCCTCAACAACATGAAAAGTGTTGAAAAAGAAAAAGGAGAAGATGACTGTCTCCCCAAAAGTCAAAACTGGTGAACCATCGCCCAAAAGTCGTTCCACACTCAAAACAGAGTGCGACGCACTATTAACTGAGCTTAGGTTGAAGGACATCACGAAGAGCGGGTGGGTACAAATATACTTTGAGCCTTTATCCTTTGTTTCTTAAACCGTGAACCAGGCCACGTTACAACCCTTCAAAAGTCCTAATTGAAGCATGGGTTAGTTCGAAAGCATACTGTTACAAAAGGTATCCTGACTCCTGTAGGGCTTTGCTCTAAATCTCGTGTTAACTTGTCTTATGAAAAGTTTTCTGCTAAAAACGCATTTTTCAAAACTTCGAGACAAACATAAACTTTGCATTGCTTGAATATCACTGTCTGCATTTAACCCCTTTTGTTTGACAGCGAAGAAGTTCATACAGCGAATTTTCGGAGGAACGAAAACTCTCTCAGTAAGTCTAAATCACTTCAAGAGGATAACGCTTCCATCAAATCTCCTATCAACAAGGGGCATGACATAGCACAATACAATTAACCTGGGACAGTCCAGTCAAGGTCCAACAGATCTTTCAAAGTTCAATTAACCTGGGGCAGTCCAGTCAAGGTTTCAAGAAATCTCTCAATATGCAGTGTAATCTAATTCAAGATTCTTCCACCACCACTCGGGGCATTCGAATGTCAAAAGTGTTCAACAAATCAACTACAACATTTCCAGATTCGACTCCTGTATCCAGCCAGGGCATATCTGTAGACTACATTTCCAGACTCGACTCCTGTATCTAGCCAGGGCACGTCTGAAGAGTTCGAAGATTCGATTCCTGTATCCAGCCAGGGCATATCTATTGACGACTATTTCCAGATTCGATTCCTGTATCCAGCCAGGGCATATCTGTTGACTACATTTCCAGACTCGACTCCTGTATCTAGCCAGGGCACGTCTGAAGAGTTCGAAGATTCGATTCCTGTATCCAGCCAGGGCATATTTATTGACGACTATTTCCGGATTCGATTCCTGTATCCAGCCAGGGCATATCTGTTGACTACATTTCCAGACTTGACTCCTGTATCTAGCCAGGGCATGTCTGAAGAGTTTGAAGATTCGACTCCTGTATCCTGCCAGGGCATATCTATCAACTATCACCTTTCCAGATTCGATTCCTGTATCCAGCCAGGGCATATCTATTGACGACTATTTCCAAATTCGATTCCTGTATCCAGCCAGGGCATATCTGTTGACTACATTTCCAGACTCGACTCCTGTATCTAGCCAGGGCACGTCTGAAGAGTTCGAAGATTCGATTCCTGTATCCAGCCAGGGCATATTTATTGACGACTATTTCCGGATTCGATTCCTGTATCCAGCCAGGGCATATCTGTTGACTACATTTCCAGACTCGACTCCTGTATCTAGCCAGGGCATGTCTGAAGAGTTTGAAGATTCGACTCCTGTATCCTACCAGGGCATATCTATCAACTATCACCTTTCCAGATTCGACTCCTGTATCCAGCCAGGGCATGTCTGAAGAATTCCAGATCAACACCTGCAACAACCCAGGAAACATCTGTGAACGACCGATTGTAGACCAACACCTGTAATAAACCAGGATTTTTATCTACATCACCACTTGGGGCATTCGAATGTCAAAAGTGTTCAAAACCGATGCAGTTTTTACACAAGCTCATCATCAGGAAACCCTACACCGGTTCCCTATCAAGACTTCTGAAACAGTTTACGGATTCTTCCCAACAACGGACGCCAATCTACCGACTTGTTCAGATTCTTATCAAGACTTCTGAAACAGTTTACGGATTCTTCCCAACAACGGACGCCAATCTACCGACTTGTTCAGATTCTTATCAAGACTTCTGAAACAGTTTACGGATTCTTCCCAACAACGGACGCCAATCTACCGACTTGTTCAGATTCTTATCAAGACTTCTGAAAACAGTTCATGGATTCATCCCAACAACGGATGTTAATCTATCAACTTGTTCAGATGCAACCTTCGAATTTAGTTTACGGACACTTCCCAACAACGGATGTTGTTCTATTGCTGATTCAACTTCAAGATTTCTGAAAACAGTGCACGGGTTCTCCAAGTAAACGGAGGTTAACCTATCGCTTGTTCAGATTCTTCTCAAAGCCAACAACCACGGAAGATCGCGCTCGCCAAAATTCTCCCTATCCCCAGCGGAGTTCCTTCAACCCCCAGCGGAGTCAGATTTTCAAACCTTCTCCCCACAGAGTTTTGAGGAAGCAATTTTTGAGTTCCCCAGTGAAGTCTCCAGGGTTACCTCCCATCAAACCAAAGACTCTCAATCTGGTCTCCCCGGCATGAGTCTACTAGTTTGGGACTCCCCAGTAGAGGTCATCAGGAATTCTCTTCCCCAGCGACAGCCAAGGATTTATTCTCCCCGGCAGCAGTCAAGATGCTTTTATCTTCAGCCATCTCGGAATCATGTATCCTTGGCAAGATTAGCTCATCAGCTTACATGCGCATTCATTACATTCATATCATAAACATTAAATGTCACATGCATTGCATCATGCATCATAACATTACATACAACTAACCTTTTACCTTTTCAGGTAAGATCAGTCGACAGACACAGATCATCTCCTAAGATTCATCCAAAAATAGTTCAGATGTGACCCGGACACGGCAACTTTCTGATACTTATTCCAGATTCATTCAGACGCATCAGCAGAAACCTTACACCGGTTCCTCTTCAACTTCTCAACTTCTGAAACAAGTTTACGGATTCTTCCCTACAACGGATGTCAATCTACCGATTTGTTCAGACTCTTCTCAAACTTTTGAAGACAGTTTACGGATTCTTCCCTACAACGGATGTCAATCTACCAACTGATTCAGACTCTTCTCAATTTTTGAAAATAGGTTACGGACGCTTCCCAACAACGGATGCTGCTCCATTGCTTGTTCAGTCCCAACTCCTGAAAATAGTTTTCAGATTTTCCAGACATGGACGTCAATCTGTTGCTTGTTCAGACCCCAATTCAGAGATATTCCAAAACAGGGATGCCCTTCTGATACTCGTCCACTCACCATTGACGTACAGTTCAACATCACCATATGGCATCTATAAGCCCATCCTCCTACCATCAGTCGCCGAATGGCATCTGTAAGCCCATTCTCAGATGGCATCTCTAAGCCCATCCCCCGACAAAATTCTTTCGCACCAGGTGGCATCTTTAAGCCCATCACCAAATGGCATCTTTAAGCCCATTCACCTTCACCGTCAGATTGACGAGCGCAAATTTTCTGGGCACATTAGTGTCCAATCTCCTTTTACCTTCAAGTCGCGAAAGGCAAACTTGCCAATCTAACTCTTCAGGTCAAAGAAGATTGAACAGGGGCAACTGTTGTACCCCAAAATTTGCCCTCACGCTTTTCCACAAAGAAATCTCAGCTTCAAACATTTCCTGACTTCTCAAACTGGCTCAAGAATCAGACAAACGGACTTTTCTTGACAGTCAAGCAGAATTAGGGTTTTACTGATTTTCAGAGCTCTGAATTGTTTCATACAGTGGGCTTAGGGTTTGGTTGATTTTTGGTTCAATTTTGATCAAGCGAGCGTGATTTGGCATTTAATCGGGAATTAAGGTTTTATGGGCATATTCTCAGAAGAATTTAAATTCCACAGCACTTTGCGGTTTATTTCAAGATTCGGATTAAATTCGCGTTATCTTGGTTTAATCAGCAAAAGAGACAGTGGTTTTGAATTCAGTACGTTTTGATTGGGCCAGTCATATACAGTATGCAGTGTTGGATTCACAGTGTTTATGTATTTGATCAGTCTATTTGGATCGACTGCTGCTTTGCTCTGGATGATGAATAAGACAGACTTAATTGATCAATGTTGTTTTATTTAAGTTATTTATTATTCTGAAATTAAATGATTGAATTTATTTTTCAATTGTTTTAATTCTAAGAATTTTAAATAAATAAATAAACAATAAAGAAATTAGAATTAATTGGATAATTTAAACTTTTATTGATATTTGAATTATTTGTACAAATTGTTGTTTATTACAGACAATAATTTACATTTAATTTAAATATTACATAGAATGAAAAAACTATCCTATTTTCTAATATTCTTCGTTCTTCACTCCGCTCCGGTATTCCATTTTTTTCATCTGCAAAAAGAAACAAGAAAAGTCAGAAAGCATTAAATTGGAAATGACAGATAAAAAGTGCTCATCATTAGGGGCCACTGACTGGGATCAGTTGACCCTCTCTGCAAATCACGGGATTTCTCCCGGTTCACAGAGAGGGAAGATTATTTTATTTCATGAATGCAAATGTCAAAAATGCATAAGTTATAAAATTCAAGCTGCATAAGAATCTCAATTTCCAATTCAAAACCATATAGTTCAAATCCAAACTGAAAAGTTCAAATCCAAACTTTCTATCCAAAAGCAAAGGCTACTGTCAAAATTCCCAAAGTCCACTCAAAGAAAATCACAAGTACCCAAGCTGTCATGAAAAGATTTAGCCAAGATATCAAGGAAAAGAAAGTCAGCACACATAAACTGTCAAAAGAGATAAAGATGCAAAATGTAGGATGCAAGCTAAGATCTTAATCATCACTTCCCATCCAGTGCCCCTTCAGAAAAGTACAATAATAATCATATAAAATTCTTAAATTGTACTGTAAAGAGAGAAGTAAAGAGAGATAAAGCAAGCAGGGTTTAGGCATAGTTCAGGTTCAGCAGTCAGAATAGACAGTAGGAAAGGAAGAGAGAGGAATATATACAAACTTCATCAACTCTGCATAAGAAGAAAAATCTACAAGACAGTTCAGTAGCAGCAGGGCAGAAGGCAGCTAGCCAGTACAAAGCAAACATAGGCATAGTTCAGTAGCAAGATAGCAAAAAAAAAGATATACAAAATCCAAAACTCAGTAGCAGGCAGTTCAGAGGATAGAAGGGAGATAAAGGCAGCAAAGCTCAGTTCAGCAAATAGACAGTAGAAAAGAAAGACAAAAGGAGCAAGCCAAAAACTCAGTTCAGAATAGAGAGGAGAGAAGAGAGATATCAAACTCAGTTCAGCAAAAGTCACAAAGCCAAAACTCCCTGTCAAAAAACCTGATAAGCAAGGTACCAACACCCTGTCCCAAAACCTCACTACCAAAACCAATACCCTGTCATAACCAAATATTATCTAACCAATGCCATAACCATACAAAAAAAACCAGCATTAGCCTCAACTAAAAAACATACTGAACCTGTCAAAGTAAAAACCTCACCCTGCCTCAACCTTCAAAAACACCATAACCTAAAAACTGATAACCTGCATCAACTTGCCACAAAGTCCAACCACACACTGCAAACCATAACCTGAACAACCTCAAGCCAAGCATCAGTCACGAAACATAGCCCAAACTCATACCCTGTCATAACCAGAACTACCATTACCCTGTTCAAACACCCAAACTTTGGCATACAAACTCAAAAGCCTCACCATAAAAAGCTAGCATCAGACCATGCCTATCAAACCACTACTGTCAAGCCTAAGCCCTCAGTAAAACATCACTGGGCAACACAAACAAGCATAGGCAACACAAATAAGCATATAGCCGCTCGAGAGAAGAAGAAAAAAGAAGCAACTCAGGGACATAGAAGAAAGTAACAAGCATAGGCAACAACTGTTCAAAGAACATTCAAGACCAGTTCAGAAGCATAGGCATCAAGGGCTCAGAGGAAAACAAAAGTATTCAGGCAACATAGGCCCTCAGATCTTAGAGATCATCACTGGGCATCTCAGGCAACCATACATAAGCAACAAGCACGCAAATATACAGTGGCAGAAGAAGATAAAGAAGTGAATTAGGGTTTCTCAGTGTACATCATCATCAAAGCCCTAACATATCAAAAGAACGAAAGTACCAGGAAAGCGTCAAACGCGAAGCAAGCTCAAAGTCCATCACCGCCGTTCCGGCCTCCTGAAGCATCACCCCTTCTTCTCTCCTCCATCTCCAAAATCAGGTAGCAATCTTCTCCCCCTTTCCTCTTCACCACATCATAACGGTACAAAGTCGGAAATCAGAACCCAAATTGAAACACAAATTCGTAAAAAAGGAGATAAAAACGTAAAGCATTGTAATCAAACCTTAAAGTCAAGAGCGCCAAGACCGTGCCTTGAAGGGAAGAAAGGTGTGGAGGGTGATGTTGGTGGCCGGATGAAGATGAAGACGGAAAGAACGTTGAACATACGAGCACCGACGCTGCCTCGCCTAAACCTAATTTTTCGTCCCAACTGAGAACAAAACGCCTAACCCTAATTTTGGTTCCAGATCCACGGGCCTGACCCGTTCCTAATTATTCAAAGCCCATTAACACACTAACCTTTTCTTTCTTTTCCTAAACAATACTTACTTCCTCTTTTTTAAAACACTAACCATTCTTTTTATTTTATAAAAGCAGTATTTTTTATCCCTTGAAAAAATACTAACTTAATTAAAATGCTTTTTTTTTATCATAAGGTTAAGACATTTTTTTGATAAGATATTTGTACATACATTTTAGAACATTCATTTTGTACATATCATATAAATTAGATTTGAAAATATTTTCTTTTAATTAATACACATTTGTATATAAAATAAATAAAATACTTTTTATACACAATTAACTTAAAAACATTTTTTTGAAATACATTTGTATATATTATCTTTTCTTTTTTTCATACATAATTAAATTGAAAATACTTTTTTTAATTACATATTTGTACATATTACACATTTTTTATACATAATTAAATTGAAACTTTTTTAATTAACATATACATTTGTACATACCAATTCAAATACATTCATTTTCTAAACATTGAAACTCACAAATATTTGGACTAAAATACTTTCCAATTAAAAACTTAACATTTAAACAAAACACTTCATTTCTCTTTGTACATAATTAAACATACAAAAAATCAAAGATTCATTTAAAATACATTTCTCTAGGTCAAACCCTAATACGACTCAATTTCACATTTCGCATTTGTTACACAATTCACATACATATACACTTGTACATATTTACACTTACACAATACATATACACTTGTACACTTACACAAATACATTCACATTGCCCTATACACATTTTATCTTATATTCGTACATTCGATATTTACATTTTGATTGCGACATTCGATTTGGTTGTAAATTATTGGGTACTATAAGTCTCATCCCCTTGTACATTTATACCCCCACTCCCGGACACTATTTTGTAATAGCGTAGATTTTACATTCCGCAATTTACAGCTTTCCAATTATACCATGGTTAGACCTAGGATTTGTATGTACATAAAATCAAACGCTAGATAACCTAATACAAGACAAATACATGTAATCAATACACAATCACACTTGCACCCCCTAGGGTAATCCCACATGTTGCCTTCCAAAATGGGCCATGCTTGCACGTCGAGTATCTTTGGCAAAACGAATCAAATGATCATAAGTCCCTCAAAGTGTTGCCTAAACGGAATGATCATAGTCCCTTCAAAACAAATTGCCAAAGACACTTGGCACCATTGCATTCATGGTCCATACGATGACCCGCGCCCGTCCCGAATAAACTTCCTAAACGCAAGATTGTCCATCAATTTCAATGGTGGAACAAAATTGTTAAAAGGGGTTAAAACATGACAAAAACCTTTGAGTACAATAGGGTAGACAAAACTCTTAGTTACTTGAGATCAAACTTGCAAAAACACTTGCCTTCTTTTCAAAAACCACAATCCACAACACTTTCAAACAAACTTTTAAAAACATTTGAAAACATCTTTTCGAAAAGATTCACACTTTTGTAAAACACTCAAACACGAGTCAAATACATTAGTTGCCTAAGACAAGGCATCTTTTTCCAAAACATTTTCAAAAAGCACCCACACACACACCATTTTCAAAGCAATCGAAAAACAAGGCAAGTGATCTAAAAAACCAAGTAACTAAGAGCCCATGGATAACCATGGATGAAAAGGGTGCTAATACCTTCCCTTTTCATAATCTACCCCCCGAACCCACGAAACATCTCAAAAGGTTTTTGCTGTGCTTTTTTTAACCTTTCCTTTAGGATAAAATAAAAAGTCGGTGGCGACTCTTGCTCAACCGCACAAGTGCGAATACGAACGCAAAACACTAGTCAGTTCTCCCACCGTACCACACATGCACTCTCCAGAAGAATAGCAAGATGGCAGATGATCTTAACTGAGTACTACATACAATATAAAACCCAGAAAGAAATAAAGGGGAGTGTATTGGCTGATCATTTGGCTCATCAGGCTGTGGATGACTACCAGTCCATGAATTTTGAGTTCTCGGATGGGAATATTATGATGGTGACTGACTATGAAGAACCTGGACCGGATGAAGGACCCAAGGAGGGATCCCGATGGACTATGGTTTTTGATGGAGCTTCAAACGCACTGGGTAATGGAATCGGCACTGTAATCATATCTCCTGAGGGCTGTCATACTCCGTTCACTGGCCGACTATGTTTCAACTGCACTAACAACATGGCGGATTATGAAGCTTGCATCATGGGACTCAAGGCTGCTATTGACCTCAGGATCAAATTCTTGGACGTTTTCAGGGATTCAGCCTTGGTAATAAGTCAGATCAATGGCGAATGGGATACGAAGCATCTGAATCTCGTCCCATATAAAGAGTACGTGTTGACATTGCTCCCACACTTTGAGGAGGTAACTTTTGAACATTTCCCACGAGAGGAGAACCAGTTGGCGGACGCTCTAGGTACCATGTCTTCTATGTTCAAAGTTAGGTGGGACAATGAAGCTCCCCAAAATCACCATTGAGAGGCTGGATGAACCAACACACTGCTGTGAAATCGATACAGAAGAAGTGGCAGACAAACTGTGGTTTCACGAAGCCAAGAGGTATCTCGAGACTCAAGAGTATCCCGAAGGGAAATCCATCAACGATAAGAAGTTTCTGAGAAGGTTCACTGCAAAGTTCTTCCTCAGTAATGGAATCCTCTATAAACGCAACCATGACTCCTTACTACTACGGTGTGTAGACTAGAGTAAAGCAGAGAGGATCATGACAGATCTACATGAAGGCACCTTCGGAACCTATTCTAGTGTACATACCATGGCTAAGAAGATCCAACAGGAAGGATACTACTGGTCCACTATGGAAGCCGATTGTTATCAGCACTCTCGAACTTGTCATAAGTTCAAAATCTACGCTGATAAGGTGCATGCGCCTCCGATCCCCTTAAACGTCTTGACAGCTCTGTGGCACTTTACAATGTGGGGCATCAACATGATTGGAGAAATCAGGCCCACTGCTTATAATTGATATCGCTTCATCCTAGTAGCCATTGATTACTTCACGAAGTGGGTTGAGGCAGCCTCTTTTGCTACAGTAACCAAGAACATCGTGGCACGGTTTATCCGACATAATCTGATATGTCGATATGGTGTGCCAGAGAGAATTATTACGGACAATGGTACGAATCTTAATAACACAATGATCACCGAGCTCTGTAAACAGTTCAAGATACAACATCATAATTCTTCTCCCTACCGGCCAAAGATGAATGACGCTGTTGAAGCAGCTAACAAGAACATCAAGAAGATTGTACAGAAGATGACGGTGACATACAAAGACTGACACGAGATGTTACCATTTGCTCTTCATGGATACCGTACCTCAGCACAGAAGTCGGCAGGTGAAACACCCTACTCTCTGGTATATGGCATGGAGGCATTCCTACCCATCGAAGTCCAGTTACCTTCTCTCAGGATTATGAAGGATGAGGGTTTTAACAAAGACGACTGGATCCAAACCCGACTTGATCAGTTAAATATAATCGATGAAAAGAGACTTACTGCTATTTTCCATGGTCATACGTATCAAAAGAGAATGATCAAGGCTTTTAACAAGAAAGTCAGGCGTCAAGAATATTAAGTCGGGGATCTAGTGATCAAACGCATCATACTGCCGCAAGGTGATCCCAGGGGCAAATGGACCCCCACGTACGAAGGACCATTTGTGGTTAAGAACATTTTCTCAGGTGGAGCTATGATTCTAACCACCATGGATGGTGACGACCTTCCTCACCCTGTCAATGCATACATAGTGAAAAGGTAATACGCCTAATTAAAAGACCCGTTAGGTTGACTGACCTAGGCAAAAATGAGGGCTTCCCGACGAACCAAAATGGTCCAGGAAAAAGTTAGGGATATAAAGCGTACCACTATGTCTCATTGGATCATCTTGTGACCAGATTTACATATCGGCTATCTAGCTCGGACGACGCTAATCAATCTGATCAACTTTCGGCCAAGAAGCAAAGTGATGAGATGCTTGAAGATATAAGAGTAATAGCAGAGTTGGAACCCAATGGGGTTGTTTCACATAGCTGTTTTTTTTCTTCTTTTACATAAATTTGTATAGCTTATATTTTTATGGCGGCATTCTCTTACTAGAGCGTCAGCCTCTTTGTACAAAAATGCCTATTACAAGCCAATTTCAAAAATTAATACAAGTCATTTTCACGAGAAACTTCAATCTATTTTTATTTTTCTGTTTTGTTTTGCAAGAACGTCCAATGACTTATTTTTTATATATGCATTTGAAAATGATTTATGCTCATAAATATTTACGTAAGAAACAAAAGATAATTACTCGTAATTCCAGAAACAGAGGCAAAAACAAGAAGTACTAAACCCGACGGTTACTCCGCCCATCAGGTGTCGGGATAGAGCCAACTTTGGAACAAAATCATTGGTACATACACTACCCACAAAGTAAAAGTATTCAAAAGCATTGATGTCATCTTTCTCGAAACAGGACATAACCTCCCCAGCCATGGTCATTCTAAAACTTGAGAGCTATATCCTCCAGCCGAATTTCATAATCACGGACGAGTCAGTAAATTTCATCCCCCAAGAAGATTTTATTTCTCTAGATACAGAGGCTCAATCCCCGACAAAGTTCATCACTTCAGCTACAAAAATGCACTTCCTAAGTTTGTTCCTCGCAAAGTTTATTCTCAAGCAGAACTCTTCCTGACAGAATATTCATAAATCTCCAACAATAGTCAAGGATTTATCTTCCCAGACGCGGGCATGCCCCGATAGCATTTCATAAACATACATCATGACATGCGCATACATATCATATACAACATAATCTCATTTATTTTGAGAACGTCATCTCACCCTGCATTTCATGCATCGCATATAATTAACCATGATAGCTTTTCAGGAAAAGACGATTAGCTTCAACAAATCCAGCAGTTATACAGGTCACGTCTGCAGACGACTAATGGAAACTCAGCTCCCTAAACCGAATGGGTCAACTAACCTACACTATTGCTTTGAAGTAACCCTACTATCCAGGTTCCTTCTCACATCCCTACTATCCAGGCTTTTATTTCGAAGTAACCCTACTATCCAGGTTCCTTCTCATAGCCCTACTATCCAGGCTTTCATTCCGAAGTAACCCTACTATCCAGGTTCCTTCTCACAGCCCTACTATCCATGCTTTCATTTCGAAGTAACCCTACTATCAAGGTTCCTTCTCACAGCCCTACTATCCAGGCTTTCATTTCTAAGTAACCCTACTATCCAGGTTCCTTCTCATAGCCCTACTATCCAGGCTTTCATTCCGAAGTAACCCTACTATTCCGGTTCCTTCTCATAGCCCTACTATCCAGGCTTTCATTCCAAAGTAACCCTACTATCCAGGTTCCTTCTTATAGCCCTACTATCCAGGCTTTCATTCCGAAGTAACCCTATGACCTAGGTTTCTTCTCATAGCCCTACTATCCAGGCTTTCATTTCGAAGTAACCCTACTATCCAGGTTCCTTCTCATAGCCCTACTATCCAGGCTTTCATTTAGAAGTAACCCTACTATCCAGGTTCCTTCTCATAGCCCTACTATCTAGGCTTTCATTTCGAAGTAAACCTACGACCCAGGTTCCTTCTCACATCCCTACTATCCAGGCTTTCATTTCTAAGTAACCCTACCATCCAGGTTCCTTCTCATAGCCATACTATCCAGGCTTTCATTTCGAAGTAACCCTACAACCCAGGTTCCTTCTTACAGCCCTACTATTCAGGATTTCATTTCGAAGTAACCCTAAGACCCAGGTTCCTTCTCATAACCTTACCATCTAGGTTTCTTCTCTCTTATCTCCAGACAACAGTTTACAACACTTTAAGACCTGGACCCGACCATATACGGTCGATTTCACATTCCCCCAGTAAGTCGCTGTGTAACCTGGACCATGACCAGATATGCAGTTTACTTCCACTTCCTCAATCAGGAGTTAATTCCCCAGTAGAGTAATGGACAACTGAAGCTCCTATACTCTTTTTCCCAGGACATGAATCAACATTCTCCAGCAAAGTCCTCCTCAACGGTAGGTACAAGAATACTCGCAAAGGAATCTTTCAGGCAACCAGTATATTTTCTGGATGGCATCTTTAAGCCCATCTCCGACGATTCTATGTCGACTTCCAAATGGAATCTGTAAGCCTATTCCCGATATCACCAAATCAAGTATCACCTCATGCGAGTGCAAATTTCTGGGCACTCTAGTGTTCAATCATCTTGCACCTTCAGATCACGAAAGGCAGACAAGCCAATCTACATCCTCAGGTTTAAGAAGATTGAACAGGGGCAGCGGTTGTACCCTAAAATTTACCCTCTCATTTTACTCAACACATTCCCATTGAGATCCTCAACTTGCTCAAGGATGCCCAAGAGTTGGCCAGACAAACTCTCTCCTAAGGCAATATACCTTAAACTAGGGTTTCCATTTTCTTCAAGATGGGTGAACTCCAAAGACCTCATATGCTCTCCATGGTCCTAATATGTTCTCAATACCCTCCATGTCAAATATCATGCCTTGCACAAGAAGTTTGCTCAGTCAACTGCTCAAATGCTTTAGAATCGACTGTATTAGGTCAAAAGTCAACTGTGGCCCACATACAGTCAAACTTCAAGATTTTTGGTCAAAATCAACATTTTAAATTTAATTTCATCATTTTATCAAGGGTTGATCATGATTCCTCAAGGAATGCCCCAAATTCATCAAAAGCCAAAAGTTGCTAAATTAGGGTTTCTTAGGAAAAGTCAATCAAACTTTGACCAAGCATAACTTCCTCATACTTTATTAGAAATTTTCCATCCAAGGCTCATTTTGAAGAGGATGAAATTCCCTACAATTCATCTTCATCCCTCAAGTTCAAAATATGCACTCATCAAAAGATATGAATTTCCATATTATAGGTCCTTTTGAAAAGTCAACAAAAACACTTTTTGGGTCAAGGCTTCTCACATGAACATGGAAGACCCAATGGAGATGAGGCAAAAAGTTTTGTTTAGGGGACATCTGAAGCTTTCTAAAAAGTCCAAGAACACCTCTCTAGGGTTAAAATTGGAAGAGATATGCCTTGTCAAAGTTGACCATTTTTGCAAAATTGCCAAAAGTCAAATGTGCTCAAAAATGCATTTTTTGCCAAATGGGCCTAACTTTTTATGCTTGCACCTCACTCATAACATGGTCCACAACCCAAATATTCACCCATACATTATTTGCTTCATTTTCCATTTTATTTTGATTTTTTATTAATTAAAAATTAAATTAAATCAAATAAATGACAAATAATAGCAAAGATTTGTTTTGATCTTATTTTTGGATAGAATCAAAAGCTAATTATACTGGCATATCAGGATCAAATCGAATCAAGGTTGATTGGCACAAGAATGGCATGATTAGGCCTAATTTGGAAACAAATCATACAAAGGAAAAATCATATCCAATCTTCAAAAACTTCAAAGATACCAGCTGTTTTTATAACCCTAGTTCAGTTAGGGATATATAATGAACAAGACCAAGTGCAAAACAAAGGGCTATCAGTCGTGAAAAGCACATAACAAAACTAAAAAAATTGCAAGAAAGTGAGAGATCATTCTTGGACTTAGAGGTTGATTTAGACCATTCTAAGACTGCCAATAGACTCCTGGACATCTCCAGAACGTGTCTCAATCAATTACAAGCATTTACACGCCCAGAACCGCACGACACAGAATTACAGTTTGCCCTTTTTTTTTTAAATCGATTACTGCAATTCTCGCATCATTAACACATTTAAATGATATATTTGTGATTGTTGATGTGTTTTCAACACGAATGAATGGTTTAATTGAGTTTTTGATGCCTACATACGCATGTGCCATTGCTAGGGTTTTCGTGGTTGTTTTAAGGCTTTTCCATACAGGTTGAATTGGCCAACGAAAAGGATACTCTGATGTTCGTGGGTTCAAGACAAATCGAACCATATAATTAGAATGTAGTTATCATGCGTTTTGGTGATTTTTGAAGTTTGCAGGGCTATGGCTACAAACATTTGTCCGTAGGTAAAAGGCAGGAACCTAAGGCGACATATGAGGAGGAAGACGACAACGTGTCTAGCCACCACTGGCTGACTTGAATTTCGCGCTTCTTTTTATATCCAGCCACTTTGTTTATATATTATATTTTGTTCTTGTTATACTAACAAATAAGAGAGATAGCCCAGATGGCTAGGCGCACTGGTGTTGAACGTGAGGACCTGGGTTCGATCCTAGGTCCCAGCGACCTGCTTTATTTTATTTCTCCTTTGCAGATCTGGTGATTCTCTTGGCCAAACGCCTACCATATGCCATCACCATCCAATGGATCACAACCTCTCCAGATCCAGCGCTCATCACTGAAGGAGCATGGTGCGATCTCAGGTTAGCACCACGTGGGATCCAGCGTTGACTGGGCTGGCTGGCTTCATGGGCCTGGAGATTTTCAACAATACACCCCCCCTTTCATTCAGCAAGTAGGCCCTTTTCTCATCTTTTAATTTTAATTCTTTTTTTTAAAATTATTTCTCTAACTACTTTTCTTATTTATTTAAAATAACATCAAATTATTCCTTTTTATTATTAAATCATGAAATCACAAAAAAATACCAAAAATCATTTTTTCATAAAATATTTATTTTCTTTGATTAATTAATTTAATTCAAAATTAGGGCAATTAAATCTTATTTTTTTGTAAATTAAAATCAATTAGAAATTAGGGTTTGATTTTGTATATAATTTATCTTTCTTCAAAAAATAACTTAAATATTTTTCTCAATTAGTTTTTTAGGTTTTATAATTATCCTCGCATCTAATTCGTCACGCGCATTTTAATTACCTTTTTTATTTATTATTTTTGTAACTGCTCCGAGTTTGTAATAGCTTTAATTAGGTTTTAATTCCGCCTTTTATTTTACAGTCTAAATAATTATGTATCTGCGAAAGCCATGTAATAGCTAGAACTTTAAACTTTCAGCACTTTAAATTCCTGCAAATTTTAACTGTCTAGATGTATGCTAATAGGATTGTATGGAAAGAATACTTGAAAATTAAAACGGTAGAAAACCCTAAATGTGAAAAGACAAATTAACTGAAAAATTACACTCACACATGCTCACTCCTAGGGTTTACTCCACTCCGGTTGCCTTCGGTTAAACGGTCATGAAGTATAGGGTTTGTTAGTGGTCGTCCTCTAGCCCCGAAAGATCTCAAATGACCCATTCGGATGCTGCCTCGGAAAAAGATCTTTAAGGCTTTAGGATGATTACTAACTCCTCCTAACATTGCTTTTGTGACGGTATCTGTCCCTTCAAACATCCCTTAAAACTCCAACGACGGTGCTACCTATTCCTTAATAATGGGATATCGCTGTCTAAAGGAAAACGAACAGTCTTTTTCAAGTAGGTAGAAAACTCTTAAGTACTTACTCAATCAATCAAACTTTTTTTCACCCAAACACTTTTTTAAAACAATTTTCAAAACAAATTCGTCACACCCTTGAGGACTGATACACGGGTTATCACGAAGTAAACTTTTTTTCAAAACAAGCACACACACAAGCAATTTTAAAAATGAGCAAGTACCTAAGAGCCCATGGAAAACCATGGATAGAAAGGGTGCTAACACCTTTCCCCGTACTCAGAAATATTCTCGAAAAAGTTTTTTCTGTTCTTTTTCCTTTTCCTTAGTTGGATGAAATAAAAGTAGGTGGTGACTCTTTCTTACCGTGACATTTGCGAATATAAAATGCAAACCAGTATCAACAGTCGGTTCTGCCACCGTATCACACTATTTCCTCGCAATTTTTCTATTATGTAACTGCCTATGGGATGTAATAGCCTAGGTGTATTTCTCCGCACTTTACTTTCCGCACCTATGTATGTATATATGTCTGTATATATAACTATATAGTAATTAGGTGTCTATGGAAAGACATAAAAAAACGCTAGATAACCCTAATCAAGACAAGTTAACTGAAAATAAAGCACTTTTCACACGCGCACCTCTAGGGCAACCCCCACTTGTTGCCTCAGATAAAAGCAGTTACGTCCCTCGAACGTGAGACGCTTTAGCAAAGACCCTCGGTTAAAAGATCGTAATCCATCGATGGCCCTTTGTTGCTGCTTTTGGTAAACGATCTTAGTCCATTACGACAAATTGCTAAAGCGTCCTACAAGTTTCCTTTATGACTGTACGATGACCTGCGCCCGTCCCACATGCATCCAACGATAAGGCTTCCTACTAACCAATGGTAGGATAACACTATCTAAAGGAGGACGAAAAGAACAAAAGACTTTTGAGTAGGTAGATAGTACTTAATCGCTTTCTCGCTGTTGTACCCCAATTTTTGCCCCTAAGATTCCCCTATCATATCATGTCAACTTGATCATAACAAAATCACATTAGGGTTGGTTCTTCCTCTTTTTTCTATCTCCTATATTTAAGTTTGCTCTTGAGGAATCTCCAAGCACCTTAGTTGTGTATTTTGTATATGCATTGATAATTAACCTCTAACCAAAATACAAAAAATATTTGTCTTTGTCTTTGCAAAATTGTGTTTTGTAGGTACCGAGTCAAAGCATCCGACAAATAAGGTTTTCTGGTATTATTTCCCTAAAATCTCTATTTGCAAAGAAAAAATAATAATTAAAATTTTTCATTTTTGTTTTCCTGTACAATCGATTGCTCCCATAGTGAAATCGATTGCTCCCATAGTGCAATCGATTGCACAGTGTATTGTGCACAATCTTTAAGAAAAGTGTAGTTTTAGCCTTCAAAAATAATTTTTTTTAGTATGTATCGACACATACGTGTTATGTGTCGACCCATGCAAGACAATCAATTATGTAATGTGTCGAAAAGGAAACTTGTATCGATCCATAGAGGCTTGTGTCGACTCATCCTATTTTGTATAACTAGCATGTGTCGACACATACATGTTATGTGTCGACTCATGCAAATTGATTAATTCTGTATTATGTTGAGATAGCAGCTTGTATCGATCCATAGAGGCTTGTGTCGACTCATCCTGTTTTGTATAACTAGCATGTGTCGACACATACATGTTATGTGTCGACTCATGTAAATTGATTGATTCTGTATTATGTTAAGATAGAAGCTTGTGTCGATCCATAGAGGCTTGTGTCGACTCATCCTGTTTTGTATAACTAGCATGTGTCGACACATACATGTTATGTGTCGACTCATGCAAATTGATTGATTTTGTATTATGTTGAGATAGCAGCTTGTATCGATCCATAGAAGCTTGCGTCGACTCATGCTGTGTTATACAACTAGAACGTGTCGATGCATACGACTCTTGTGCTGACTCATAGCAGCAAAACACACATGATTTTTGAAAAAAGCCAGCAATTTCAAAACTGTCATCTTTTTGGCTCCAATTTTTCTGCATAATTTGAAAATTATATCATTAATTTAATTTTTGGCTCCAAGAATCAATTACCAAATTACCACTAATCCCAATCCTAAACTCTGTAAATAGAGCCCTCATCTCATTCAAATTTCAAGCTTTTGATAGCCAAAATCACTTTGCTAAAAAATCTCTCAATTCTCTCCATCTACCAAATTCACTCAAAGCTCCATTTTCAAAAAGTTAGTAAGCTTTACATTGAAGCTTACTAATCTTTGAGCTAAACCTTCATCCAAACACTTTTTCTTCATCAATTCTCTACATCCAAGCTTGTCAATTGATTCTTGTGGTTGAATTGAAGCAAATTCTTGAAGTTGTTTTGATAATTCTCTAGATCTACCTTTGGTAAGTTGGATAATTCATCTTTCACAATGTGATCTCTTGGTGATCTTTGGGATTGATTCATTGAGCATTATTTTGTGATTCCAATGGTGTTATTTTCTCATGATTTGATGGAATTTTTGTGATCAATTGAATCCATGATCATAAGGTGTTTGATGGAAAGTTTGAACAAGAATTTGGCCTTTTAAAATGCTGTTTTGCTGCATGTAACAGTGTGCAATCGATTGCACAGAAGCAATTTTGCACAATTTTTTGAAAACTGTACTGTGTAAATCAATTTACACAGTAGTGCAATAGATTTACACAAGGACATAATTCATTTTTTTGCCTTGTTTTGGGGCAGCTTTGATCCAAAATGCTTTTTCTACTCACTCCTTTGATTGTTGGTTTGGATTGCAATTTTAAATGTCCAATTTGTCTTTAAACTCAATGAACTTTGTGATGTAGATGAATTTGGATAAATGCTCATCAATTCAAATATACCTAAGAGTGAATTATTTAATTCATTTTTGGTGCTTTGGATTAATGATATGTTTAGTGCTTTAATCCATCTAGAGGAGTGGTTGAATTTAAAGATGAAAGAATTTTGAGATGGTGATCCAAATTAGCTTATCATTCCCCTCCCTCTTCATCTTATCCCTTTATTTTTTAATTGTGCTACATGTTAAGGGATGGTGATCCCTATATCATTTATCCAAACATGAAGTACATAGATTGCTATTGACCGGCCTCAGAATAGGTGCGACTTCTACATAAGTCCACTTACGATTGCTTAACATAGCGCTAAATTTTGTCCCGATTCAAATAAATGATCATTCGTGGCCCAAACTTATGATTGCAAGCCCAAGTATGTTAATTTGATCTCTTTGATACAATAACCTTGAGATTCATTGTGTGGAGGCTTTGGTTCTACCAATCCTCTAATGGATCTACAACACCTTTGGTCAATGCGGATCACTTAAACATCGTTGATCATTAAATGTTACTTTTGAGGATTCCAAAATGGATGATATACTTGACAAAAAGAAAATGCAACTTGTTGTGTGGAGGCTTTGGTTCTACCAATCCTCTAATAAGTTCCAAATGCAAGTTTCAAGATGGTCATCCAACTAACCACTAATTTCTAACAATTGACTTTACTTTATGCTTTTATTTTTTATGCTTTATGTACCGTTTAATTTAAGCATTTACATTTCATGCCATTTTTTATTTTGCTCACTTGAGTTTTTCTTTTCCTTTTAAAGACACCTAATAATCAACATGAACCATACAAATCTTTAATGGTACTTGGACTATTTGGTTGCTATCCTTGGCATTATGGAGTATTGGACTTCTTGGACTTAGGATTAGAGACCTTGGCCTATCTTGGAGACTTTTGTGACTTTATTTGACATTTTGTCTGGAGTTCTTGAGGTTTACCTCAAGACATTGGGTTGTTTGTTTGTTTTGTATGCAGGTTATTGTGATTACATACTTTGTTTGTAATCTGGAATTCACCCGTATACAACCGTTACTCTGCCCAATTTTTGCAAAGACTTAATACACTTGAAGTTTGGTTCTCTCAAGAGGTCTAGTATCTTTGCTTTCTTGGTTTCAATCCAAAGAATGGGAATTCTATATTGATTCATAATGTCAAGTATTGGCTTCTTGTTGGTTAGATGGTTCTTATCCCTAGATTTTACCTTATGCTTTAGGATAGTCTCTTCATCTCCTCCCATCTTCTTTAATTTCAAAAATTGTCTCCCTCCTTTTAAAAACTCTTCTTATTTCTAAACTTGAAACACTTTCATAATAAACTTGGACTTAGGTCCATGCATTTTCAAAACATTTTCATAAATAAATTTCAATCAATTTAATAATACCTTGACATTTTTGTGAGAAGACTAAAAGTCAATCAATCTCATTCCAAACCATTTTTTCCACTTTGGCTTTTTATGTTATTTTAAAACTTTTCTTAAAAGATTAGACTCTTGTCAATCCTTGTAGTGATGCAAACAACCATACTTCTACAATATGTAGTAAAGAGAAATATTTTCCACTTGGGTGTTGAGTGAGGCATTGTTGATTTTAAAATCCAAGCCACATCCTCCACTTTGAGATGATGCAAATTCTCCTTTCTCATGATTGTGGGTAGTAAGTATGTTTTTCACACGGACAATGACGATGATGTCTTATCTCATAAAATTAACCAACACACTTGTGTTTCAAATTTTTAAAAGAGGAACTACGTGTACCCTGATCCCCTATTGCACGAAAGGTGGTACGTAGGCACTAAAGATTCGAAACCGCGGCGGGTGCAAAAATCATAAAAATATTTTTTTTCTCACCTCCACCATCCATTTTATATACAACACATTTTTATAGCCAAAATATACAGATTTTTCAAAGAGGTTCTTACGGAGTACCGTAGATATTTATGGTGCTAATACCTTCCATTTGCATAACCAACCCCCTTACCTTGAATCTTTCCCCCTTATTTGGGTTATTCACTCTTTTCCCATTCCTTTGGAAATAATAAAGCGCTGTGACGATTTTTATTTTGATTTGTATAAAGTCTAGTCAATCCAATGGCTTAGTCTTGAATATTTCTACCACTACACTCGCGAACATTTCATAACATTTTTCATACAAACACTTCTTTTCTGAAATATTTTCAAAACAAACACTTTGTATGTGTTCTCAACGATACGAGAATCATTACAAAGTTGTCGAACTTAGGCATTTTCGAAATATTTTCAAACTTACACATTCACTAAGCATTTTCAAAAGTGAGCTAGCAATTAAGATCCCGTAGATAACTACAGATAAAAAGGATAATAATACCTTCCCTTTTCATAACCTACCCCCCGAACTCAAAAAATTATCAAAAGGTCTTTCATGTTCTTTTCACCCTTCCCTTTATTGGATAAAAGAAAAGTCGGTGGAGATTCTTGCTATCCATAACATTTGCGATAAAATGCAAAATCAAGTCAGTTCTCCCATCGTATTACAGAGTGAAATGGGGTTTTAATAAGGGTTTGATGGAGGAAGTTTGAAGGTTGGAGAGTCAATGTGTGAGTGGGTGTTAACTTGAGTAGTTAATGGAGGAAATGGGGTTTTGAATGGAAGAATTTGGAATAAAGTATGGGGTTTGGAGTTTTAAAAAAGTTTGCTGGGTTCCTAAGCACGTGGCGAGGGCCACAATATGTGTGGCGAGGGCCATGATTTTCAATCCTTGTGGCGAGAGCCACAGTGTGTGGCGAGGGCCATAAATTCAAATTTTAGAATATTCCAGAAACTTGCAAGATGCATATATATATATATATATATATATATATATATATATATATATATATATATATATATATATATATATATATATATATATATATATATATATATATATATATATATATATATATATATATATATATATATATATACAAAAAAAAACTAAACAATGATTTATAGAAAAGAAAGGAAATGAGCAAAGAAAATATAAGTAAAATGCCATAAATAAAATGAATAAAAATCGTTATATTTTACGTCGGTAGCTCGACAAAAAATCTGGAAAAGAATGACAAGGAAAAGCCTAGTCTAGAAAACATCAAATCCTAATTAGAAAGCAATCAAAATCCTAAATTTAAAGTTAGTCCTTCACCATACTTAAACCAGACAGTGTCCTCACTGTTTAAATGTCAAGGTTGGAAATACGGTAATATCCAAATGCATTAGCCACTACGACACCCGTCGGTAGGAGGAGAAAAAGAGAAAATATGCTGATAAATATGGTCCAATTACTCTGTCACTACGTCCATAAAGTCGT
This sequence comes from Vicia faba, assembly GCA_948472305.1. Classification (NCBI taxonomy): domain Eukaryota; kingdom Viridiplantae; phylum Streptophyta; class Magnoliopsida; order Fabales; family Fabaceae; genus Vicia; species Vicia faba. The sequence goes on from OX451739.1 coordinate 1,584,331,804, forward strand.
GGAAGTCCATGCGTAATGTGTTTAACTCGCCTCTAAGGTTAGCAATATCTGTTTGTAGTTCAATGATTGCAGCAATGTGATCAATAGGCTGAGCGGCAGGGGAAGCATAGGAACTTGAGCCAGTGTCAGAGAGATATGCATCAAAGTGGTCATAGGTTTGGAGTGTCTCTGGAGGAGAGGGTGGTGCATATTTTTGTCCATCCAAATCAAAGATCCAATTGTTTTTGTCATGTACACTAGTCCTATGATTTGGCAAGGTAAATAGGTACACAACTTGATTGTTTATAAGAAAGTCAAACTCATACAGGCTCATGTTTCCAATAATGCCAATGTTAAAATAGAATTGAAGGTGCATGGGTCAGAATCCACCTAGAGGGTTAAGTATAATAAGTGGTTGTATCAATCCAATGACATTGGTAATCATGGTTACTAGGCCTCCTATTAGGATTGGTCCATGGGTAGCTTATGCAATACAAGCAAAGTTAGTGAACATAAATGTAGCAGCATTAATGGGACAGGCTTGTAAAGCACAATACATTATGAAAATCTCATCTTTGGACACTAAGGTTATGTTTTGTTCTTTTCCGAGTAAGGTGTAAGCTAGGATCTTATGAAAATAACGGATTGCATGATTGTGGATGTTCTCAGAATGCATGTCATTTGGATCAAGATGGTTGTTTCTTGAAATGCTACCCCAAAAAATAGTTTAGTTCAAGGTCTGTGAGGGGTTCTTCTTGGGTGATGGTAAAGGCATTAGAGCCATTTGGAAATCCTAGGATTTCAACCATTTCTCTATGGTATAGCGGTAGTCAACACCAAACATCCTAAAGGTGATTAAACCTCTACTAAATCCCAAAACATGGTTAGGTAAATAAACGAGGGAGCTCAAGAATTCAAGGGTTAGCCTACAGTAAGAACTAAATCTTATCCTCACAGCAAAATTAATCCAATTAATTTGGTTAAGTAGAAACATAACATTATCTTTGATTCCTAGCTTAGTCATGGTTAGTCCATCACGATAAATAGTTAATTCCATTTCTCTCTGAGCTAAAGCTTCAAAACGCCTCCTCGGGGCTCTGCCTCTGAAAACGATATCCATATAGTCCACTTGTTGCATCATGAAAGTTAATAGCTAGCTAAAGTTAAGTTAGCTTGAAAGTAAGTAGACAATAATACTAAGTTAGTAATGGTTAATTCTAAAGAATAAAACCGCGTAACATTATGAAAGAAAAAAATGAGAAATAAAAATAGTAAGGAAATATAAGAGACAGTCTAAAATCTAGAAATCAAAATTAAAGTTAAAATAGTGGGCTGCCTCCCACTAATCGCTTCATTTAATGTCGTAAACTCGACAAAGTTGAAAAAAAAACTAATTTTGTGAATGAGCGGGAAACTCTTCAAGCTTTAGACTAGTATAATAGTCTTTGTCGTCTATGCAATGATAATGTTTCAAACTATTCCCAATCACAATAAGTTGTTCACTAGATTTATCCTTGATTTCTATTGCACGATTTTGAAAAACCTTGGTAATTTCAAAGGCATCAGACCACCTAGAGCAAAGTTTACCCGGAAAGAGTCAAATTGAGAGTTGAACAGAAGGACTAATTCCCCTATTTAAACTCTCTTCTTAATATGCATTATCATTCCATTTCTTTATTCTTTCCTTGTAAATTTTGGCGTTCTCGTAAGCATCGAGTCGTAATTCCTCGAGTTCATGAATATCTAACACTCGTTTTTCACCTACAGCTGTATAATCCATATTTAGGGCCTTAATGGCCCAGTAAGCTTTATGCTCTAATTCAACCGGTAGATGGCAAGATTTAACATAGATTAATTTAAACAGTGTTGTTCCTATGGGAGTCTTATAAGCTGTTCTATATGCCCATAAAGCCTCGTGTAGCTTTGAGGACCAATCTTTCCTAGATATAGCTACTGTCTTTTCTAAAATTTGTTTAATCCCCCTATCAGAGACTTCCACTTGGCCACTTGTTTGTGGGTGGTAAGGTGTTGCTACGTGGTGTCAAACTCCATACTTAAGTAATAGTTTTTCAAAAATTTTGGAGATAAAATGATACCCACCATGACTAAAGACAAGTCTCGATATATCGAATCTAGGGAATTTGACTTTTTAAAAGCTTAATTACTACTCGTGCGTCATTTATAGGGGAAGCAACAACTTCAATCCATTTTGACATGTAATCAACAGCTACAAGTATAAACTTATTTCTAAAGAACGATGGGAATGGACCCATAAAGTCAATACCACACACATCAAAAACTTCTGCTTCTAGGATATTATTCAATGGCATTTCATTTTGCCTAGAGATGTTACCAGTGTGTTCACAACGGTCACAGTTTATAACTGTGGCGTGTACATCTTTCCATAAGTTGAGCCAATAGATGTCAGATTGTAGGATTTTCGCACAGGTTTTAGACGTGCTTGTATGGACTCCATAAGGTGCAGTATGGCAGTGCGTTATAATACTTTCTATCTCATCCCCGGGCATGCAACAACGGAAAATGCAATCAGTACCTCTCTGGAAGAGAAGGGGTTCATCCCACTAATACTGTTTAATTTCTTGGAAAAATATCTTCTTTTATTGGTAGGTTAACTCGGGTGGAAGAACACTGCTGCCAAGTAGTTTACGTAATCAACATACCAAGGTATGTCAAAATGAGCTAAGGTGGCTTCCACTAATTCATCAGTTTCAAAATCAGGGTTTTCTATTTTTGAAGGATAATCATTTTGATAACATTTAATTTTCTTAGTTTCTAACTAGGCAATAAGTTTATCATATTGGAAGTCATCATTGATTGGCACTAGTTCAAATTTTAGATTTTCGAGTCTAGAGAGGTGATCTGCTACATCATTTTCAGTTCCTTTTTTACCTTTGATTTCTAAGTCAAATTCTTGTAATAACATAATCCACCTTAATAGTCTAGGCTTAGTATATTTCTTATTTAATAGGTATCTAATAGCAGCATGGTCAGTATAGGTGATTAGTTTAGCTCCTACTAAGTAGGAACAAAATTTGTCTAAAGCAAACACTACTGCTAAAAGTTCCTTTTCGGTTGTGGCATAACTCATTTGTAACGCATCTAGAATTATACTTGCATAATATATAACATGAAGTTTTTTATCTTTTCGCTGTCCTAGGACAGCACCTACAACATAATCTCTCTCGTCACACATTATTTCGAACGGTTCACTCCAATCTGGAGGTTGCATAATGGGAGCTGAGATTAGTGCTTGTTTAAGTGTTTTAAATGCTTCTATATATTTTTCATCAAAGATGAATTCAACGTCTTTCATTAATAGCTCAGTTAGTAGTTTAGTTATTTTAGAGAAATCTTTGATGAAACGTCGATAGAAACCGGCGTGTCCTAAAAAGCTTCTGATTTCTCTAACAGTTTTGGGAGGTTGAAGGTTTCCTATGACTTTTATTTTAGCTTTATCAACTTTAATCCCCTTGTCGGGCACTATGTGTCTAAGTACAATTCCTTGTCGGATCACGAAATGGCATTTTTCCCAGTTTAGCACTAGATTGACATTTACGCATCTTTCAAGTATCGTTTTGAGGTTCGATAGACATCCTTCAAAGCTTTGCCCACAGATAGAGAAATCATCCATAAAAATATCCATTATACCATCTAGAAAATCAGCAAAGATTAACATCATGCATCTCTGAAATGTTGCAGGAGCGTTACTCAGTCCGAACGACATTCGCCGGTAGGCAAATGTACCATAATGACAGGTGAAGGTAGTCTTTTCTTAGTCATTAGGATGAATAGGGATTTGGAAAAATCTTGAATACCCGTCTAAATAGAAGAAATGGGAGTGTTTATCTAGACTTTCAAGCCTTTAATCAATAAAGGGTAAAGGAAAATGATCTTTACGAGTGGCTTTGTTTAGCTTTCTATAGTCGATGCATATTCTCTATTCGGTTTGAGTATGTTTTGCTACAAATTCTCCTTTTTCATTACTGACAACTGTAACACCTCCCTTCTTTGGTATAACACTATAATACGGTGGGAGAACTGACTTACGTGTTTTGTGTTTTATCGCAAATGTTGCGGATAGCAAGAGTCGCCACTGACTTTTCTTTTATCCAATAAAATAAAGGGTGAAAAGAACAAGAAACACCTTTTGAGAAATTTCTTGAGTTCGGGGGGCAGGTTATGAAAAGGGAAGGTGTTAGAACCATTTTCATTCTTAGTTATCTACAGGCTCTTAATTGTTAGCTCGCTTTGAAAATGCTTTGTGTTTGTGTTTGTTTGCAAATATTTTGAAAACGCATGAGTATGACAATTTTGCAATGATTCTCGTATCGTTGAGAATGTATGCAAAATGTTTGTTTGGAAAATATTTTTTGAAAGGGAGTGTTTGGAAAGATGTTTTGAAAATGCCATTGTAAGGTAATTTTGTAATGATTCTCTTTATCGTTGAGAATGTATACAAAATGTTTGTTTTGAAAATGGTTGTTTTGAAAGTGTGAAGTGTGGAATTTTGTTTTAGTTTATGAGAAATCAATTACGAGCGATCTACCTACTCAAAAAGTCTTTGTTCTTTTCCTCCTCCTTTTGGTAGTGCTATCCTACCATTAATTAGTAGGAAGCCCTATCATTGGATGTGAGGGACAAGTGTGGGTCATTGTACAGTCATAGAAGGAAACTTGTAAGATGCTTTAGCAATTATCGTAAGGGACTAAGGTCATTTACCAAAGTCAACATCGAAGGGTCATAGAGGGACTATAATATTTTTAATCGAGGGTCTTTGCTAAAGCGTCTTACGTTTGAGGAACATGACTATTTTTATCCGAGGCAACAAGTGATGTTAGCCCTAGAGGTGCATGTGTGTAAAGTGTGTTTGGTTCAATTATTTGTTTTGAATTAGAGTTTTTCTATGTTTTCTTTTAGTCTTGTCATATAAACACTAATTACTAACAATAATAAGGAAAATGGTGAATTGTAGAGTTTAAATGTCCTATGCTATTACAACGCTTTGGGAATGGGGGGTGCAAATTTCTGAAATAGGGAGGAAAGCAATAAAATCCTAATTATCTATTATAGACCAATTACAAAGATAATAATGCGAAATAATAAAATGTACAAAGAAATATAAAGTTGAGGAAAGAAAGAGGAAGTGTTTTTTTTTGGTTTTGGTAGAGAAAAATGTTTAATATTTTAACCTAATTAATTAAATTTGTATTTAAAAGAAATTAGTAACCTAACCAAATTAAATTAAGATAAAAATTAATTTCATTAATCAAAAGGAAAAGTAATTTATATATAGAAAAAAACTAAATCTAAATCAATTTAAAAGAGAAATTAATTGTTAGAAAATATTTTTGAGGTTTTATTTAGAAAAATATTTTGTGATGTAAAATAAATAATAAAAACCTAATTCTAATCATTTTTTACAAGTTTAAAAAAAAAAGTAATTTATTTTTTTTATGAAGATTAAAAATAATTGATTAAAACCTAAACATAATTTTTTATGATTTTTATGATTTAATATATTTTATTATATAAAATAAATAAATAAAGTAGAAAAAAGAAAATATAAAAAGAAATAAAAAATATTGAGCCATGAGTCAGAAGTAAAAAAAGGGGGTGTGAGAAAACCATTTAGGCCCAAAATATGTTTTTTGTTTGAGTCAGAAAAATAAAATAAAAATGAAATGAGCCTGCAAGTTAGTAAAATGGGGGTGAAATGCAACAAAAATAAGAAGCCCAAAACTACAAAGTCCAGGCGCTGCCTGATTCAATATAGCTAGCCTTTGATGGCTCACGGTGGATGTTTGCATCTGGAATGTAAATTTTGGATGTAGGGAGATCAGAGGGTGATGAAGGTGGGTGCAGCGTGTGCGCTTTAAGCTTGTGTGTATTGAATCTGAAACAAATAAATGTTAAACGAATAAAATGGTACCAATGGGGCTCGAACCCAAATCCCTATATTCACAGGCGCACGCTTTAACCACTGGGGTGGTGATACATCTGATAGTTAAAGCACAAACAAATAAATATATTACAAACTCATTTCTGAATATACTTCATCTTCTTCCTCATGCCAGAAGCCATAAACAACATCTTTGAATTTTCAAACTCTTCCATTTCTCAATCATTTTCAGAAGTGTAAACATGAAACTTGCTTAATTTTTCACCATGAATCCAACCATGCCATTAACATAAGCTAACAATCAAATATTAAAGCGAATTTTTGTTGGTACCAAACTGAACCCTAATTTTTCAGAAACTTCATTTCCAAAATTCTCATCACTCAGGCAAGATATATGAAATGTAAGCACATGGTTAGCTTCAGGGCAATGATGTCTACATTTTTTATTCAGAAAGTAAACATTAATGATGCTTGTATAGAAAGTTCAAAGTTGAGAAAACTTACCTCAAAAGTGAGAATCGTGTTTGAAGTTAGAGCGCTCCTGGAGGTGTTGTGATGATCTGGATAACTTCAATGAACTTCCAGGAAGCTATTGCAATGCTTACTTTGGATCGAGAGTGGCTGGATTCTTCTGGAGAAGTCAAGTTGCAGAGTTAAGTTTTAAAAATGGTGGATGGTGATGGAGGGATTAAAGAAGTGGTTCAAGTGTTTGGATCACTTCTATATGGTGTATAGATGATGTTTGAATGATTGAAATGGAAAATGCACGAGTAGATTATGAGTTTGGTGTTCAAGGTTAGAAGTTGCCACAAAATGGAGTTTTTATGCAAATTCTGGTTTGAGGGAGTATGAGGGCTGATGAATTCGTGCTTTGGCTTGCAAATGACCTCTTTATTTATAGGCAAGAGGTTTGACATCTTGAAGTAACCAGAATCTTGAGATAACATGTTATGGTTTGGTTGAAAATGAGAAATCAAGTTGGATAGATTTTCATGGTTCCAAGGTTCAATTACAAGCATGGTCTGAGTTTGTTGGGTGCAGGGAGGTTGCTTCTTCACTTTATAATGGAGTGTGATCAGAAGAAACAAGTGAGGAGCTTAATGCATTGACTTTGTGATTAAAGCTTGCTTTACAAGAATGGAAATGGTGCCTTTCTTCCAAAAATGGAAAAGTGTCTTGGACAATGGCTCAAACACTTGGATAATGGCTCAACCAATTGTGCAAACATTAAACTATGGAGTTATTTGCGAGTTAGAAGGTTTGTAAAGCAAGATTATGTAGCATAGCATGAAGATTGGATTATGTGTTCATCATCCAAATGGCCTATAATTCAAGTTTATCATGCCAACTTCAAGTATTTGAATCTCCTAGCTCAATAATGATCTCTTAAAGTTCTTGAACATTAACTTGCAACTTGTTAAAATTTCCAAGACGTTGGGACAAAAATCTGACCAAACTTGTTGAAAATTTCACTAAGTGTTTTGATAAAAATGACATGACTTCATGGGCCTATATCTCCTAACCCAAGAATTTTTTGGACATTAACCCTTAAGGACAAAGTTGTAGAATTCATCACGCTCTACGAATTTCATGTTGAAAGTTTTCCTTGAATCATCTTGCATCTTAGTGAAAAATGGTCATGAAGTAGTGAATTTATTAAGGTCAAAACACTTAGAACTTTCCTATGTATTGGAAATCTTGACTTTTTTGTTGAATTTGTTGATTCTTGATGATCAAGTTTGATATTTTTGAATGTCTTGATGATTCTTGATCTTTGAAATTCAATGTTGACCAAAAAGTCAAAGTTCGACTTTTTGTGTGATTGTTGACTTTTCATCAATTGATCCCAATTTCCACTTTCAATCCCTTTATCTTTAGAAATGATTTGAGCCATAAAATTAGGTCAAAATATTGTGTTTGAGTCCTTGAGATCATGTTTCAAGCCATTAGATCATGTACTAGGTCAAAAGTCAATGATCAGTCATTATAAGTCAAAACCCTAATTTTGACAATTTTGCCCTTTGATGATTTGAGTGCTTTCCTTGAGGAATTATGATCAAACCTTGATCAAATGATGAATATCACATCAAAATGTTGATGTTGGCAAAAATCTTGAAGTTTGACTGTATGTTGACCTCAGTTGACTTTTTACCCAATACAGTTGATTTTCAGTCATCTAAGCAATTGACTGGTCAAATTTGTGATGCAAGACTTGAAATTTGGTATAAGAATTTTTGGAGATCTATAATGAACCATGAAAGTCACTTGAGGCATTAAAATCCCAATTTTCCTTGAGAAAACCAAAACCCTAGTTGTGGACCCAGTGCATAGGAGGTGAGCTTGTCTGACCAGCTCTTTAGAATCTTTGAGCATTTGAGAACTTTTATGAGAAATATCTTGAAGAAAAGGGAGGGAAAATTTTTGGGTACAACAACTTCCCCTGTTCAATATTCTTAAACCTGAAGAGTTAGATTGACTCGTCCAATATTCGTGACTTGAGGTGGAAGATAATTGAACACTTAATTGCTCAGAAATTTGCACTCGCTTATGCACGAAGTAATGTTGTTGGTTGAATATGTCTGGTGTGATACGATGGGAGAACTGACTTGAGGTTTTGTGTTTGCAAATGTTGCGGTTTAGCAAGAGTCGCCATTGACTTTTCTTTTATCCAAAAGGAAAGGTGAAAAAGCACAGGAAAGACCTTTGAGATTGTTTCTTGAGTTCGGGGGGTAGATTATGAAAAGGGAAGGTATTAGCATCCTTTTCATCTGTGGTTTTCCACGGGCTCTTAGTTACTTGCTAGATTACTTGCTTTTTGTTTGAATTTGTGTTTTGTGTGGTTTTGAAAGTATTTTGAAAAGGTGTCATCGTTTAGGCAAACTTTGGAATGATTCCCGTTCGTAAGAATGTATGATAAGTGTTGAGCTTTTGAAAATATTTCAAGTTTTGGAAAGATGTTTTTTGAAGATGTTTTGAAAGTGTATGTGATTGTTTTCGAAAATAGCAAGGATATTTATTTTGAAATTGAGCAAGTAACTAAAAGTAATCTACCTACTCAAAGGTCTTAGATGTGTTTTTCCTCCTCCTTTAGATGTTTCTATCTTACCATTGATTTGGTAAGAAGCCCCAGCGTTGGATGTGAAGGGACGAGCGTTGGGTCATCGTATGACCATGATAACAATGTTGTGAGATGACTTAGCACTTTTCTTTAGGGACTAAGATCATTTTGAAAGGCAAATTTGATAGCGTCATCGAGGGACTATAATCTTGTATTTTTCGATTTGTTTGTGATAAGACATCCCACATGCATAACATGGCCATTTTTATAAGGCAACAAGTGGAATTACCTTAAGGGTGTAAGTGTGCGAGTGTATTTGATTTCATGCATAATTTATCTTGATTAGGGTGATCTATTTGTCAATTTTCATATCTTGTCATACACGCCCTAATTACTAGCATATATTGAAAGCAAGAACGGTGCAGATATGTAAAGTCCTACGCTATTACAATTTTTAGGGGGATGGGGGTACATATTTATGAATGGGGATTGTAAAATTAAAATTCTAAGTTACTATTACAACCATATTGAAATAGATAAGAATGTACAGGAAATGTAAAATGCTTATCTGTTTAAAAGGGAAATAACCTTTGTTTAAGAAAATATTTTTTGGGTTTTTTATGCTAAAAGAAAAATATAACATGCAAAATATAAAATATTTTTGCTGTTTTTTATTAATAATAAAAATAATATGAGGGCAAGATAATAAAACAGAAAGAAAACATGATCAGCGCAAAGTGCTGAAAATAGAAGAGGTCACAAGTTCTGATTCTGACTTGCTGCACAAAGAAAAACATGTTAGCAAAAAGATGGAAGTTCAGAAGTTCTGGATCTTCTGAGAACTCAAAAGTTTTTTTCAGAAGTTCTGACGCAACTGTCAGAACTTTGCCTCTCTCCATGCCAATCAGAACATCTGCAACTTAGTCATTTACAGAACAGAAGTTGCATGCATAATAATTATGACAAATTTCATGAAATATCAGAAGCACAAATCAGAAGCAGCATGTATTTGTTAATTCTAATTCTGAGTCCTAATTTCTTTATGAAACTCTAAACTGGGATTTCTTTTACTTAGGCAAGCAAACGCATGAATTTTCAGAATATGTACATCATCAGGATAAGAATATCTACATTATGCTAAATATGAAAAATCTGACAATGCTTAATCAGTTATGATGAGGGTCAGCAGAAAACTTACCTTGTAACTGGAAAGGATTCTGTGAACTGGAGGTTGGTCTTGAATTCTAGTGATGTTCTGAGTAACTTCTTCACGTGCTCAGCAGGATAGAAGTTGACAACTTCTAGAACAGCTAAGGGGTGAAGTTCTGATCCTTTTGAAATGGATATTGGTGGAGAATGTGTTACTGTTTGATTACAGAATTTGGGATGGTTTTAATCAAGAACACTTGAGGAAAAATGGAGCTTGAATAGAACGCTAAGATTTTGGTATTTTGTGTTTATAGTTTCCTAGGTTCTTGGAATTTTTGCAGTGGTTCAAATCTTTCTTTCTCAATTCTCTCGCCTCTTTCACAAATTTTCTCTCTTTCACAAATTTTTCTGGCCTTTTTCAGTGTGCAAATGGTGTTCTATTTATAGGAAAAGTTTTGCAGTTGGGGCGGTCAAGTGGTGCTAACATCATGTGCTAGGTGCTGACTTACTCTTGAAGTAAGCTTAAACAAGTGGGGGTTCAATGCATTCAAGTTGGATGGTTAACAGCGCCCCAGCTGGATCTGGCAGCGTGAATTAATGAAAAGTAGAGACAGCGCGTGGGTCTAGCATACTTTTGCACAGAAATTTGTCTTCCCAAGGCAGTAGGGGTACACGTGGTGTGAATCCATTGGATAAAGACTCAGAGGCGGTTGTGTGCATTAAATGGGTTCCCATGTGAAACTCCGCACTCTTGCTTGAATCTGGATTGGAAGTTCTGCTTCAGCGTAGCATCTCATCTTCTGATCTTTGTATCTTCTGGCTTCAGCATATTCCGAGGGATCCTTCAGAACTTCCAGTATACTTACAGCACACTTTGTTACCTTCTTTGTTTTAACCTTTGCAAACTCTGACTGAACCTTTGTGAAAACTGGTCCAGAAGTTCTGACCAAACTCTGTCTTGAGAATATCCAGAATTTGCAGAGTGTGAACACTGGCCCAGAAGTTATGAAATTGTCATATTTCCTAAATACTTAGAAAAAATTCTAAGTTTTTAGAATTTGATTTTTTCCAAAGTAAAATTTGATTTTTGAAACTCTTGATGAAACAAACTTCATATTCCAACATGTCTTGATGAAATATGATTTTTGAGATTTGATTTTGATCCAAGAATTTAATCAGAGCTTGTGCATGGGCGTCGAAACATAGCAATAAGGACAACATTGATATTTTAGAAGTGGTTTGCCCCAACTGTCCTACTATTTTGAAGTCACTTTTCTTGATGATTCTCAGAATTTCCTCCATCTCTTGTTTGCGTCTATTTCTTTTCAAATTACGTACTTTCATTATTAGAGTAATTGAGCATAAAGAGGACATTCATAAAAACAAATGACCAAAACTCTATTCCCTCCCGACAGCATATTTCACTCCACCATATTTTCCTTTGCGCGACTCGAATGTCAATCTTCACAAGAAGCTCAATAATATAGAAATCAAGGGAACTTCTTTATTCATTTGTTATAAAGATACAGTTTCCACTAGACAACTTGGTCGGTATCCAACACCAATGAATATTTCCATGACAAAACTATGGAGTAAAACACCAATGGTTTATGGAATTAAGACTTCCTAAACCATTATTCTATTTTTCATATTTAAATTACTTGGATTGCTTTTCTCATCCCCTCATGTTTTTCAATTTAGATATCCTCACATTGATTGCTATGGAATTAATCAACTAACCAATGCTACCAATCATAAACACACCTTTTCCCTAGAAATACAGCTGGCCCGCCAATCACTAATTCTTGTTAGCTCACTGGCAAAAACTAACAAAATGGAAGACTTCATACAACACAATAAAGTACCAAGTGTGAAAACAGTGCTCAATTATTCTTACTTTCTTCAAGAAAGACATTGCTAGATAAGAACATAAGCAATATTGCAATATCAAAACTCAAGTTGCATGGACGAATTCAAAACTCAAGTTGCAATATCAAAACTCAAGTTGCATGTCTCGAGGATATTCAAGCCAGTACTTTAGGTTTGCATTCTGCAGTACATTGTTGAGTTGTATGGACGAATTCTGAGTATAAAGATACAGATAACTGTACGGCAAAATATTGCTCACAGAAATTAAGCTAGAGATGTTTAATTAACTACAAGGAAAAGTAACAAAATCTGCAAATAATGCAACTATTCTAGACTTAATGTTTTGATCAATAATCAATATCTTCATATGCAAAGTTGTTCTGCAAAGTCTATCTGTATTATACTTTTTGACATCAGATATATTGACATTTCACTAACTGCCATGAAATTTTCTGATAGATATTAACTGCAAGTACCTTATATAATCAATTAGAACCCCCTGATATATAATGACACCTACACAGAAAATCAGAAGTCTAAAGATCCACATTGTTTGCTCTCAATGCTCTTTCTTCCATGGCTTTCATTTTCTTCCTTGCAACCAACTTCAACCCGACTCCGTCCAATTCCCAATTTAGGCAAACCTCGGTTCAATCCATCAAGCAGAACACAAGCTTTACACCACTTCTGTACATGAAAAGGTTATTGTATCTCAGCAATTCAAGTTCAGATGACCCAATAGTGAAATCAAAGGGAGAAAAAGACTGAACAAGACCTTAAGGATTAAGAACCCCCATTACAATACAGCCCATTGAGCCCAAGGAAAATATCAGATGAAACTGATCATTAAGTCGAATTTAACAGAATTTTTTGAAATTAGCGAGAATATCAATGTTGAAAAACAAAGTTAGCAATATAAAATAACAACTTAATCCGTCCATAAGCCTACTCAAATTGAGATTTGTTTATAGTGGCATGAAAGCAAGACTAGTTGAAACAATCTTATTCAAAGTAAACCATCAATGTGGATTGAAAAGCAGCATTGTATACATGAAACCAACTTTTCCCATGTTAATATTCAACCATGTGGGGGAGCGAGGAAAATACCTGACTTGAAATATAACCACATCGTTCACACGTACCCTGCTCCGGCATTTTAGTAGTGGTAGAAATCCTGAAATTCTCTCCGGATTTGATGATGTCGAGAATGGCCCTGGGTCTGCATTTTCATAAATATGAACATGAGTCAAGTCAATGGAATACTGTAAATAACAAACAAACACGGAAAAGTGATAGGGTTTTACCACCTGATTCTCTCCAAATCCTTGATGAACTCGCGAGCAAAACCACGATAAGCATTTGGAGAATAAATACATTCAGTTGAAAAGTAATCAAGCTTCTTGAAATAAGCATACATAACAATCTCTTTTTCATAAGTATACTTGAAAGGTTTACATCTAGGGATTGGTCCATCTTCCCCAGTCACAATTGAACTACATCTACTCAATCTAGCTATATCACCTCTCAATATGTTCAACAGAATCGTCTCGGCAATATCATCGGCGTTGTGTCCTGTGACCAGTTTATCCACCTTCAGGAAAGCCGCTCCCCGATCAAGCGCCTGGCGACGGAATACGCCGCAGAAGGTGCAATTGTTCTTCAAACCGATCAGTTTAACAATCTCGTCCATCGTCCAGCCGTACAAATCCTTGTAGGACACAACTTTGAGAGGCAATCCATACTGAATCTGGTTTCGATGAACGGTTTCGAGAGAATCGTCGCGGTAGCCGGTGATGCCTTCGTCGACGGAGAGGAGGAAGAGATGGAGGCCGTAATCGCGGTCGCGGTTGAGTTTGGATAAAACGTAGGCGAGGACGGTGGAGTCTTTACCGCCGGAAGCGCCGATAGCGACGCGGTCGCCGCGGGTGAAGAGACGGTTGGAGAGGATGATTTGGTGAATTTCGTTTTCGAAGGCGAGATAGAAACATTGAGTGCAAATCTGTTGAAGGGTTTTGGGTCTTTTGAGAGAAGCTCTTCTTTCGTTGCATAAACAGCAGATGCGCACGTTTCTCTTCCCTTCCATTCTCTTTACGACCACCTAAACCCTAACTATCTTCAAACAACAGCACCAAAAACAATACTTTAAGTATCTGTTTCATAGCACCATTTTGAAGCTAATATTTTAACTTAAATATATTTACTTCAATTTTTTATGAGGGAAATGAATCGGAGGTAATTAGATTTATTTCTGGAACCGTTTTTCAATCCCTAGGAATTTGGGGAGGGATGGACTGAAAAGATTTATGATAAAAACTTATTTTTATTATATTGATAAAATTACTTATACGTTGTTGTTAAAATTTTAAATTATCCTTAGTAAATATTATGTTTTAATATTTGTTCTTTTATTAAAATTTCTCTATATATTTTTCCGACAATTCTATTATTTTTATTAATAAATTTACTTTTTTTTTCGAATGTTTTATTTTTGTTTATTTTCATTGTTTGTAAAAAAGATTTTTACAATAAGAAACTTAGTCTATTTCATTATTCAAATAATATTCATTTCTTTTTCCTGTCAAATAACTTCTTGCACTCATTGACTCTATTATATGATTTAGGAGTGTTGTCACTGATCTTCCTTGTTATCATCTGAAAATATGTCTTTTTCAATGCAATTCTTTCTTCTTCTTTCTTTACCATATCAAAACACTTATCATCCTTGTTCATTGTATCAGAAAGTATCTTTCCTGAATCTCACCCAGAGTCAGAGTAGGATGCCTGCTCTGATATCAATTGAAATTCTAGTAGTCAGATCACAAATGTTCTAAGAGATGTCGAGACACTGATCTTTGAACAACAACACAGTGAACAAGTGTAACAATAAAACATGGCAGAAAAGTAAAGGAATACGCAGAATTGTTAACTCAGTTTGGTGTACAACAACACCTACTTTTGGGACTACCAAGCCAGGAACAAAATCCATTAAAGAGTATCAATTCAAAGCTAAATTCATTTATTTACAACTTCTTACTTAATCACTACACGTGCTTAATTTCTACCTAAGACTCACTTAGGTATGAGACCACTTTTAATTCCCTTTTAATCGCTATAGTGATCGAACAATTCTAACACTTAGAATATTTTTGAAGACACACTTCAAAGACAATACTTAGACAAGACTCTTGACTAAGAATATTACTTCAGCAGCTAACACACACCAGAGTACCATGAAGAGAAATAGACTCTCATATAGTGTTCAGATTGGAGACTGGCATCAACAAACCAGGAAAATACATCGCTCCCGTCAAAGTATTTATCATCAGTCACATGCACACATTCATCAGAGGAAAATTTCCTCATGTTCCTTTCTTCACAGTTTCTCTTAGAGGTACAATCAACTGATAAGTCTACCTCCTCACAAACGGTAGATCATTTGGTCTGACATCATTCTTCTGCACACTAGCACACATGGATTCAAACAGTAATGACTGATATTCACTCCACACGTGATCAACACTGCCTGATACAATCTTAGATATTTATCTCTTAGACTTCCAAAAAAGCATCCTACCTTAGTTCCAACAAAACAAGAGTTTCATGTTCTCATTGACATGATAATAAGATCAAATTTAAGTAAACAACCTTCGTCCTATTTAAGAAGACCAGTTAGTAGTCAGCCTACTTAACACAACCAGACATATTGAGAAAAATAAATTCTCAACATAATGATGTCAAGATATTATATCTGACATTTCTTCAAGGCCCTCCAACTCCAGATTAGGGACTCCCCCTCAACAACTTCTAAGAACACCTTGAGAATCATTCTCCCTCTCGACAACAGCACAACTTATGGTTAGTGGTTAGTGCATACACACATTACACCCCTTTTTCAACTCAATCGGAACATGTTCTATTAGAGAAAGAACACACAATTCTGGCTTCTTTGAACAAAAAATCATCCAGATGCCAGAGAGAATGTCCTTGATATTTTAACTTGTCCTTCATTTAGATAGAAGCAGGTTGGGATAACAAGCCTTCATTAGAGATTAGAGCTCAGCTTTTGCACTCTTACTTACTTGGATCAGAAGTTAATGACCCAATAAGTAATCAATAGTTTGACCATCTCTTGACCAACCCACTTATCTAAGATATGTTTCTTGGATAAAGACTTCTTAGATACACAACCCAGACGCCTCTTTAAATACGGAAGAAGAATCCAAACATGTGTGACCAACACACATTTGTTGAACATCCAGAGAATATGCTATGTAATTCCTTTGTCTAAACAGGATTCGACATACTTTGATGTTTTGATGTTCCAACATCTAGTAGAGCATCAATTCACTTTCCAATGAACATACTATTGAGCTTGATTCAGACGCCATTACTCCTTCAATAAAAATATAAAAAAATCTTGATCACCTTCAAGTTCTTCTGAAGAAGTGAAAAACACAAGAAGGGGGGTTGAATTGTTTAAACTTGAAATCAAATGCAAACAACACATTATTTTTATACTGGTTCGTTTGATCTCAAACTACTCCAGTCCACCCGTCAAGGTGATTTCGCCTCTCTCCAACGAGGACTTAATTCACTATATTCAACTGAATATTACAACTGCTTTAACAACTGCTAAATCCTTCTTGAGTCTAAACCACAGACCGGTTTCTCAAGGAAATTCTTTCTTACAGATAGATGAACAATATGTGTGTTGAGTGTTTTCTGGAAAAACTATATATCACAACTGTGATACTACACAAATTAAGCTTATGTGAAACTTAGAATGCTAGAACTATAGAGTAAGCAAATTGAGAGCTTTAGCAAACTGTATGAGTGAGGATGAAGATGATTTGCTTTAGGCGTGTAGAGTAATGTAGAGCATTAGCCAATTCACTTCTCACTGATTTGTTTAAATACTTCTTGGAATAGATACGTTGATGCCAATAATTCCATTTCAATGCACATTACGTTCTTTCCATATTGAGAAGATCTTTGTCTTGGAATAAAGTCGTTGGTAATTAATCTGCCTTGAATGCAGTACCGTTGACACTTCAGAATGTTCTGCTTGATTAAGATCAGAGCGTTCTTGGCTTTAGGCTTATTCTGATCGCTTCTGAGTGCTGATGACATTGATGAGATCCTGATCAGAGTCAGAGTATGTTGAGCGCCGATTCTGTTCATCAGACTTCAGCGTAAGCATATGTAAGATCTTCTGGTTGACATCTTCTAATGCTGATGTTGATATTCTGATGTTGATTCCATCAGAGTTTCCTGTAAATAAACAGCATAATTTTAAGTAGCATATATGTCATATAAATCTCATAATTCATTTTAATCTTGTATTTTGTTATCATCAAAACTCTAACTGAGGGTTGTAGAATCAAACTATGTTCTAACAATCTCCCCCTTTTTGATGATGACAAAAACTAGATTTTTTTTCAATTAAAATAAAATGATGAAAGTATCAGAATTAAAGTATAAAGAGGAAACAGTATCAGAGCTAATCAGATAATGAGAAAAAGTTTCAGAGCTAAGAGGGTAAGGAATAAAAGTATCAGAGTAATGATGAGAAAAACTCCCCCTGAGTTGATTATTTTCCTTTGATTCCTTAAGACCTTGAGTATCAGAGCTTTAGAACTTTATTGAACCTTTATTTGAGCATCCGAATTTTGCTTCATCAGAGTTCTGCAGATTCTTGTACCTGTAAGCTTTTCAGAACAGCAAGTATATACGGATGTTAAAATGTTTGAGACTTTTGTCTCAGTAAACCGTTATTGAAAAATATCATTCTTTCTCCCCCTTTTTGTCAGCGATCAAAAAGCATATATAATCAGAGTTTAAAGTGATCAGAGTAAAAACACGTTTATATTAAACAAAAGCAATGATAGTTTAGAACAAGTAGAAATATTACAGACAAACATAAGAAAACATGGAAAACATAAGAAAAATCTAAGAAGAAAAAGGAAGTCGTGAGCGCTTTCAACATGCTCTTGATTTGTTCGCTGGTTTCATTCTGCTTGGCTACCATGCTTGCTATAGATTCAATCTTCATATCCTGCTTGTCCATCCGTTCATTCATCAGCATATCTGATCTCTTTAAATCATCCAGAGCCTGCCTGTCAACAGAGGAGGCTTGAGGATCTTCAGATACATACTGCTTCTCAGAGCTTTCTGTAGCTTCTTCTGCTTGACCCAAGTCTTCAGCTTGAATAACCTGTTCTTCTGCAGCTTGAACTTGAGATGCTGGACGCTTTTTAGACCAAGGCTTACTGTCCAGATGCAGAACTTCTTCCTTCAGCACTTTGCTCAGAACTGGACCTTCCATTTCCTTCAACAGATTGCTGAAGTTTTGCTGAACCTGTCCATAGCTCTGGTTTTGCAGCTTGAGGGTTTCATCCCTTACCCATCTTCTGAATTGAATCCAGAGATGATATGATATAGCAGGATCAACTACTTCAAAACTTGCTTGTTTCAAGTAAGATAACCATTTCTGCATATCTGATTCAAAGTTCAAAATGCTGCGACCAACATCTGGTTGTTTAGGTCTAAGGATGGCAGTTTTCTGGTTTAATGCAGCAAGGCGTTCAAGGACTGTTATGTCAATGACTGTCTTGCTGTGGTTTTCTGTATTTTTCTTAGGTGAGGGAGTAGGAGAATCAGAAATAACGATTGGACTATGTGGGGAGTTTGGAGGAGTTGTTTCTGGTGATGAGGGAAGTTGAGCCATATTAACAGTTGTACCACAAGGCAATTGAATGGCCAAGGGTTGTGGTTCAGGAGACCCAGAGGTTTGAGCCTCAGAGTTTTGAGTTTCAGGTTGTGGTGATTGTGCGTGTGGAGGAGATGGTGGATTATTTTCTGGTTGGGGAGAGGAAGGTTGTGGAATTTCTGGTTCTGGTATTGGAGTGAGGGGAGTTTCTGGAATGGGTGAAAGTGTTTGGATTTTGTGGTTTGGAGCGGGATCTTCTGAGAGTTAATGACTCAGAGGGGTCGAAATCTTCAAAATCTTCAAAGGTTTGGGGTGTTGGGATATCAGATGAAATTGGAATGGGAGTAGGAATAGATGTGGAAACAACACTTGAACTTAAAACAGATAGAGACAGGATTACCTCTTTTCTTTGGAGTCTGTTGTGATGATCCTTCTGGAGCAGCTTTTCTCTTCTTAGTCTTCTTCAGAGCAACCTCTGGTGCCTTCTGCTGAAGATCTTGAATGTTCAGATTGAGAGTTGTTCCATCAGCTTTGCACGCATCCAAGTATCTCAGAACTATTTGAGGCTTGGAGTCAATCTCTAAGAACAGAGGGAAGTCGTCCAGAGGGACTCTTCTGCTGGAGATTTCAGCAAAAGGAGTGACGTTGGGCTCCTTCTTAATGTTCTCTATCAGCTTCATCTTCTTGAGATTCTTGGCATTCAGCTGCTTGCCAACAGAAGGTTCCAAGGTGCTGATCTCTTGTGCTTCTGTAAAGTGCTCAATCAGCCTATTCTCAGTCAGAATATCTGATATCAATCTGCCCAAGGGTATCCAATCCCTTTTAATGCGTTCTTCTTCTCTAGTCTCCTTGACGCTTGTCCTTAGATGGTTGAACAGAAGATGAGCTAGATTAATCTTTACCTTCTGATTAATAAAATAGATCAGAAACTGATGATCTATGTTTATGTAGTCAGGAGAACTTGTGGGCTTCCTGTGATTGAAACAGCCCAGAATAATCTTTGCCCAAATTTTGTGCTTATCTTTCAGATCCTTTATCTTACTGGAGGGAATCCCCAGCGTGAAGATCTGCCTGGCAATAACAGCAACATCTGAGCACCTTTCAGCCATGCCTATACAGCGAATGCCTCCACCATTGTATCCAATCAGTTTCGCTATCAGCTCTTCTGTAATCACTATCTTCTTCCCCATTATGTAAGAAGTGACTTGGTGATTTGATGAAGAGGCGTGAATCCAGAATTCTTTAACCAAAATAGGGAAAGTTGGACCCACCAACCTGTCAAAATACCTTTCCCATCCTTGAGCTTGAATTTCTTCTGATAAATCAAAGCCATTTTCCTTCAAACTGTTGAAATCCACTATAATCTCTGACAGAACTTCCAAGTTCTTGACTGGAGTGAGTAGTGTTCTGAGAGGAACCTCATATTGCTCAGTTGATGTGTCTTTCTGGGAACCAGATGAAGGATTGCTGCTAGAAGCCATGTTCACACGAGTTCTTGAGAGAAAAGAAATTTGAAAGGGTTTTCTTGAGAGGAAGAACACAAACACAGAAATCAGAAATATTGCTTGAAAGCGAAAGTTAGGGTAAATGTTGTGAATGGTGTGAGTGGTGTTTAAATAGGTTTTGAAAAAAAAAATTGAAAACGTAAACGGTTAAGAGAGAGAAAATAAATCATGATTAATAGCATTAATGATGGCTGATTTTGGGGGATTTCAGAAAGATACTTAAACGGTTACCAGTGACACGTGTCTCAATGCATCCAATCAGCGCTTTGCCTTTTCAGAAGCGTGAACGCGTGTTCTGCCTCAGGAAACAACTGATGACTGGATGACACTTGTTTGCTTTGAATGGACATCACTTCTATCCTTGAACTGAAGAGCTCAGAGCTTCATGGATAGATCTGATACAATCTGCATTTCTAAAGACTCTGAAAGAAGATTGATCAGAAGTTCACAGGGTAATAAACATAATTCTGAAGGTTAATATATAAAATTAAAACATTTTTATTCTGGACAGAGCTTCATGCTGAGACGATTCAGAATGAAGTTGAACCTATCTTCATAAAGTGGTTTTGTAAAGATATCAGCCCATTGATGGTCTGTATCAATAAATTTTAAGTTTAAAATGCCTTTCTGAATATAGTCCCTAATAAAATGATGTTTTATTTCTATATGCTTAGCCCTAGAATGCAAAATTGGATTTCTACTTAAGCAAATGGCAGAAGTATTATCACAGAGTATATGAATGTTACTCTCATAAATCTGGAAATCCTCAAGTTGACTTTTCATCCAGAGCATTTATGTGCTGCATCCAGCTGCTGTTATGTATTCAGCTTCTGCTGTTGATAGAGCAATGGTGGATTGTCTTTTGCTGGACCACGAGATCAGATTTTCTCCCAGAAACTGGAAGCTTCCAGAAGTGCTTTTACGTTCAACTTTGTCTCCAGCAAAGTCAGCATCACAGTAACCTACTAAGCTGTAATCACCAGATTTTCTATAAAACAAACCCAGATTAGTAGTACCTTTCAGATACTTGAAAATTCGCTTAACAGCTGTTAAGTGAGATTCTCTAGGATCTGATTGGAATCTTGCACAAATGCATACACTGAATAAAATATCAGGCCTTGAGGCTGTCAGATACAGAAGAGAACCAATCATACCTCTGTAGACCTTCTGTTCTACCTTTTTGCTTACCTCTTCTCTTTCCAGAATGCACGTGGGATGCATTGGAATCTTTGATGGCTTACATTCTGAGATATCAAATTTCTTCAGAAGTTATCTGACATATTTGCTCTGATGAATGTAAGTTCCTTCTGGGGTTTGATTGATCTGAATTCCTAGAAAGAATTACAGTTCCCCCATTAGGCTCATCTCAAATTCTGCCTGCATACACTTAGCAAATTCTCTTCCCAGAGAGGGTTTAGTAGATCCAAATATTATATCATCAACATAAATCTGACAGACTAGAATGCCATTCTTAATTGTCTTACAGAATAAGGTTGTGTCCACTTTCCCTCTGGTGAATTCCTTTTCTAACAGGAAGTTACTTAGTCTTTCATACCAAGCTCTGGGAGCTTGTTTCAGACCATACAGTGACTTCTTTAGTTTGAAAACATATTCTGGATGTTTTGAACTTTCAAAACCAGGGGGTTGGTGCACATATACCTCTTCTTCTATATAGACATTTAAGAATGCACTCTTGACATCCATCTGATACAGAGTGATGCCTTTATTAACAGCAAAAGAGATTAAGAGTCTGATAGATTCTAACCTGGCGACTGGAGCAAAGGTTTCTGTATAGTCTATCCCCTCTTGCTGACTATAACCTTGTGCTACCAATCATGCCTTGTTTCTGACAACTTCACATTGTTCATTCAGCTTGTTTCTGAACACCCATTTTGTTCCAATGACGTTGAATCCTTTTGGTTTAGGAACCAGATCCCATACGTCATTCCTGGTGAATTGATTCAGCTCCTCTTGCATTGCTAGAATTCAGTCATTGTCCATAAGTGCTTCATCAATAGAGGATGGTTCAATCAGAGAGACAAGTCCCATGAGGGATTCTTCAGAGTTTCTGAAGCTGGCTCTTGTTCTGATTGGATCTTCCTTTCTTCCCAAGATTGTTTCTTCTGGGTGATCCATGCTGCTTCTGGATGGTCTTTTCTGAGGTTGATCAACAGAAGATGTTGGATTGCTTGCAGTGTCTCTTTCTGATGTTGAGGGAGTGTCTCTGTTAAGAGCTTCTGAAATTGGGTGCGTGTATCCATCTGTCACCATATCCCACAGATCAGCATCGTGGGCTAGAAAGAAGCTTTCAATTCTGTCTTTCCAGTAATCAAAGTTCTCTCCATCAAAGACTGGAGGCTTTCCACTGAATCTGTCTCTTTCTTCGTTGTTGTCATTGCTGATGTTGTGATGAGTTCCTGCCATAGTGTTTTTCAATGCTGGATCTTGTACTGACAATGTTAAGTGTTATGAGCTCAGAACCAGGCGCTCTGATGCCAATTGAAGAAGTGAAAAACACAAGAAGGGGGTTTGAATTGTTTAAACTTGAAATCAAATGCAGACAACACGTTATTTTTATACTGGTTCGTTTGATCTCAAACTACTCCAGTCCACCCGTCAAGGTGATTTTGCCTCTCTCCAACGAGGACTTAATTTACTATATTCAACTGAATATTACAACTGCTTTAACAACTGCTAAAGCCTTCTTGAGTCTAAACCACATACCGGTTTCTCAAGGAAATTCTTTCTTACAGATAGATGAACAATATGTGTGTTGAGTGTTTTCTGGAAAAACTATATATCACAACTGTGATACTACACAAATTAAGCTTATGTGAAACTTAGAATGCTAGAACTATAGAGTAAGCAAATTGAGAGCTTTATCAAACTGTATGAGTGAGGATGAAGATGATTTGCTTTAGGCGTGTAGAGTATTGTAGAGCATTAGCCAATTCACTTCTCACTGATTTGTTTAAATACTTCTTGGAATAGATACGTTGATGCCAATAATTCCATTTCAATGCACATTACGTTCTTTCCATATTGAGAAGATCTTTGTCTTGGAATAAAGCCGTTGGTAATTAATCTGCCTTGAATGCAGTACCATTGACACTTCAGAATGTTCTGCTTGATTAAGATCAGAGCGTTCTTGGCTTTAGGCTTATTCTGATCGCTTCTGAGTGCTGATGACATTGATGAGATCCTGATCAGAGTCAGAGTGTGTTGAGCGCAGATTCTGTTCATCAGACTTCAGCGTAAGCATATGTAAGATCTTCTGGTTGGCATCTTCTGATGCTGATGTTGATATTTTGATGCTGATTCCATCAAAGTTTCCTGTAAATAAACAACATAATTTTAAGTAGCATCTATGTCATATAAATCTCATAATTCATTTTAATCTTGTATTTTGTTATCATCAAAACTCTAACTGAGGGTTGTAGAATCAAACTATGGTCTAACATCTTCAACAAATGTCCATCTTCTAGTCAAACCAGTAATAACAAAGACAAGATCACTTTCCTAATTAAGCCAAGAATTAAGAAGACCTCTTTGGAAGAAAAAATGGCTCTTGCCTTTCTTTACTGGTCTGTCACATTCTTTTGAGGCTTCTTATTATCAACCATATTTGAAAATTCCTTTGTGAGTGGACTTGAGATGACCCTCAAGTACCTTTGATAGCTTTGAAATGTTGGTTGAAGCTATCTTTCATAAAACACAACACTAACAACAAGCCTTTAGAGGGAACCAGATTATTCTGAACTCTCCTTCATCAGGTATGCATGCAACTGAACTCAGAGAAAAAACAACTCCTTAACACCCTCCAGGCACAACTTGATAACCCTTGCACACAAGCATTACAATCCAACTAACTACATAGGTTTGAATAAAATCAAACGCACAAATTGGAGACTCAGTAGCTCACCACCAAAGCAATATGCCTAACATATTCAGACAAGACCGTTGCTCGCCCTTAACTCAATGTGACTACTCAAGTTCACCACATGAATATCAGAGATATAAGTAGAAGGGTAAAACAATAGAGTATCAATTTGTGGAATCTGCACACACACTAACACTGAGAGAAATTACATCTCAGTCTATCATAACATCATGCCTGAAATTTCTACACAACAACCCAATGCACCATCAGTAGTAGTAGCAGAAGCATACTATTGGGAATACAACGATCTTGATCATCTTCAGATGGTCTTTCACCTATTTCCCCTGTCAAATAACCTCATGTACTCCTTGACTCTGTTACACGTTTTAGGAGTGTTACCATTGACCTTCCTTGTCATCATCTAAAAATATGCCTTCTTCAACTCAATTTTGTCTTCTTCTTCCTTTACCGTATCAGAACACTTACCATCCTAGTTCATTGTACCGGAAAGTATCTTCCCTGAATCTCACCCAGAGTCAGAGCAGAATGCCTTCCCTGATACCAATTGAAATTTTGATAGTCAGATCACAAATGTCCTAAGAGATATTGAGACACTGATCTCTGAACAACAACATAATAAACAAGTGTAACAATAAAATAGTTTAGAAAAGAAAAGGAACACGCTGAATTGTTAACCCAATTCGGTGTACAACAACACCTACTCTGGGGGCTACAAAGTCATAGACGAAATCCACTAAATATTATCAATTCAAAGATAAACTCCCCCATTTACAACTTCCCACTTAATACTACATGTGCTTAATTTCTACCTAAGACTCACCTAGGTATGAGACCCCTCTTAATTCCCTTTTAATCACCATAGTGATCGAACAATTCTAACACTTAGAATTTTTTTGAAGACACACTTTAAAGACAATACTTAGACAAGACTCTTGACTAAGAATAATACTTAGAGTTTCTTACAAGCTTACTCCAAGAACAATAATCAACTATATGCTTAAAAGCTCATGAGTGATTTATAATTACAACTCAACTAACAACAGTCATACTCTTCTATCAACATGATATTAGAGAGACTCACAAATAACATAAACTAACTCTATTAGAGAGTGGCTCACAGACGAAGCCCTAATATATGATAATTTTATATGCTTGACTCGTAAATCCTTTTAGGTTAATAACCTTCTATTTATAACTTTTCTCTAATCTGGATTTGGGCTTTAAAGCACAGTAGATCAACTGTTATAATTCTGCAAAAACTTTTGCATAAAATTAGGTCTTCAATTATAACTTTCCTAAAATATCTCCATAATTAGAAAGTAGGTATTTTTCTTAAATCCAACTTGAATCTTCAAGACCTTAAAATCAGAGCCACATAGGATAACATAATATTCCCAGAATATTTTGCATCTGTTAAAACTTAAACCAGTCCAATTGTGCAGCCCAACACAGTCACGATGTCGAATGACTCTTCATAGAACATCTTGACTGACATGTTGTTTCAGTTGATGAAATATCTCAACTCAACATGTTTCTTCATAAAATAGAACTTCTTGTTCCACACGATTTCCTCAGCAAATTAGAACATTCTATTTAACATGTTGATGCCATATTTGTTTTACTAAAATTACTGTCAATCATAAAATTAGAGAACTAACACAAGTGAAACTTGAAGATGTCATAAATTTAAACAAAATTTAATTCTAACTAAAAGAATTTTTTTTTGTGATTTTTAATATTAAAAGTAAAGCCTAAACATCTAAGAACAAAATATATTTTTTGAGTTTTTTATGTGAAGAAAGCAACAAAGATAAAATAAACTAACACAAAAAAAAAAATAAAGAAAAAACATAATTGAACCTGAGATGCATCAAATCGAAAGCCACAAAATAGACTGGTCAATAAAATCTATACATCTATACGTGTTCGAGAGCTAAATTAAAATTATATTCAAAATCGCAATACAATGAAAAATCAACAGCATAATTGAATTTATTTTACAAACCAATAAATTAACTACACATCAAATGACACATTATTCATTAATTTATTTATTAAAGAAACTAAATAGGAATTTAAAAAAAATCTAAATAAGTAATAATAGAATGATGAAATAAAAATGAACATGTATTCTCTTTGTATCAAATTCTTATGCATATATTCCTTCACTCTCCAAAAAAAACTATGCATTTTTTCTACTTTCAATCCATTACGTTTTTTTAAATAAATAAAGTATGGCTAATAGAACCAATTAACATAGAAATAAAAATAAGGGAACCAATTAACAAAGCCATCTCTCAGTAAAGCATGAACAAGAAAATGAGAAATGACCCTTATATCAAAAACAACTCTTGTCTTATCCATGTTAACAATAAGTAATAAAATAGACTTAAAGAAGTGATAACAAAACAAAACCCAAACTTTAAAGTTTTTCTAATTTTTCAACCTCTCCGTTCACAATGTAATTGTTTTAGGCTGAGGTGACACTTGATCCACCGTTTGAGAGGCTCAATCAAGTGCCTTTATTAGGGTACAATGACATTTAGTTGGATAAATTTCTCAATCTCAAAATTTTTAATTCTCACGTTATAAATTATTTTTAAACACTCATACATGTTCAATTGATGCTTAGATTGTTTTAGAACTATTTCATTTGAGTTTTGACGCATGAATCCAGTTCTGCCATTGTTAGGGCTCATGAACTTTTGAGTTTCAGATCCAACACTACGAGCCATTTCAGACCAATCAAGTACCATGGTTAGATTTGTAGTATATGTGCCATTTATTATTATTTTTTGCTTTATTTCATTTTCATTTGTCTCTTTTATTTCAATAATTTCTTTTCCTATTAAAAAATCATAAAAGACATCATAAAATCAAACAAACCAAAAATAATTAGACTTAGATTTTCATTAATTAAATTAATTTTAATTAGTTATTTTAATCACCTTTCTTTTTTTTAATTAATTAATCAATTAGAATTAAGATTAATTTAATTTTAAATCTTTTTCTTAATAATAATAAAAAACAAAATAATATTAGATTTTCTTCTATAGTTAATTTTTAATCAATGTTCATTTTCTTCTATTAATTTAAATTAGATTTAACTTTTTAATTTTCAATTTAAATATTTTTTTAAAAAATAAACAAAACAAAAACAATTTGTTTAGAACTTTTTTTGGGTTTTTAGACGTTCCTTCTTAATCTTTACGCATTTTTTATTTTCCGCACTATTACTTTTGAAATATTGTATCTGCCCATGATTTGTAATAGTTTAAAATTAGAATTTCTTTACTGTTTTTACCCCTATTTTTGGACTTGTAATTTCTCCCTCCCCGAAGCCATGTAATCGTTAGTTTAATTTCCGTATTTTATACTTTCTGCACTTGTATATATATTGAACTGTTAGATGTATGTCTAATAGGATTGCATGACAAGAATTAAAAGTAAACGTTAGAAAACTTAAACATCAAAGACAAATTACTGAAACACAACACACCCGCACATGCGCACCTCTAGGGTACTCCCACTTCGGTTGCCTTCGAAATAAAACAATCACAACTCTCGAATGTGAGGGATTTTAGTGGCAACCATTTGGTTAAAAGATCATAAAATGACCCATTCGATGTTGCCTCGGTACGCGATCTTAAAACCTTAGGAGTGTTACTAAAGTATCTTGCCAAGTTGCCTTTGTGACTGTACGATTACCCTTGATTGTCCGTCAAACATCCAACGATGGAGCTACCTACTCACTAATAGTATGATAACACTGTCTAAAGGAAAAGAGGAAAAAATTAAACCTTTTCGAGTAGGTAGATAGTTCTTAGATGCTTGCTCAAAACAAAACATTTACCACATTTACACTCCTTTCCAAAAATATTTTCAAAAACACTTTGTATACGTTCTCAACAATACGAAAAACATTACAAAGTTTGTTGCACTAAGGCGTCTTTTCAAAATACTTTTTTTTCAAACACACAAACACAAGGTATTTTCAAATGAGCTAGCATCTAAGAGCCCGTAGATAACTACGGATGGAAAGGGTGCTAACACCTTCCCTTTCCATAATTTACCCCTTACTAAAAAATAATCTCGAAAGGTCTTTTTCTGTTCTTTTCGCCATTTCCTTTGTTGGATAAAAGAAAAGTCGGTGACGACTCTTGCTTACCGCAACATTTGCTAATACAAACACAAAACCAGTATAACAGTCAGTTCTCCCACCGTATTACAATCACCTCTTAGGGGAGCCTGAAGGTCAAGTTCTCCAAAAGCTTCACAGCCTCTCGGTGGCACCCTAAGACCGAGGCCACCCTCGAAGCCATTATCTAGAGGAGCGACGAGCCTCTCATAGCGTACATCGATTGGTTCAACCGCGAGACTATCCAGGTCCCCTACATCAACCACATGAAGAGGTACCTGTTCAAGAGGGAACTCCTCCGGGGCAGTGATTTCAAAAAGACAGTCGATATCGAGCCTCCAAGGTCATTGGACGAGCTCCTTAACAAAGCCCGAGCCTACATAACGTATGAGGAAAAGGAGGCCGCCAATGACGCCCACGATTCCAGGAACCACGGAATAACTGGTGCCCCACGGTACAATGAGGTTGGCCCATCCCGACTAGTAGGGGACAAAAGAAGGGACGGGAAACGTCGCGACTCCCGCAAGCATAGAGGATCAGTTGGGAGATTCACTAATTACACCCCGTTGAATTCTCCCTATGAGTGTATCCTTATGGAGTGCGCCAATTCCGAATTCAAGAACGGTGGGGTCTGACGACCCAAGCCGGTAACTCCCAAGCCCCGGATCGACATGACCAAATTCTGCTAGTACCACTAGAGCCATGGTCGCGTCACTGAAGACTACATCTACCTAAAGGACTCCATCGAGACCCTCATCAAAGCTGGGAGACTTGGGCACCATAAGAAGTACAACGCCCCTCGTCGTGACAACCGCAAAGTGAAAGAGGTCGAGGAGGAGGAACAACCCTTTGACGAGGCTGGCCCCCTCCAAGTCGCTCTGTGTGTCTCACGGCCCGAGGACTTCAACATCCCCGATGGCCTCGAGGATGATGAGCCACTATTCACCCATAACATATGGGAAAAGTTCCCCTCCGTCATGGTCATATCCGGTGGGGGATTTAGCGACATCTCTATGAATTTGGAGAAAAGGAAGTTCAGCGAGCTGATAGATGCAACCACGGTCTAGGCTGTGACCCTTGATAGGTTCAAAGGAAAATCTGAGTCAATCACCTTCTATCTCGAGGAGTTGATCGATGGAGCCCCCAACTTAAAGATCTATCTACTCATGAGAGCAAGGATGACCAACTTTGACGTGCATTGTATCCTGGTCGACGAACGGAATTTCATCGACATCATGTACACCCATCTATTTCGAATCTTACGGCTCGACAAATCTCACATGTCACCCTACATGGGGTATGACTTGAAAGACTTAAACGGCTCGACCTCCAAGCCATGGGGTTATGTTGAGCTCTTTGTCGTATTCAGAATAGAAATCGCCGCCCGACAAATCAAGGTCTATTTCCTAGTGGTTTATTGCTCGTTGTAGTAGTAAAAATGTTAAGACTAAGCCATTGGATTGACTTATACAGATAAAAAAAAAATCGCCACCGTGCTTTATTATTTTCAAAGGAATGGTAAAAGAGCGAATAACCCAAAAGAGAGGGGTAAGATTCAAGGTAAGGGGGTTGGTTATGCAAAGGGAAGGTATTAGCACCCTAAACATCTACGGTATTCCGCATGAACCTCTTTGTAAATTTTTGTATGTTGGCTATTAAAAAGAGTTATTTGCATGAATGAATCAATTTGGGGAAAAAAGAAAGTTTTTTATTATTGCGTTCACTCGGATCTTCAATCCAGTGCCTACGTATCCCAGGAGGAATCAGAACACTCGTAGTTCTTCTTTTAAAAAAAAATTAAAACACAAGTGCGTTGGTTTAATTTTAAGAGACGAGACATCATCATCATTGTCCGTGTGGAAAACATACTTACTACTCACAATGATGAGAAAGGATAATTTGCATCATCTCAAAGTGGAGGATATGACTTGGATTTTAAAATCAACAATGTCTCACTCGACACCCAAGTGGAAAATATCTCTCTTCACTACATATCGTAGGAGTATAGTTGTTTGCATCACTACAAGGATTGACAAGAGTCTAATCTTTTTGAGAAAATTTTAAAGATAAAAGCCAAAGTGGCAAAATGGTTTTAATGAGATTGATTGACTTTTAGTCTTCTCACAAAAAGGTCAAAGTATTGTTAAGTTGTTTAAAGTTTGATTAAGAAAAAAAATTGAAAAGGCATGGACCTAAGTCCAAGTTTATTGTGAAAACAGTTCAAGTTAGAAACAAGAAGAGTTTTCAAAAGGAGGGAGAAGATTTTTAAGGAAGATGAGAGGAGATGAAGGGACTATCCTGATGTTATCATGCTTGTATCAAAATCCTAAGGTCTAATCAACACAAAACGATCAAAAGGGAGATTAATCGTCTCATGGAATCCTAAAGGAGCATGGCATTAATACAAAATCATTCTCAATACCTATGCATCTTACCAATATCATACAAAGAAAACACATAAAACATGATGTTTAAACTTGATTTAAAAGAAATTAAAAGCATGAAGAAATAATAGAAATAAAATCTAATTAAATCCTAAAATACTTATAAAAGCCTAAAGGATTTTTTTTTGTATCTCTTTTTATTATTTTTATTATTGTTAATGCCTAAAATCAATAAAAGGAATTTAAACTAAAATAATTAAAAAAATGAAAGAAAAATATTAAAAAGAACGAGAAAATAGAGGGAGGTATAAAATTCTGACTGAGGGTGTGGGGAAGTAAGGCGCTACAGCCCAAAGTATGAGTCCAAGAGAAGTTTTTGTTCAAATTTCTGGTGCTAAAAAAAACTAAGGGCCTTAGCATGCAAATTCAGTCCAAGGGAGATTTTTGTCCAAGTTGCAAGCTCCAAAAAAACATTGGTATTGGGCCAATGGGAATAAGGAATCGATGGCCCAAAGCTTCAGTCCAACTCCTTTTTCCCAAATCTCAGCAATTATTTATTCCAAAATTTATTAAATAAAACAATTAACAATTAAAAAATTAGAAGAAAAAAAAGAAAAAAGAAACGTTGTCGTTTTAAGAGGAGAAGGCTATGGTTAAGGAGTTGTGTTGAATCAACTTCTCTCTTCACTCAAATTCGCAGCACCGCGGCTGCCATCACCACCGCTCACTCCGATTCAACTCTTCAAATCGCCACCATGAAATCCGTTCTTCATCTCATTTCTTCTTCTTCATGCAAACTCGGTCGCGGCTCAATAACATCTCCAATTCGATTTCGCGTGTTTCATTCACCCTAAGATCACCGCGACTTTGACGAACTCAACATTCTGCGATGAATCATCAGCATCGCGTCTTCGTTCACTTTTCGCTCGTGATTCTTCTCACTCTTTAAACTCCATCAATATATTCGTATCAGCTTCGATTTCGCTTCTTGGCTCTCAGTATCATTCGCGGTTGTGTTTCAGCTTTATAACAAAACAGATTCAATTCCAGCAAACATAAACATGCAAAACGACGAACAAAATAAGATGCAAGTCTTACCAACCGGAGAATCGTCTGATGCATCTTCAATCTGAGAAAACGAGAAAACCAGAGGTGAGTGCATTTTATTTAAATTCTTCTTCAACTCTTTCTATTACTCGTTCGAAATTTCTCTGTGTTTCTGAATCTATTCTGTTGCGATACATTCTGCGTAAGTTGTTGCGTTGGAGAAGGTTGATGAAGATTGGGAGAGAAGATGATGAATGCTATATGGTGAAGGTTGAAAATTATTGGAGTTGTTGCAGAGAGATCTTTGCAGAGATTTTTAGAGTTTTGGTGTGTGATTTTGGTGAATTTAGAAAAGATGAATCCTGAATGATGAAGACAGAACTGCGAGCAGAACAGAGAGCTTCCCGATTTTGTGGTGATTTTTGTGAAAATGATGAAGATTATGCAGTAGCTTGAAGAAGATGCAGAGAGATGAAGAATCAGTGATGATATTCGAAAATTGGAGAGAAACTTCAAAGAGAAGTTTGGACAAGTTTCAGAGAGTTTGTGAAGCTTTTTCTCAGGTTTTTGAAAACGAATCCTCTCCCCCAAGATTGAAGCAGAAATTCAGATTTATAGTTGCAAGAGTTTCTTACAGGTAAAGTCATCCGAGCCTTTAATTTTTTTTGAAAGTCTGTTATATCAATGAATGATTGAGATTGAATCTCATCTCTCATATCAAATTCTATTATGAAACTTGTTAGAGAAGTTTGAGATATGCTGAGCTGTAATATTAGAATTTTTGAGTTTTTTCCTCTGTTTTGTATTGGAATAGCTTTTTTAATTTTCTGACTTTCAATTGCAGGGCTAAAGTGAGAATTGGCTTTTTCCTGAACTGATGCAAAACAAAACTCTGTTATGAAAACTCACTTTATATTCCTTATTTCTGATCTAATTCATTTTTAGTATGCTAAGCCACTAATTGTTTTTAATTAGATCTTCTGAACCGTTTTTTCTCTTTATTTTATCTATTCGAACAAGACTGGTATTCAGCAGGACTTCATTTTCTATCCTGTACGAGACGACAAAGATTTGGACATGGTTCATATGGCATGGTTTTGTGTTTGGAATTTATTTGTGACGCACGTGCATGGTTGATTTCTTCTTCTTGAACCGATGTAGACCAGTGGTGGTAAACTGGTTCTGAAACAGGGCTGTAACAAGAGCACAAAAGTCTTGAAGATTGGAAATGGAGATTGGTGGAAGATCGGGATATGGAAGCATGAAGACTAATTAAGATAGAGGAAGTCATATAGAACACTTAGTTTGGATTTTTACGCATTTTCTATATTGTAATGGTGATGATTAATGTACTTTGATGTAATTTGATGAATATTGCGTGATGATGAGTGTAAGTGAATTGGCTAAACTGTATTAATATCAATTTGGTTTCTATGAGACATTTGATGCAACATACTGGACATTGTTTTAAATTAATGAAATAGACACTTTGGAAATTGAATTTGGGATGGAACATACTTTGAATCTTTGAACGTGAAACCTTAAACTATGCCTTGAATGTTGAAATTTGATTTATGACTCGATAGCTTGAATGAAGCCAAAACAAATTTTCAACAACGAATAATGAACCTCACAATATGTTTCAAGTGACTTGTACTCTAAGAAATCCACATGAATTTTCTTCCAAATTAGCATGTTCAAATCAAGCTTAATGAGCAAAGTATATGCCTTGGGAGTTTTGATATCAAGTTTGAACAATCTTTGAGCTTAAAACAAATCCACATGAATGGACTATGCTTTGCACACTTGAATTGATCCTTACGAGTTTTGAGTGAACTTGAATATCTCGAAGTTCAAATAAGCCCTATGAATCATCTTCCATCCTTATCTTAAACAAAATAAATGCTTGAGCTTGATCTCCAGATAAAACCAGGATCAATATCTTGAATCATGCTCTTTTTTGAATCATTTGCAAATGACATATGTTGTACCCCAAAATTTGCCCTCTCACTTTATCAAGATTTCCCCTCACAAGATTCTTTGAACTTAAGACCAAACTAGGGTTTGCTCTGCTGAAGACATCTCCTTGCACTGTTGACATGAAATTAGGGTTTGAGTTTGCACAAGGATTTTTGGACTTTCAATGCTCAATGTGACTTTCTTACTTCATGGTGGACCTCTAATATTTCTCATATGAAGTTTCAAGCTTTGAATCAAATTTTTGCCCAGTCAATTGGACAGTTGACCTAAAAATCAACTATATTGGGGAAAAAGTCAACTGTGGCCAATTTACAGTCAAACCTCATAATTTTTTATCCACATCAACATTATAGACTCATATGAACTATTTGATCAAGTTTGGACCACAACTCCTCAAGAAATTTGATGAGATCATCAAACAAAATGGTCATTTTTAGGGTTTTGACTGTATAAGAGCAATTTCTGATTTTTCACCTAGCCAATGGCAAATTGGGTTCAAGCATGGATTCAATGACTCAATGGCATCATCCTGACCTAATCACAAGGTTCAAAAGATCTCAATTGCATTAGATTGACAAATGAATTTTCCAGTCAACTGATCAAAAATCAACTGTACACTGAAAAGTCAAACTTTGACTTTTTGGTCAAAATCAAGTGCCAAGGGTCATTTTTCATCAAGATGAGTCAAAACATAAAACTTGTTCACCAAGAAACCTAATTTTGCAAATTAGGGTTTAAAATGGAAAATTTTCATAACTTAGAAAATTTCTAAGTTATAAAAATTTCTTATTTTTCCCCAACTTTGCCCAATTTTTTCACCATTATGCAATTGGATTCAAACAAAACTTCCAACATGAAAGTTGTATTTCTCCATAAAATCTAAAACTTTGATTCATAAAGTTTTCCCAAAAGATGCTTGGATCTCAAGTTATGATTTTTGAAACAAGGGTCCATGAAACTTTTAACTTAGTGAAATTTTGCCCTAATTTAGGCATGATTTTGACCTATCTTCATGGCAATTTTTCACATAGTTCCAATTGGAATCTCAAAATTAATTTCAAATATGTATTGTAGAGCATGTTACAAAATTTCCAAAATGTCCAAGAACTCTCCAAAATCATTTGTGGTTAGGGAGAATCGAATGTTTGAATTTGGCAAAAAGTCACTTTGATCCATGGCATTTTTCATGTTGCTACAAGTTGCAATTCCTGTCCAGACTTGCTTGTACTTGTTTACAGGTCCTTAAACCTTTCCACACTCAAAAATTGAATCCAAACACAATGGATTAAGGCATTATTCTGATCAATGGAAGATTATACAAAGGATTAATCTAAAAATGGCAAAAAGTTAACAATGCCATTTTGATAAAGTTCACTTTATGCATTTTTGTTTCCCTTGAGCCTTGAACCCATCCCTTTGCAGAAAACCAACTCCACAAACTTAGGGTAAAGTACAACAACTTTGTGCAACTAAGAAGGAGGCCTGTACAGGCCATAGCATGTTCACTTCTCACTTTTGCTTCAAAACCAAGAAACCTTGCAAAAGGTCAACAACTTGGAAATCTGATATAACCAAGTGTTGTAAGCATTTCAAACAAGTTTTTCATATCACACTAAGTCAGAAGCACGAGCTAACCACTTCTCAAACCTTTCAAAACACCAAAATCACATTTTCTTGCAAAACAGGGCAACTTCTGCAGTTTGACATCCAAAGCAAAATCCACTCGTGCGTTTTGCTTGCAACCACTTCAAACACCTTCTAAACAACACACCTAAGCTATCCCAACCATTGGCTAACAACTGCAACCTTATTTTAAAGCTTTTCACCATTTTTGAATTCTGACTGTGCAGGTTGACTTCTACAAGCTTATTCAGGCAAGTTCAAAGCTAGCTAAGCATTGGGAAAGCTCCAAGGAACTTCAAGCAAGCTTACAAGCATCTCAGGCCTCACTAAAAACCCCTGCATTTCCATACTCGAGTTTGACTGAAACAGGTAAAGTTCAAACTTCTATCTCTCTATTTAGGAATCATTAGGCTTAGGTTTGTGAATAAAAAATGTAGTACTCATTGCCCTTGAGCTGTACATATGCATAGATTTCATTTAAGTTAACTGAGTTGGAAGAATTTGAATGATGAACTTTCTGAAAAAACTAGGTTAGAAATTAGGGCCAGAGAAATTCTCTCTGGTCTTTGAGAGTTAGATTAAGTTCTTTATATGGTTGAAATCGTGTTTGAAAATGCTATAACTTTTATGTTGTGAGTTTTTGATTTAATGCAAGAACAAGAGAGAACATGATTCGTGTGTAAAGCCATGGCGCGCGCGTTCTGGAGGACAGGGATGAAGATGGAATGGGCTGGGCCTGACTTGGCCTTGCTGTTTGCACCCCCCATTGTGTTTTCTGCACCCCCTTGGCCCATTTAATTTACTTTTGTATATTTTCTATTTCCTTTTATTTTCTGACTTTTATTTATTTTTCTAAACATTAAAAATTACCAAAAAACATTTTCTAAAATTTTCATATTTTATTCTATTATTTTTATTATTTTTTGGACATAGAAATAATTATTAAATAATATACTTTTATTTTCTTAAAATAAAAACTTGTAAATATTATAAAAATATTATTTATTTTTATTTTTATTATTTATACATTTAAATAATATTTTCTCACATATTTTTATTTTTTAACATCTGTATATATTTTTATTCATTTTATTATACATAAATAAATAATTATAATATATATATATTTTCTTAAAACAAATTAGGGTTTCCACCCTTAATAAAAATAAACTTCTTATTTTCTTATTTTTGATACATTAAATAGTTGATTTTTTTACATACATAAAAATAAATACAAAAACATTTTGCATATTTATATTTATTTGCATATTTAAATATTGTCTATTTATTTATTTGTACAAAGAATTCAATATGGTTGTAATAATCTTAGGGTTTTATTTTCTTGCAAATATCCCCCTATTCAAACTTGTACCCCTCCCCCATAATCATGTTGTAATAATTGTAGATTTATTTTTACGCACTTTATTGCTTTCAAATATGCATGATAGAAAGATTAGGGTTTGTATGCAAAAAATCCAAAATCAAACAAATAGCTTGACTAATACAAGACAAAAAGCATGAAAAATGACAACACAATGCACACAAGCACCCCTAGGGTTTCATCCACTTGTTGCCTTAAAAATGGCCATGGTATGCATGCTAGGTATCTTGGCAAAACAAAAACAAAACAAAAGATCATAGTCCCTCGATGACGCTATCTTGGTTGCCTATACAAAAATGATCTAGTCCCTCAAAAAACTTGCTAAGATACTTGGCACAATTGTTATCATGGCCATACGATGACCCGCACCTGTCCCGTTTAACATCCAAATACAAGGTTGTTTACCAAATACAATGGTAAAACAACAATGTAAAAGGGTTAAAGATGTGTAGGAAAGATCTTTGAGTAGGGTAGACAACTCTTAGTTACTTGATCCCTTGCAAACATCCTTGCTATTTTCAAAAACACACAATTTCAAAACATTTTCCCAAAACAACTTTCAAACATTGAAACATCTTTTCAAAAGACAAACATCTTTGTAAAACATTCAAACAAGAATTGTTACAAAGGTTGCCTAGACAAAAGGCCTCTTTTCAAAACATTTTCAAAACCACACACAAAGGCACCATTTCAAACAATTGAAAAACAAAAGCAAATGATCTAAACAAGTAACTAAGAGCCCATGTAAAACCATGGATGAAAAGGGTGCTTGCACCTTCCATTTTCATAATCTACCCCCCGAACCCAAGAAAACATCTCAAAGGTCTTTCCTGTGCTTTTTGACCTTTCCTTTGGATAAAATAAAAAGTCGGTGGCGACTCTTGCTAAACCGAAACATTTGCGAACACAAACGCAAAACCTCAAGTCAGTTCTCCTACCGTATCACAACATACCTGAATGAATATCTTCATAAAAATGAATCCAAATTAACTAGTAAGCAACAAGTAATTGAATAGGCGACAAGACCTTGATCACAAAGAATTATCGCATTCATCTTTTGTTCCATGATTCATTCTTTTCATTAATCAACAAACCCTCTTGTCTTGACAAAGTACTTTCTTCCATTGACGAATTTGACACAAAGACATGCGCTTGAGGAAAATTCCAAACCTCTCGAGAAGAATTAACTTGTGGAGCAGGTAATTAGGAGGAACACTAAATCTATGGACCTTTAGTGCATATGGATGAAGAAGGCTTGAGATGGTGAGAGGAACAAAACCTAGATCAAGGACATTCACAGTGAATTCATGATAAAGTCTTGAGTACACAAGTCAAATCCTAATGCACTGGTTTCTTGAAGAAATTCAGATGAAGAAAAACTTGTATCTCGAGGAATCTTGCCAAATAAAATACCTATGATGCTTGTAGATCCAAAACTATGGTTTTATACCAAGCGTGATGAGAGAACCAGTTAAATCAACACGAGGAAGGTAACAAACTCAACCTATATGAAAGACCCTAGTACCGAGAGCCTTTTGATCTCATGTTTTAAGATCTGAAATGAATGAAAGATTTATTATGTAAATGCATATGATGTTACAAATGAACCTATTAGGGGTATAAAATAGGGTATGACAGCTGCCCCTATTTAAGTGTATTCTATCCGGAGATATGAAGGTAGACACATTAGTCTCGATGAGATTGAAGATACTTAAATATTAGAAGACCCCATTTTTTAACCCTAAGGTGTCATGAAATGCTTATGGTTATGAATGCAGACACAAAGGATTCTGTGGGAAACACAGAACATTATTGGGGATAATAATGTAGATGAAACTACGACTTAAAACCTGCTGGAGAAAGACGCCAAAGAGGGTTCATTAGGAAAATAAATCACTGGGAATGACATAACTCTGGGGATGACTTTGTATGGTGAAAGCCAGGGCCACAGTTGAATAACAAAAGGAAAAGTAAGGTTTCAATGAGGAAACACTTATCAAAGCAAGCAATGAGCCAATATGGAAGTAATTTTCAAGAAAGAGTTACCTTCCCTACCGAGGAAGGAAACTTGACTCCATTGGAGGAAAATCAACTCCGTTGGGGAATGGAAGACTCAACTCTACTGGGGTAAAGCCCGAGAAGAGACAAAGTATCACAAATTCAATAAATGAGGAAAAAGCAGTGGATAACAACGATCGACATATAACTATGAATTACCAACTCAAAATTTAAAGGTAGAAGATCAGAAAGATACCAACTCAAAGATGACGGTAAACTACCAAATCAATAGTTGAAGGTAGAAGAAAAGAATAACACCAATGCTCACTGAAGGTAGAAAGAGAAAAGAACAAATAACACCGACGTTTACTGATGGTGAGCTACCAACGTTTACTGAAGGTAGAAGGAAAAGAAATATCATACCATCGCTGTTCAATGATGATGAACTACCAACGTTCACTGAAGATAGCAAAAAGATAATAAACACCAACTTTCACTAAAGGTAGAAAGAGAATATATCATATCATCACCGTTCACTGACGATGAACTACCAACGTTCACTGAATGTAGCAAAAAGATAAAAATCACCAACTTTCACTGATGGTGACCTACCAACTTTCACTGAAGGTAGAGAGAAAATATATCATTGCACCGCCGTTCACTGATGATGAACTACCAACATTCACTGAAGGTAGCAAAAAGATAATAATCACCAACTTTCACTGATGGTGACTGTTGTACCCCAAAATTTGCTCTCTCATTTCATCAATATTTTCTCACCACAAGACCCTTGGAGCTCAAGATCAAGTTAGGGTTTGCTCTACTCAAGACTCCTCCTTGCACTGTTGACCCAAATTAGGGTTTGAGTTTGCACAAAGATGTTTTGACCTAAAATTCCAAAAGTGACTTTCATGCTTCATGTTGGATTCACAAGTTTATCCATACCAAGTTTCAAGCCTTGATTCCAATCTTTGTCCAGTCAATTGGACAATTGACCTAGAAATCAGCTATATTGGGAAAAAGTCAACTGTGGCCAATTGACAGTCAAACCTCATGAAATTTGACCCACATCAACATTATGAACTCACACGGACCATTTGATCAAGTTTGGATCACAATTCCACAAGAAATTTGATCAGATCATCAAAAGGGCAAATTGGTCATTTTTAGGGTTCTGACTGTACAAAGGCAATTTTTGACTGTTTGACCTAACCAATGGCAAACCAAGTTCACATATGGACTCAAGGACTCAATGGAATTGTCTTGACACATTCAACAAGTTCAAAAGATCTCAAATGCACAGGATTGACAGATGAATTTTCCAGTCAATTGATCAAAATTTGACTGTATACTAAAAAGTCAAACTTTGACTTTTTGGTCAAAATCAAGTGCCAAGATTCATTTTTCATCAAGACATGTCAAATTATGAAACTTGTTCATCAAGAAATCCAAAATTGCAAATTAGGGTTTAAAATGAAGAAATTTCTTAACTTAGAATTTTTCTAAGTTATGAAACTTCCTTATTTTTTCCTAACTTTTCCCCATTTTTTAACCAAGATGCAAATGGATTCAAACAAAACTCAAAACATGAAAGTTGTAGTCCATTGCAAAATCTACAACTTTGATTCACAAAGTTTCCTCAAAAGAAGCTTGTAGCTCAAGTTATGATTTTTGGAACAAGGGTACAAAACATTCTTAACTTAGAAATTTTTTGACCTATTCTAGGCAGGATTTTTATCCAACTTCATGACCACTTTTCACATGGTTCCACTTGGAATTTAAATTTGGATTACAAAGATAGATTGTAGTACACATTCCAAGCTTTCCAAATTGTCCAAGAACTTCTCAAACACCCTTGTGGTTAGGGAGAATCGAATTTGCAAAGTTGGGCAAAAATCACTTTTGTTCATAGCCAAATACATGTTCATAACATTGGCATTTTCAAGTCAGCAGGGTTTGTGATGGTTTGCAGGCCTCTAAACCAGTCTCACACACCATAATTAAATGCCTAACCATTGTGCTAAAATGTTATTTTGTTCATTTGGTCATTACATGCAAGATAAATCTTTAAATGGAAAAAGCATATTTACCATTTTTGAAAAGATGCACTTTATGTCAAATTCAAAATCCAAGAGGCATGGGCCAGATCTTTGAAGCTAGCATTTGTACACAAATCACTCTGATCAAGAACAAGAGGTGCAACATAGTTTAGGGCATGGGACAAGCCTGTATTGAAACTTGCATTTCCTTGCTTAAATTAGAAGAAAACTTGCAAACTCACTCCAATCTTTCGGTCCTAAAAAAAGAAGCTCAAGAAAACTTTGTAGACACTTTTCATACACCAAAACAAGCCTAAAGCACAACTCATCCACCCCTAAGACCTGCTCATACTCAGAATCCCTGTTTTGTTGCAAAACAGGGCAAGTTCTGCAACTTGACCTCCATAACCATATCCATTCGTGCGTTTTTGCTCAAGCATGTCCAAACACATTCTATATCATCCACACAAACTATCCCAAGCCCTAAACACAGACTGTAACACCCCTAACCAAGTTTGCCATTTTCACTTTTCAGCTGTGCAGGTTGACTTCCATAGCTCGATACAGGCAGATTCAAAGCAAGCTAGGTGTTGGAGAAGGTTCCTTGGACCTCAGGCAAGCTGTACAAATCCTCAAACTCCATTGAAGTTGGCCACATTACTCTGTTCAAGTCAAGCTGAAACAGGTAAAAATGTGAACTTCTATCTCTCTATCCAGGCATGATTAGGCTTAGGTTTGTGAAGAAAACATGTTCTACTCATAGCCCTGAAACCATCCATGTATTTACTTTTCATTTATATTATGCGTGCTGTGAGAATTTTGGCCATGAACATTGAAAAAAACTTAGGTCAGAAATTGGGGATGAAGAAATTCTCCCTCATTTCTGAGAGTTAGGTCAAGATTTTTATATGTATGAATTTGTCTCTTCATGCTCTATAATGTTTGTGTTATGAGTTTTTGTTGAAAGTCAAAGAATCAGGAGTTTGGATGAAGAATGGAACACGCGCGTTTTTCTGTTTGAACGTTGCTGAAGGTTGAAGACAGAGTTGACTTGGGCTGGGCCTGAGTCAACTTGCTGTTTGCACCCCTTTTTTAGTTTTGCACCCCCCTGGCCCATTGTGTGAAATCTTTATCATTTTTGACTTTTTATTTTTTTATTCTGATTTCATATTTTTTGCTTAAACATAAAAAATCCCAAAAATATTTTTTCACATTATTTTACATTTATTTAGCATTTATTTGCTTTATTAAACATTGTATATGTAAATAAATAGAAAAAACCTTTTTATTTAAAACCCTAAAAAATAATACAAAAAAATATATTTTTTAGTTATTATTTTTTGTTTATATTTTGAAAACATTTTCTAAAATATACTCACTTTTTGTAAATAACTAATATTTTATTTTGGTATATTTAGTATATTTAATATATAATATATAAATACTTGTATATATTTATTAGAATATTTAGGACAAAAATATGAAAATAATACATTTTATTTTTATTAATATATGACACTAAAAAATACTTTTTTACAATATACTTCCATTTTTGTTTTTTTGTATAAATTAATATATAAATATTGTATATAATTAATAGATAATTGCTATTTATTCAAAAATTAGGGTTTTGCCCTAAAACCACAAAAATACTCCAAAATTGACCTTTTATTTTTGTTTATATTTTACATTGAAAAATACTTT
The DNA here is from genome assembly GCA_948472305.1 of Vicia faba. Taxonomy (NCBI): domain Eukaryota; kingdom Viridiplantae; phylum Streptophyta; class Magnoliopsida; order Fabales; family Fabaceae; genus Vicia; species Vicia faba. The sequence continues at coordinate 1,584,374,188 of OX451739.1, forward strand.
TACATACATAAAAAACCATTTTTGTGCATAATACATTTTGCATATTTATTGTATTTATTTAATTATTGTACAATTAAATAATTTGTATATTCAATATGGATGTAATAGTTTTAGATTTAATTTCTTGCTAAATATCCCCCATTTCAAACATTTGTACCCCCATCCCCATAATCATGTTGTAATAATTTAGGACTTTAAATTTCCGCCTTTAAAAGCTTTCAAATTATGCCATGATAGACCTAGGGTTTGTATGCAAAAATCAAATAACAAATAACTTGACCTAATTCAAAGATAAACAAGCATGAAAATGGACAACACAATGCACACTTGCACCCTTAGGGTTCCTCCACTTGTTGCCTTCAAAAAAAATTGGCCATGTTGCATGTTGAGTGTCTTTGGCAAAACAAAAACAAATCAAATGATCATAGTCCCTCGATGACGCTTTCTCAAGTTGCCTAAAAAATGATCAAGTCCCTTAAAGAAAAATTGCCAAAGACACTTGGCATTATTGCATTCATGGTCTAAACGATGACCCGCGCCCGTCCCGTTAACATCCTAACACAAGATTGTCCACCAAATACAATGGTGGAACAATATTGTTAAAAGGGTTAAAACATAGGAAAGATCTTTGAGTAAATTTAGGGGTAGACAACTCTTAGTTACTTGATCAAACTTGCAAAACACACTTGCCTATTTTTTCAAAACACACTCCACAACAATTTCAAAAACAAACTTTCAAAAACATTTGAAACATCTTTTCAAAAATACAAACACCTTTTGTAAAACATTCGAGTAAAGAATTGTTACAAGGGTTGCCTAGACAAGGCATCTTTTTCAAAACATTTTCAAAACCACACACACAAAGCACCATTTCAAACAATTGAAAAGCAAAGACAAGTGATCTAAGCAAGTAACTAAGAGCCCATGGATAACCATGGATAGAAAGGGTGTTAATACCTTCCCTTTCTATAATCTACTCCCCGAACCCAAGAAAACATCTCAAAGGTTTTTGCTGTGCTTTTTAACCTTTCCTTAGGATAAAATAAAAATTCGGTGGCGACTCTTACTAAACCGAAACATTTGCGAAAACAAACGCAAAACCCAAGTCAGTTCTCCCACCGTATCACAGAACTGGCGACTCTGCTGGGGATAAATTTAAAAATGGAGTAACCTTAGGGCTTAGATCACCCTTTTGCATGGCTAATTGTTTGTTTGATTGCTTTACATTTTGGTTCTCTTGTTTGGGCTTGAAATCCTACACCCGGATTTGGGGAAACATTCATAGATAGCAATACGTTGTGGAAACTGTGCGGGGTATACCGACGCGGTTGAAGCAATAGCTATATTAGTGCGACATATTTGTGAGTACCGGTAACCCTTGAGTTCAATCAAGGAGAGTACGGGGCCGCTGAGTGATGTCACTAAGCACTAATGACCTAGAACCTTACTTGACCATCTTGGCCTTTTATTAGGGGTAGTGAGATGACCGACTTTAGTGCAGTCCGAAGTTGGTAGAGACTCGATACTACACTCATTGAGGGTTGTTTTCTTTGAATATTTTGGTCGCTAGTTAAGTGGCTAAACCAAAACAATGAACATGGAAAACAATCCAATGATATTGAGCTCCTTAGAACCCGGTTACTATTTATAGGACAGGTTTTTAAGCCAACTTCACTCAAGAGGGTACTTACCTATGAAACCCCATGCAAGCCTGAAACTAGGGTTTTGTGTGGCTTGCTTGTACATATGTTTGTGCATACATCATGAACATCATAAAGTATCATATGCATCCACTAACCATTTCAAGGGTTTGGATCTTCATATTTGTTCTTGTTTTGTAGGTCATGGAAATTCTTCGCAGGAAAACTATCCAAGTCAACCTTGTAAGAATCCCTCCTCAACTCAAGGAACTCACATCCAGAATTCCAGAAAGCTCTCTCTTCAGTGAAAGACATGGTAGACTGCTCAGCCCAGTCAACACCAGCATTGAAGAAGATATGGTGAAAGTGTTGTTCCAATTCTTCGACCCCCTTCACCACTGTTTCACATTCCCCGACTACCAATTGGTGCCTACTTTGGAGGAATTTTCTCAACTCCTGAGAATTCCTATTCTTAATCAACTACCCTACAACGGTACGGAAAAAGAACCAAAGCCTGAAGATGTTGCTCAAGCACTACACTTGCAACCATCTGACATCAAGGGGCATTGGGAGATTAGAAGTGGTGTCAAAGGCTTCTTGGCAAAATTCTTGTTTGAGAAGGCACAAGAGTGTTGGAATTCTTTGGATCTGCAAGCCTTTGAAGAAATTGTGGCACTCCTTATTTATGGGTTGGTCTTGTTCCCAAATCCTGACCAACTTATAGATGTCAATGCTGTCAAGATTTTCCTATCCAGGAATCCCATACCTACATTGCTTGGGGACATTCTCCACTCATTTTACACACGAACAATGAGAAAGAGAGGTGTTCTCATGTGCTGTACCCCTCTCCTTGCAAGGTGGTTTATTTCGCACCTTCCACAATCTGTATTGAAGAATGAGCAAGGCTTAAGGTGGTCACAACAGTTGATGACCCTCACACATTCAGATGTACATTGGTGTTCTCGGTCCAGAGAAAATGTCATCATCATCGATCGTTGTGGTGAGTTCCCTAATGTCCCCTTACTTGGCATTAGAGGAGGCATTACCTACAACCCTTGCCTAGATTTGAGACAATTTGGATATGCACGGAGGGATGGCCCTCATGACATGCTGATTCCTGACCTAGTTTTTGACTTCGACAATGATGCGCAAGGACTTCACCAAAGATTCATCAGAGCCTGGAGGATGCCTAACAAGGTAGATAGCAAGACACTGGGGCACAAGAACTCCATCCCTCTTGAGCCTTACCTCAAGTGGGTAAGGACCCGAGCCCAAAGTCTTATGATGCCTTACCCTCATATTCTCCCTTTGATTAAAGAGCCTGTTAAGGAAGGAGAGATTCCCCACACCATCCTACACCCTGACATGCCAACATCATGGGAGGAGATGCAGAAGAGTTGGATCCAACTCAAGGAAGAGCAGAATACTTTTGAAGCCAGCTTCTATGCCAGTGAGAAGAAGGTTTTGGAGCTTACCCGCCGACTTCACGAGGAGGAGACCCTCAACACTTACATCGCACCAAAGAGGATGCGCAACGTCTTTTTACCTTAAGAAGTTTTTGTAATATTTGGCCCATGGGGCATTTATGTACTGACAAAATTTCTTCTTATTAATACGACGTGTGTTCTTTTTGTTTGCAACAAATTTTGAATTTCTAAATCCTTGAATGCGTTGCATGAATAAACATATCATTCATCATATTCATAAACAGGTCTCCACACCAGGTTTCCTTATCTTTCTGCTGTTTATTTCAGTAAGATGGATCTCGAACAGACGGTCAAAGATCTGCAGTCACAAAACTCATAGTTTCAACAGCTCCTAATGATCTTAGCAAAGGGTCAGGAGGATCTAAAAGCACTGTTGGGGAATAAAGAGCAAGAAAAAGTGAAAAAGAAGAAGAAAAGAGTTGGAGTAGCTACACTGGGAAGAAGGTTTGAGAATGAAGCTAGAAGAGTTCTTGAATTTCCCTCCGCATCTGATGAGGGAACTAGTAAGGGAAAAGGAGCTGCATTACCTTCTGAGTCCGAGGCTGAAGAGGAACAGGTTGAGGAAGATGAAGACTACTCAGAGCAACAATACCCGCCAGCGGACGACAAATACAAAAACCTGGAGGATAGACTAGCAGCTATGGAGCTGCAAAGGGTTCCCGGGTTAGATTTTGAAGAATTGGGGTTGATTGCTGGGATTGTGATCCCTCCAAAGTTCAAAGTGCCAATTTTTGCAAAATATGACGGGCTGTCTTGCCCGAAAATGCACCTAAGGTCATATGTCAGAAGAATTCAACCTCATACATCCGACTGAAATCTTTGGGTACACTTCTTTCAGGACAGCTTGTCCAGTACGCAGCTAGACTGGTTTTACCAGCTTGAGAGGTCAGAAGTACATAACTGGGAAGATTTGGCAGCTGCCTTTTATCGCCAGTATCAATATAACGCTGACTTGGCGCCAACCCGTACTCAGCTACAGAGTATGGGAATGGCCTCAAATGAGGGATTCAAAGAATACGCCCAGAAATGGCGCGACTTGGCCGGAAGAGTGCAACCACCTCTTTCAGATAGGGAACTAGTTGATATGTTCTTGGGGACCCTATTTGGCCCGTTCTTCAACCATTTGATCGGGAGCTCTTCCGCAGGGTTTACTGAATTGATTCTGACTGGCGAACGGGTGGAAGCTGGTATTAAGAATGGAAAGATTCAAAGGGATGCCTCTGCCTCTACAACTGCTAAGAAATCATTTCCGGCCAAGAAGGAGGCAGCTGTTATATACTCTCAGAAAAGATCGGGAAGAACTGAGCGCCGGCCGACTGTGGGGGCCGTAATGATCCAAAATTCATCAAATGATCAGCCTCGTAACAATCAGTCTAGACCAAATCAGCAACGGGTGGAACGGCCACAACGGCAGTTCACTCGCATCAATATGACGCCCGCACAAGTTCTTCCCCATTTGTTGAAGTTAAATCTCACCACTATCAAAGAGGCACCAAAAAATGTGAACACATCTTCCCCACATTATCATCCCAATGCTAAATGTGCCTATCATTCTGACAGCATCAGGCATGACACCAACGATTTTTGGGCGCTTAAGCATAAAATTCAAGACTTGATAGATGCAAAAGAGGTTGAGCTCGATGCTCCAGAGAATCCAAACGTAATATCCGCTCCAATGCCGAAGCATGGTCGCAATGTCCATGCTATTGAAGAAGATCTGTATGTTTCTGCTGTTGATAATCTGATAACTCCATTACTAACAATCAAGTTGAATCTGTTAAAGGCTGAGATTTTCCCAGGATGTAAAGAAGACTGATACTGTTGTTCCTCCCTACCAATAGACTGTCCATTGATGAAGATAGGCATCCAAGGCCTGATGGACAGCCAACAAATTCTTTTCGAAAAGATTCCTGCTACTCCAACCCCTATCGAAGATGTTTCAATAATCACCATTTCCACCAATCTTTCCAAGGTCCCTAAAAAGCCTGTTAAGATTACATCAGTTCCGAAGTTCGTTCCTCTGAAAATAACCATGCATGGGCCTGTCCCCTACAAATCTGAAAAATCAATACCATGGAATTATGATGGAGAAATCTACTACCATGGTGTGAAACAAGTTGAGATAACTGAAGAGAGCTCTGACGGAGAAGATACCGACATTGGAAACATTGCCGGTACGAGCAAGATTACCCGAAGTGGGAGAATATTTTCTCCAGAGATTGCCCCTCCAAAGGCAATCTTTGGACCCTCAGCTGCTGCCAAAGTTACTCCTGCACCGATAAAACTTTCTGCAAGAACTCCGTTGATTGAAGAAGCCGTTACCCCTGTGGTTGTCCATCCTACTTCTGTTGATAAGGGGAAAGGGATCCAAGATGAGCTCGTCAGGACGAGGGCTCAACCATTGGTCATCCCCAAAACCTCTAAGAAAGAAATGGAGGAGATTCTGAAAATAATTAAGAAGAGTGATTATGATGTGGTAGAGCAACTGGGGCAAACCCCATCGAAGATCTCCATGTTAGCGTTACTGCTTTGTTCGGAGGCTCATGCCAAGGCCTTGATAAGGTTTTTGAAGACAACCCATGTTCCCCAGGAAACCTCAGCCGATCAATTCCAAGATTGTGTAGCCAGCCTTACCGCAGACAACAGCCTGGGTTTCTCTGATGCTGACCTGACTCCGAAAGGAAGAAAGCACAATGACGCATTACATGTGTCAGTCGAATGCCGAGGAACTACTCTTGCCCATGTTTTGGTCGACACTGGTTCTTCTCTGAACGTGCTGCCTAAGAAAGCTCTAGATCGATTGGATTGTGAAGGCTTGGAGCTGAAACAAAGTAATATCATTGTCAGGGCCTTTGACGGGTCTAAAAGAATGGTGCATGGGGAGGTTGACATTCCCATCAAGGTGGGAACTGAAGTATTCCACTCAACTTTCTATGTGATGGACATCCGTCCGTCATACTCTTGCTTGCTAGGGAGACCGTGGATACATAATGCTGGCACAGTCACTTCCTCCCTACATCAGATGCTGAAATACCCTGTCAAAGGAAAAATCATAACTGTACACGGTGAAGAGGAATATATGATCAGTCACCTGAACTCCTTTCGGTATGTAGAAGTGGAGGGTGAATTCATTGAGACACCGTTCCAACACTTCGAGGAAATTGCTCCCGAGGTTGCAGTAGCAAAGGCAGTGGTTGGGGAGCCCAAGCAGGTGGCCAGGATGGCATCTTTGAAAGACGCACAGGCTGCAATGAAGGAGGGAAAGAGCTCAACATGGGGTCAGTTGCCTGACTTTCCCCACAAGACAGACAAGTTTTGGTTGGGATTTACCGCTGCGGGTCAGAAAGCTATGCGTCGCTCAAAAATCGAAAGGACACCCATCAAGATTTCTCCTCATGGGATCAATGCGTTGGAAGACAAAGACGAAGACGAAGAGAGTAACATTGAAGACTGGATCTTCCCAACCATCGAAGGGGGACTGCACAACTGGGAGGCAAAAGACTTCGTTCCCATTACTTTCATTAATCAGTAACTTATCTTTCGAACATTTCCTGTTGGTCTGTAATAATTACTTTTAAACAATCTGCACACTACTTTTTCACCTCATGCCTTGCCCGGGGCATGTAGGTCCATTTGTAAGGGTTTTGATTCTCTTCATATTCATATGCCATGTTTAATGAATCATTGGACGTTTTTCATTTATAAACTGCTGTGTTCATTTTCTTTCCTTTTGCATTTTTGTTTGTTTAAGGATGGCTATCCCTTACACACACCCACACTCACAAATGCAGGTACCCATCCACTCTGGATTCTATGGGTGACTATTCTGCTATGTCCTTCAATAACTCTGAAGATTTGGTCAATCAGGCTGAGTGCGAACACGACGAAGATTGTGAAGTACCAGGAGAGCTAGCCATACTTCTACAACAAGAAGAGAGGGCCATCTTGCCTCACGAAGAGTTGTTGGAAACTGTCAACTTAGGAACGGAGGAAGACCGAAAGGAAGTACAAGTGGGTGCCAATCTGGAACCAAGTGTCAAGGAGCGCTTGATACAGCTGTTGAATGAATACGTTGAAATATTCGCCTGGTCTTATGAAGACATGCCGGGTTTAGACACAGACATCGTGGTTCACCGTCTCCCTACAAGAGAGGATTGTCCACCGATCAAGCAAAAAGTCCGCCGAATGAGGCCCGACATGTCTGAGAAGATTAAAGCTGAAGTAATGAAGCAATTCAACGCTGGCTTTCTGGCTGTTACATCTTATCCATAATGGGTTGCTAACATCGTGCCAGTACCTAAAAAAGACGGTAAGGTTAGAATGTGTGTGGACTACCGGGATTTGAACAGGGCTAGCCCTAAAGATGATTTTCCGCTACCGCATATCGACATCTTGATTGACAACACAACTCAGCACAAGGTGTTTTCCTTCATGGACGGATTCTCGGGCTACAACCAGATTAAAATGGCCCCCGAGGACATGGAGAAAACAACCTTTGTTACACAATGGGGTACCTTCTGCTACAAGGTGATGCCGTTCGGACTGAAGAATGCAGGGGCAACTTATCAACGCGCCATGGTAGCTTTATTTTATGATATGATACATCATGAGATCGAAGTTTACATAGACGATATGATAGCTCGATCACAAATAGAGGAGGAACACCTTGAACATCTGCAAAAGCTGTTTGCCAGGTTGAAGGAGTACAAACTCAGGCTGAATCCAAGTAAGTGTACTTTTGGAGTTAGGTCTGGTAAACTTCTAGGATTTATGTTCAGCAACAAAGGCATTGAGGTCGATCCAACAAAAGTGAAAGCTATACGAGAAATGCCTGCTCCCCGTACTGAAAAGGAGGTTAGAGGGTTCTTGGGGCGCTTGAACTATATTGCCAGATTCATCTCTCATCTGACGTCTACCTGTGATCCAATTTTCAAACTATTGAAGAAAGATTAGGTAGTCGAATGGAACGACGATTGCCAAGTTGCTTTTGATAATATCAAGGAGTATTTGCTAGAACCTCCTATTCTGATGCCACCCGTCGAAGGAAGGCCGCTGATCATGTATCTGACCGTCTTGGATAACTCAATGGGGTGTGTATTGGGCCAGCACGACGAGTCTGGTCGAAAAGAGCATGCTATTTATTACCTTAGCAAAAAGTTTACCGACTGTGAGACTCGCTACTCACTGCTCGAGAAAACTTGCTGGCTTTGGTATGGGCTGCTCGCCGACTAAGGCAGTATATGTTGACTCATACCACTTTGTTGATTTCCAAAATGGATCCTATCAAGTATATCTTCGAAAAGCCTGCTTTATCTGGAAGAATCGCTAGATGGCAGATGATCCTGACCGAGTATGACATCCAGTATACTACCCAAAAAGCTATAAAAGGGAGTGTACTAGCTGACCATCTAGCTCATCAAGCTATCGAAGATTATCAGTCCATGAGATTCGACTTCCCGGACGAGGACATCATGAATGTGGACAACATTAAAGGTAACGGACCGTATGACGGACCTGAAAATGGATCCCGATGGACCTTGTACTTTGATGGTGCTTCAAATGCACTTGGAAACGGTATCGGTGCGGTACTCATTTCCCCGAAAGGTTGCCACACACCTTTCACGACCCGAATTTGCTTCAGTTGTACCAACAACATGGCTGAATATGAAGCTTGCATCTTTGGTCTCAAGGCTGCTATAGACTTGGGGATCAAATCTTTGATCGTATTTGGGGACTCGGCTTTGGTTATCAGTCAAATCAAAGGAGAGTGGGATACCAAGCATCCTAATCTTATCCCATACAAAGAACATGTCCTGACATTGTTGCCTCATTTCGAGCAAATCACCTTCGAGCATTTCCCGCGAGAAGAGAATCAACTTGCAGATGCTCTGGCAACAATGTCTTCCATGTTTAAACTCAACTGGGATAATGAGGCTCCCCAGATCACCATCGAGCGAATGGATGAACTTGCGCATTGTCATGAGATTAATACCGAAGAAGTAGTGGAACAACCTTGGTTTCACGAAATCAAAAGGTATCTCCAGACTAGAGAATATCCCGAAGGAGCTTCTGTAAATGACAAAAAGTTCCTAAGGAAATTTGCTGCCAAGTTCTTCCTGAGCAACGACATCCTCTATAAACGCAGCCATGATTGCGTTTTACTCCGATGTGTAGACAAAGCTGAAGCAGAGCTGATCATGACTGAGATGCACAGTGGCACATTTGGCACCCACTTGAGCGGGCATACGATGGCTAAGAAGATTCTAAGGGCAGACTATTACTGGTCTACCATGGAAGCAGATTGCTATCAGCATTCCCGTACTTGCCACAAATGTCAGGTCTACGCTGACAAGATTCATATTCCTCCTGTTCCTCTCAACGTTCTGACGGCTCCTTGGCCATTTGCAATGTGGGGCATTGACATGATTGGAGAGATCAAGCCCACAGCGTCCAATGGACATCGCTTCATCCTGGTCGCCATTGACTATTTTACCAAATGGGTTGAAGCAGCTTCCTTCGCCTCTGTTACAAAGAATGTGGTTGCCCGCTTCATCAAGCAAAACCTCATATGTCGGTATGGTGTTCCCGACAGGATCATCACAGACAACGGTACTAATCTGAACAATACTATGATCACCGCCCTATGCGAACAGTTCAAGATTTATCATCACAATTCATCTCCCTATCGGCCAAAGATGAACGATGCTGTTGAAGCTGCGAACAAAAACATTAAGAAGATCATTCAGAAAATGACAGTCACCTACAAAGACTGGCATGAGATGTTACCGTTTGCTCTGCATGGATACCGTACCATGGCACATACTTCAACAGGGGCAACCCCATTTTCTTTGGTATATGGCATGGAAGCTGTCCTACCCATGGAAGTTCAGATTCCTTCTTTAAGGATTATGAAGGACGCTGGTTTGAATGAAGATGATTGGATTCAGACCCGACTTGATCAACTCAATTTGATCGACGAAAAGCGACTCGCTACTGTTTTCCATGGTCAAACGTATCAAAAACGGATGATCAAGGCTTTCAACAAGAAAGTCAGACGTCAAGTATATCAAGTCGGAGATCTCGTAATCAAGCGGATCATCTTACCGCAAAGTGATCCCAGGGGCAAATGGACTCCTACTTACGAAGGACCATTTGTGATCAAAAGCATATTTTCTGGTGGTGCAATGATTCTGACCACCATGGACGACGACGATTTGCCGCACCCTGCGAATGCAGACATAGTCAAAAGATACTACGCATAAAGTCACCCGACAAGTCAAAAACCCGAAAGGGCGGCTTGGGCAAAAATGGGCATCCCGGTGAACCGAAAACCCGAAAGGGCAGTTCAGGCATAAATAAGGGATAAAACAAAAAAAATTTGTACACCCGGCAAGTTGAAAACCCGAAAGGGCGGCTTGGGCAAAAAAGGGTTTCCCGGTGGATCGAAAACTCGAAAGGGCGATTCAGGCAAAAGTTAGGGAATTAAAGCGTATGACTATGTCTCGTCGGATCACTTTAAGGACAATCTCTTCATCAACCAGCTCCAAGCTTCTGATCAATCCAGTCATCGGCGGGCGAAGCATTGAATGGACAAACATTCAGAGCTGTGAAGGCTATAGCAGAATGGAATCCCATGGAATTGTTACACATAACCATCTTTCTTTTGTATAAAATTTTCAATTTTTACGACGACATCCTCTTACTAGGATGCCTGTCTCTTTTGTACAAAGATACTCATAGAAAGTTAATACAAATACTTTTCCAAATATAGAAATTTGCTTTGTCTTCCTTTTTCTCTTTTGCACTTATGTTTTATTTAAGAAACGTCCAATGTTTTGTTAAATAGACATATGCATTTGAACATAATCATTTTCCTTACAAACCAAGAAAAGATGATTACTGATAGGCTGAAGGTACAAATAGATATATTGATGCCCTTTCAGAAGGAGTCCCCAGCAGTTCTAAACTCCAAATTCCTCAACAAAGTCAAAATCCAGGACTTAATTCTCCAAACAAAATTAAACTTCAGGATCTCCAGCAGAACAAAAGCTTTCTTAAAACTAATTTCCCCAGCCAGTGAGCCTTCCAGAACTCAATTCCCCTCAGAGTTAAGTTTTAGTATCCCCAGTGGAGCCTTAAAAATCTGGAAGTCCTATCCCCAGTGGAGCTAAAACTTCCAACTATCAATCCCCAGCGAAACCAGACTGGTGAACCTTCTCCCCACAGAGATACTTCCCACCAGACTGAAGACTCTCAGTCTTACTTCTCCAACATAAGTCTACCAGGTTCTGGACTCTCCAGTAGAGATCATCAGAATCCTCTTGCCCTACAAGTCACCAAGGAGCTCCAATCCCCAACAGTGGTCCTAAGATCCCTCAACAATTGAATATCTTGTTCCCCAAGCAATCAGTAGTCGACAAAGATGTCTCATCTTCAGCAATCAAAGATTCTTGTAATCCCCTGCAGCAGTCAAGGATTCACTTTCCCTGACAGCAGCCAAGATTCTTTTATCTCCAACCATCCAGGATTCATCTATCCTCAGCAAGACAGCTCATCAACTTGCATGCGCATTCATTACATTCATATCATAAACATCGATATAACATATATTGCATCATACATTTCATGCGACATAACTTTGTGTTTAGCTAATATTTTTTCCTTTTCAGGATAAGAATAAAAGGCTATCTGTAATAATTATCCAAGATGCAGTTTTACACGGACTCATCATCAGGAAACCCTACACCGGTTCCTTCTCCACTTAAAGACTTCTGAAAACAGTTTACGGGTTCTCCAGACACGGATGTTAACCTATCGCTTGTTCAGATTCTTCAACCTTTGAAAACAGTTTATGGACGCTTCCCAACATGGATGCTGCTCTATTGCTTATTCAACTTCAAGACTTCTGAAAACAGTTTACGGGTTCTCCAGACACGGATGTTAACCTATCGCTTGTTCATATTCTTCAACCTTTGAAAACAGTTTACGGACGCTTCCCAACATGGATGCTGCTCTATTGCTTATTCAACTTCAAGACTTCTGAAAACAGTTTACGGGTTCTCCAGACACGGATGTTAACCTATCGCTTGTTCAGATTCTTCAACCTTTGAAAATAGTTTACGGACGCTTCCCAACATGGATGCTGCTCTATTGCTTATTCAACTTCAAGACTTCTGAAAATAGTTTACGGGTTCTCCAGACACGGATGTTAACCTATCGCTTGTTCATATTCTTCAACTTTTGAAAACAGTTTACGGACGCTTCCCAACATGGATGCTGCTCTATTGCTTATTCAACTTCAAGACTTCTGAAAACAGTTTGCGGGTTCTCCAGACATGGATGTTAACCTATCGCTTGTTCAGATTCTTCAACCTCTGAAAACAGTTTACGGATTCTCCAAACACGGATGTCAATCTATCGCTTGTTCAGACTCAACTTTTGAAAACAGTTTACAGACGCCTCCCAACATGGATGCTGCTCTATTGCTTATTCAACTTCAAGACTTCTGAAAACGGTTTACGGATTCTCCAGACACGGATGTTAATCTATCGCTTGTTCAGATTCAAGTTTCGAGGACAACTTACGGATGCTTCCAGATACGGATGTCAATCTATTGCTTATCAAGACCCCCCAGTTCAGAGATATTCCAAAAATGGACACCTTTCTGATACTCATTCCAGATGGCATCTTTAAGCCCATCCCCGACAAGATTCTGTCACCCCTCCAGATGGCATCTTTAAGCCCATCTCCAAATGACATCTCTAAGCCCATTCCCGCACCCATTGTTTCGACGAGTGCAAATTTAAGGGCACTCTAGTGTCCAATCTCCTTTTACCTTCGAGACGCGAAAGGCAAACTTTCCAATCTAACTCTTCAGGTGCAAGAAGATTGAACAGGGGAAACTGTTGTACCCCAAAATTTTCCCTCTCATTTCATCAATATTTTCTCACCACAAGACCCTTGGAGCTCAAGATCAAGTTAGGGTTTGCTCTGCTCAAGACTCCTCATTGCACTGTTGACCCAAATTAGGGTTTGAGTTTGCACAAAGATGTTTTGACCTAAAATGCCCAAAGTGACTTTCATGCTTCATGTTGGATTCACAAGTTTATCCATACCGAGTTTCAAGCCTTGATTCCAATCTTTGTCCAGTCAATTGGACAGTTAACCTAGAAATCAGCTGTATTGGGAAAAAGTCAACTGTGGCCAATTGACAGTCAAACCTCATGAAATTTGACCCACATCAACATTATGAACTCACATGGACCATTTGATCAAGTTTGGATCATAATTCCACAAGAAATTTGATCAGATCATCAAAAGGGCAAATTGGTCATTTTTAGGGTTCTGACTGTACAAAGGCAATTTTTGACTGTTTGACCTAACCAATGGCAAACCAAGTTCACATATGGACTCAAGGACTCAATGGAATTGTCTTGACACATTCAACAAGTTCAAAAGATCTCAAATGCACAGGATTGACAGATGAATTTTCCAGTCAATTGATCAAAATTTGACTGTATACTAAAAAGTCAAACTTTGACTTTTTGGTCAAAATCAAGTGCCAAGATTCATTTTTCATCAAGACATGTCAAATTATGAAACTTGTTCATCAAGAAATCCAAAATTGCAAATTAGGGTTTAAAATGAAGAAATTTCATAACTTAGAATTTTTCTAAGTTATGAAACTTCCTTAGTTTTTCCTAACTTTTCCCCATTTTTTAACCAAGATGCAAATGGATTCAAACAAAACTCAAAACATGAAAGTTGTAGTCCATTGCAAAATCTACAACTTTGATTCACAAAGTTTCCTCAAAAGAAGCTTGTAGCTCAAATTATGATTTTTGGAACAAGGGTGCAAAACATTCTTAACTTAGAAAATTTTTGACCTATTCTAGGCAGGATTTTTGTCCAACTTCATGACCACTTTTCACATGGTTCCACTTGGAATTTCAATTTGCATTACAAAGATAGACTGTACTACACATTCCAAGCTTTCCAAATTGTCTAAGAACTTCTCAAACACCCTTGTGGTTAGGGAGAATCGAATTTGCAAAGTTGGGCAAAAATCACTTTTGTTCATAGCCAAATACATGTTCATAACATTGGCATTTTCAAGTCATCAGGGTTTGTGATGGTTTGCAGGCCTCTAAACCAGTCTCACACACCATAACTAAATGCCTAACCATTGTGCTAAGATGTTATTTTGTTCATTTGGTCATTACATGCAAGATTAATCTTTAAATGGATAAAGCATATTTGCCATTTTTGAAAAGATGCACTTTATGTCAAATTCAAAATCCAAGAGGCATGGGCCAGATCTTTGAAGCTAGCATTTGTACACAAATCACTCTGATCAAGAACAAGAGGTGCAGCATAGTTTAGGGCATGGGACAGGCCTGTATTGAAACTTGCATTTCCTTGCTTACATTAGAAGAAAACTTGCAAACTCACTCCAATCTTTCGGTCCTAAAAAAAGAAGCTCAAGAAAACTTTGTAGACACTTTTCATACACCAAAACAAGCCTAAAGCACAGCTCATCCACCCCTAAGGCCTGCTCATACTCAGAATCCCTGTTTTGTTGCAAAACAGGGCAAGTTCTGCAACTTGACCTCCATAACCATATCCATTCGTGCGTTTTTGCTCAAGCATGTCCAAACACCTTCTATATCATCCACACAAACTATCCCAAGCCCTAAACACAGACTGTAACACCCCTAACCAAGTTTGCCATTTTCACTTTTCAGCTGTGCAGGTTGACTTCCATAGCTCGATACAGGCAGATTCAAAGCAAGCTAGGTGTTGGAGAAGGTTCCTTGGACCTCAGGCAAGCTGTACAAATCCTCAAACTCCATTGAAGTTGGCCATATTACTCTGTTCAAGTCAAGCTGAAACAGGTAAAAATGTGAACTTCTATCTCTCTATCCAGGCATGATTAGGCTTAGGTTTGTGAAGAAAACATGTTCTACTCATAGCCCTGAAACCATCCATGTATTTACTTTTCATTTATATTATGCGTGCTGTGAGAATTTTGGCCATGAACATTGAAAAAAACTTAGGTCAGAAATTGGGGATGAAGAAATTCTCCCTCATTTCTGAGAGTTAGGTCAAGATTTTTATATGTATGAATTCGTCTCTTCATGCTCTATAATGTTTGTGTTATGAGTTTTTGTTGAAAGTCAAAGAATCAGGAGTTTGGATGAAGCATGGAACACGCGCGTTTTTCTGTTTGAACGTTGCTGAAGGTTGAAGACAGAGTTGACTTGGGCTGGGCCTGAGTCAACTTGCTGTTTGCACCCCCCTGGCCCATTGTGTGAAATCTTTATCATTTTTGACTTTTTATTTTTTATTCTGATTTCATATTTTTTGCTTAAACATAAAAAATCCCAAAAATATTTTTTCACATTATTTTACATTTATTTAGCATTTATTTGCTTTATTAAACATTGTATATGTAAATAAATAGAAAAAACCTTTTTATTTAAAACCCTAAAAAATAATACAAAAAAATATATTTTTTAGTTATTATTTTTTGTTTATATTTTGAAAACATTTTCTAAAATATACTCACTTTTTGTAAATAACTAATATTTTATTTTGGTATATTTAGTATATTTAATATATAATATATAAATACTTGTATATATTTATTAGAATATTTAGGACAAAAATATGAAAATAATACATTTTATTTTTATTAATATATGACACTAAAAAATACTTTTTTACAATATGCTTCCATTTTTGTTTTTTGTATAAATTAATATATAAATATTGTATATGATTAATAGATAATTGCTATTTATTCAAATATTAGGGTTTTGCCCTAAAACCACAAAAATACTCCAAAATTGACCTTTTATTTTTGTTTATATTTTACATTGAAAAATACTTTTACATACATAAAAAACCATTTTTGTGCATAATACATTTTGCATATTTATTGTATTTATTTAATTATTGTACAATTAAATAATTTGTATATTCAATATGGATGTAATAGTTTTAGATTTCCGCCTTTAAAAGCTTTCAAATTATGCCATGATAAACCTAGGGTTTGTATGCAAAAATCAAATAACAAATAACTTGACCTAATTCAAAGATAAACAAGCATGAAAATGGACAACACAATGCACACTTGCACCCTTAAGGTTCCTCCACTTGTTGCCTTCAAAAAAAAAAATGGGCCATGTTGCATGTTGAGTGTCTTTGGCAAAATAAAAACAAATCAAATGATCATAGTCCCTCGATAACGCTTTCTCAAGTTGCCTAAAAAATGATCAAGTCCCTTAAAGAAAAATTGCCAAAGACACTTGGCATTATTGCATTCATGGTCTAAACGATGACCCGCGCCTGTCCCGTTAACATCCTAACACAAGATTGTCCACCAAATACAATGGTGGAACAATATTGTTAAAAGGGTTAAAACATAGGAAAGATCTTTGAGTAAATTTAGGGGTAGACAACTCTTAGTTACTTGATCAAACTTGCAAAACACACTTGCCTATTTTTTCAAAACACACTCCACAACACTTTCAAAAACAAACTTTCAAAAACATTTGAAACATCTTTTCAAAAAGACAAACACCTTTTGTGAAACATTCGAGTAAAGAATTGTTACAAGGGTTGCCTAGACAAGGCATCTTTTTCAAAACATTTTCAAAACCACACACACAAAGCACCATTTCAAACAATTGAAAAGCAAAGGCAAGTGATCTAAGCAAGTAACTAAGAGCCCATGGATAACCATGGATAGAAAGGGTGCTAATACCTTCCCTTTCTATAATCTACTCCCCGAACCCAAGAGAACATCTCAAAGGTTTTTGCTGTGCTTTTTAACCTTTCCTTAGGATAAAATAAAAAGTCGGTGGCGACTCTTGCTAAACCGAAACATTTGCAAAAACAAACGCAAAACCCAAGTCAGTTCTCCCACCGTATCACAGTGACCTACCAACTTTCATTGAAGGTAGAGAGAAAACATACCATAGCACCTCCGTTCACCGACGATGAACTACCAACGTTCACTAAAGGTAGCAAAAAGATAACAATCACCAACTTTCACTGATGGTGACCTACCAACTTTCACTGAAGGCGACCTACCAACTTTCACTGAAGGTAGAAAGAGAATATATCATAGCATCACCGTTCACTGACGATGAACTACCAACATTCACTGAAGGTAGCAGAAAGATAACAATCACCAACTTTCACTGATGGTGACCTACCAACTTCCATTGAAGGTAGAGGGAAAATATATCATAGCACCGCCGTTCATTGATGATGAACTACCAACATTCACTGAAGGTAGCAAAAAGATAATAATCACCAACTTTCACTGATGGTGAACCACCAACGTTTACTAAAGATAGTAAGAGAAAATATATCATAGCACCGCCGTTCACTGACGATGAACTACCAACGTTCACTGAAGGTAGCAAAAAGATAATAATCACCAACTTTCACTGATGGTGATCTACCAATTTCACTGAAGGTAGAGGGAAAATATATCATAGCACCGCCGTTCACTGATGATGAACTACCAACGTTCACTAAAGGTAGAAAAAAGATAACAATCACCAACATTCACTGATGGTGAACTACCAACATTTACTGAAGGTAGTAAGAGAAAATATCATACCATCGATGTTCACTAACGGTGAACTACCAACGTTCGCTGAAGGTAGCAAAAAGATAACAAGTTTCCCCAAAATTCTGGCATTTCACCTAGAAAGGGTCTCAACTTCTTCTTTAACCAAGGCATTCCGCCTGGAAAGGGTAGTATATAAGTCGTCTCAAATAAAGAGACTACCACTTGCAGAGATTTCACAATGAATTATCTTTGTCATATTGAAAAGACTTGCCATCCAATGGAGTAATTTGACAATGAACTGCAAACTATCCATTCATAGAGACGATAGTAAAAAAGTACCGTCGACTTTTACGGGGAAGTACAAGTTGCTCAAATAAAGAGACCTACTACTTTCTGTTATGAAGGATTATAAAAATGACTTCCTGGGGAAAGAAATCATGACTTCCTGGGGAAAGGAATATGACTTCCTGGGGAATGAATCATGGCTTCCCGGGGAAATGCCAATATATTCCTACTAAGGAGAAAAAGTCTTCTCGTACAAAATAAATGCACACTCTCAATCTAAGGCTCGAAGCTTGTAGAGATCATAAGTAATAATATTATTGGGATCCAAAGATTCAAACCAGAAATAAACCAGAATGAATCAGTCAACCAAAATACATCCTTTGAGAAATAAACTCAAGAGGGAAACCCAAATCATCCAAACAAAAAGCTGTACAGGAAGGCTAAAGAAAAAATCTTCCACGAGGGACAACTCAGTGGGGAAGTTGAAAGAATATACACTTTCTGCTTAAGGTTGGCACACAAATCTACAAAATAGGGTAATATGCTAACAAAAAATTAATGAGTGCAAATAAGCAATGATTTGATAAATTCAACTATGTATGATGTATGTATGAATATATGAGTGTTATTATGTATATGCTGACAAAACAGACATATTCAGGGAATAACCATACAAAACTAACTCGGCTACAGTCAATACTCGGCTAAATCACATTCAAGATGAAAATTCCATAAAAAGTAAGCACCAAATGAGGAACATAATCCTATTGCATGGCTTAACTTCACTGGGAAATAACATAATTCAGAAATAATCAAATCATAGCAACAAATCATTACAGATACAGGGATATAACATCCTCTTCCAGGCTTCACCGAGGAATAACACACAGACTTCAATGGGGAAAACACATGTTTCATGGTCCGCACTTCTACTAGGGATTGCAATACTGATTTCAAATAAGGTAGATGGAAACCATATCGTCAAAACATCAACTGAGGATTTTGTACTGACTTCATTGGGGAAATATCATGCAGACTTCACTAGAGGAGATAATGCCTCATCGTCGAGATGTCAACGGGAGACCTCGTATTGACTTCATTGGGGAGGTCAACACCACATCGAAGAGAGGAAACCAAGATGCATTCTTCAATATTAAGCATGAGTTTTGCACCAACTTCTCTGGGGATAAAGTATGAAACCTCACAGGGATAACAACTTGAGGAGTTAAGAAGTCAAACATTACATCAAGAAATTAATCTTATGGGGATTTTAAATCAAACCCAGCAATTAGCGAATGAAAACCCAAAAAGTTGACAAATGTCTCAACACTTCTTAAATAAAATATTTCCCTTGCCTGATTATCGGGCAACCAAGCAAACTACAAGTACTACAGAAAGGGAGATACTTCACAAATGAGTCCTACTCAACATGTACGGGGATAAAATACTTCTATCAAATGAGGGAAGACTTTGCTACGAAATCTGGGAGAAAGGCCTCAGACCATGCAAACCCAAAATCAAAAATGAACCAAGACTTGACTGGGGACAACGAGATCACAAAACCAATGCCGCACCTTACATCAATTGGTATCATCTCCAACTACTTATGAAACACCAGAAGGTCATGCACATATCAACAAGAATGATCTGACTGAACTTTCCTGGGAAATACCAACATATTCCTGTTGAGGAGATAAAGTCTTCACGTGTGAAATAAATGCACACTCTTAATCTAAATTCCACAACATAGAGAGGTCAAAAATAATATTGTTGGGAACCAACGTTTGAACCTTCTGGTGTCTTTACTAGGAAAAGAGAGTCCGGGAAACCTCGTGATTGAGAAAAGCCATAGCAACAAATCCTGTTAAATCTGGATCACCCATGGATTCAATAACTTTAGCACACATTTTGTGCCCCATACAACATGATCTTCAAGGGAATTTCCACGAGATAGTCTACTTATTCGACTGATTCGTGGAGAGATATGTCGAATCTCAACGTAATTGCCCTAGATTGGCTAAAACCTGACACCTTCTTGGTTTGGTGAAATATTCAAGCCTTGCCTTTTAAGGATGATCAACTAAAAAGGCATCATACTGGGAAAAACAACTTGCCCCTGCTAAAAAGAGTCTTTTAGGCAGAATTCCCCTGACCGTATTTTAGCTTTCTCACTGATAATCAGATGTATACTTCCTTCGATGTCAAACACACATTTATGCAAGTAGAAAAAATTGTTTATTTTGAGAATGATAATTCTAATGCATAAAACATGTTAATCTTGAAGTTTTTTTATTTGAAAATATACCACAAAATTTTATGAAAGAAATCACTTAGTTAAGATGTGACCAAAAAATGCAAGCAAATGATACTAACACAGATCTTTTTAGCATAACTTTTTGGGAGTCAGGAACACTATCTCATTGAAGTATGCTCTTGAAATAAACCTTGCTTCAATTAGGACTTTTGAGTGTTGTAACATGGCCTGGTTCACGTTTTTTTTAGAAAAAACGGATTTTAAGGCTCAAAATTATTTGGTGCCCACCCCCTTCATGATGTTCACCAATCCTATATTCAGTTAACTTGATACGAACTTTCATCTCTCAAAAGAAATTTTGAGATGGTTGAGGAACCAACCGAGGTTTTCTTTGGACATGTAAGTCACTCATTTTTGCTTCTTTTGGGTTTCTTGTCACACGATTATGTCCTTTGCTGAGGATTTTACGTTGTAATCCTTTATAGCCTTTCAGGCTTGTGGTACGGTGGGAGAACTGACTTGAGGTTTTGCGTTTGTTTTCGCAAATGTTTCGGTTGAGCAAGAGTCGCCACCAACTTTTTATTTTATCCTAAGGAAAAGGTTAAAAAGCACAGAAAAAACCTTTGAGATGTTTTCTTGGGTTCGGGGAGTAGATTATAGAAAGGGAAGGTATTAGCACCCTTTCTATCCATGGTTATCCATGGGCTCTTAGTTACTTGCTTAGATCAACTTGCCTTGATTTTCAATTGTTTGAAATGGTGTTTTGTGTGTGGGTTTGAAAATGTTTTTGAAAAGAGGCCAATGTAGTGGCAACCTTTGTAATGATCCATGTTGGGATGTATACAAAGGTGTATGTCTTTTGAAAAGTTTTCAATGTTTTTTTGAAAGTTGTTTTGAAAGTGTTGTGATGTGTGGTTTTGAAAAATAGGCAAGTGTTTTTGTTTTGCAAGTTGGCAAGTAACCAAGAGCTATCTACCCTAAATTTCTCAAAGATCTTTGCTATGTTTTAACCCTTTTAACAATTTTGTTCCGCCATTGTATTTGGTGGACAATCTTGTCTTAGGATGTGAACGGGACGGGCGCGGGTCATCGTTTAGACCATGATTGCAATGGTGCCAAGTATCTTTGGGCAATTTTTCCTTTAAGGGACTTGATCATTTTTAGGCAACTTTTGAAAGCGTCATCGAGGGACTATGATCATTTGAATTTGTTTTATTTTGCCAAAGATACCTAACATGCAACATGGCCCATTATTGAAGGCAACAAGTGGAGTAACCCTAAGGGGTGCAAGTGTGATTGGTGTTTATTCATTTTCATGCTTTTATCTTGAAATTAGGTCAAGCTATTTGTTTTGGTTGATTTTTGCATACAAAACCCTAATTCTAACATAGCATATTTAGAAAGCTTTTAAATGCGGAATTTAAAGGTCCTAAGTTATTACACAATAGTCAGGGGAATGGGGGTACAAATGTTCAAATGGGGATGAGACTTCATAGGAGAGTAGTGTCCAATATTTACAACCAAATCGAATTGCGCAAATGTAAATATAAAGATATGTAAGAAGAAAGCAATATGTATGTGTAAATATTTTTGTGTAAGTGTATGTTTTATTCACAAATGAAATGAAAATAAAATAAATAAAAAGAGTTAATTTGGGTATTTTCATGTTTAGGGCAAAAACCCTAACTTTGCTAAATAAAAGGGGATTTATTATTTAATATATATTATATACAATATTTATTAATTATATACAAAAAATAAATAAAAGAGAAGTATATTTGTCAAAAGGTATTTTTGATGTTAAATATTAATAAAAATGTATATTTATTGTATTTTTATCCTAAATATCCTAATAAATATGTAAATATTTATATTATATGTTAAATATATTAAATATGTACAAAAATAAAATATTTAATATTTACAAAAAAAAGGTATATTTTTTTATAAAATGTTTTCAAAAGATAAAATAAAATAAAATTAGAAAATAAGTGTATTTTGTATTGTTTTTAGTATTTTAAATAAAAAGTATTATGTATTTATTTTCATATTAAACCAAATGAAACAAAATAAATATCAAATAAAATGCAAAAAATGTGAGAAAAATATTTTTAATATTTTTTATGCTTTGACAAAAATAAATAAGTCAGAAACAAAAATCAAAAGTAAAAAATAATAAAAATAAAACACAATGGGCCAAGGGGGTGCATGTGAAATACAGTGGTGCAAAAAGGAAAAATATCTCAGGCCCAGCCCATAGAGGTTGTCTTCAACCTCCAGACAGTTCAAACAACCAAAAACGCGCGTTTTGCCTCGTCCCTGCTATCTCCTGATTCCTTAATTTTCAGCACAAACTCACAACATGAAAAATGTCAAGCATCAAACCACGAATCCATACATACCAAGAACTTGATCTAACTCTCAGAAATGAGAGAGAATTTCTTCTCCCCCAATTCCTGACCTAGTTTTTTTCTAATATTCAGGTCTTAAATTCTCTCAGCATATGCAATATAAATGGAAAGTGAGGATATGGGTGGCTTCAGGGACATGAGTATGACACTTTTCATTCATAAACCTAGACCTAACTCTTCCTAGATTGAGAGATAGAAGTCCATGAACTTACCTGTTCTGCTTGGATCGTGTATGACAATGGAGGCACTTTCAAGGCAAGGTGAGGACTGGTACAACTTGCTTGAAGTCCAGGGATGCTATTCCAATGCTTGGTGTGCTTTGAATCTTGCTATATCAAGCTACAGAAGTTCACCTGCAAAGTTGAAAACTGAAAATGGAAAATGATGTTAGGGATGTTACAGGCCGTGTCCAATGCTTCGGATAGCTTCAGTGGGTGATAGGGAATGTGTTTTCAAAGGTTTTAGCCAAAACGCACGAGTGGATTGAGTTATGGACCTCAAACTGCAGGGATGCCCTGTTTTTGTGCAGTACAATGGTGTTTTGAGGTTTAGGGAGGTATGGAAGGTAGTTAGCTCGTGCCTTAGCTCAGGTTTGATGTATGGAATGTGTTCAACAAGTTTGTCTAGGCTTATGGTTGCAACAATGTGTGTTGTTGTAAGTTATGCAATGTTTCTTCTCATGTAAGCCAAGTTTGTCAACTTGGTTTCTAGACTTATGCAGGCCCCCTAAACCTGCTTCCTCAATCCCTCTTGATCAGTGTGTTATGTCCATGAATCCTGTGTCCAAAGATACGGCCTTGTACTTCTTGATTTGCAAACTTGACATAAAGCCATACTTTACAAAAATGGATAAAGTGCTTTTTCTAATTAAGGCTTAATTCTTTATACAATGACCAAATGCACAAAATAATGCCTTGGCACAATGGATAGGCATTTAATTATTGAGTAAGAAAAGGATTAGAGGCCTGTAACTAGCTTGCTCATTCTGATTTGAAAAATTGCAAAGTGTATGAACATGAAGATGGCTTATGAACAAAGTGACTTTTGCCTATATTGCCAAATTCGATTGTCCCTAACCACAAGGTTGTTTGATGATTTCTTGGTCATTTTGGAAAGCTTGGAATGTGTACTACAATCCATCTTTGTAATGAAAATTTAAATTCCAAGTGGAAGCATGTGAAAAGTGGCCATGAAGTTAGGCAAAAATCCTGCCTAGAGTAGGTCAAAATTTTCTAAGTTAAGAATGCTTTGCACCCTTGTTCCAAAAATCATAACTTGAGCTACAAGCTTCTTTTGAGGAAAATTTGTGAATCAAAGTTGTAGATTTTGCAATAGACTATAACTTTCATGTTTTGAGTTTTCCTTGAATCCATTTGCATCTTGATGAGAAAGTGGGACAAAGTTAGGAAAAAATTAGGGATTTTCATAACTTAGAAAATTTCTAAGTTATGAAAATTCTTCATTTTAAACCCTAATTTGCAATTTTTGATTTCTTGATGAACAAGTTTCATAATTTGACATGTTTTGATGAAAAATGAATCTTGACACTTGATTTCGACCAAAAAGTCAAAGTTTGACTTTTCAGTATACAGTCAAATTTGGCTCAGCTGACTGGAAAATTCATCTGTCAATCTTGTGCATTTGGGATCTTTTGAACTTGTTGAACATGTCAAGACAATGCCATTGGGTCCTTGAGTCCATATGTGAGCTTGGTTTGCCATTGGCTAGGTTAAACAGTCAAAAATTGTCTTTGTGCAGTCAAAACCCTAAAAATGACCATTTTGCCCTTTTGGTGATCTGATCAAATTTCTTGTGGAATTGTGATCCAAACTTGATCAAATGGTCCATATGAGTTCATAATGTTGATGTGGGTCAAAAAATCATGAGGCTTGACTGTCAATTGACCACAATTGACTTTTTCCCCAATACAGCTGATTTCTAGGTCAACTGTCCAATTGACTGGGCAAAGATTGGAATCAAGGCTTGAAACTTGGTATGGATAAACTTGTGAGTCCAACATGAAGCATGAAAGTCATCTTGGGTGTTGTACCCCAAAATTTTCCCTCCCATATTCTTCAAAGTTTTGACAAGCATCATCTTAATTTGCTCAAGTCTACTCAAGGGCTACACAGTCAAACCATCCTCCCAAGCCAGTCAAAATTAGGATTTTGGTTCTTGCAAGAAAGTTGAGGTGTTCAAGGGCTAAATCAAGTCCCATATGCTCATATACATTTTCAAGCACCTACATGTCAAGTTTCAAGGCTCACAAGGTCAAGTTGCACAGTCAAAAACCCTAATTGCTTCACAATCAACTACAAGGGCAAAATGGTCATTTGGCAGTTAAAAGTCAAAATTTTTGGTCAACATCTTATTTTGGAGCCACAATCATCATTTGATCAACTCTTGATCATGATTTCACAAGAATGGCTCAAAATCATCAAGGTGTCAAAAGTTTCTATTTTTGGACAGTTGAAAAGTCAACTGTAACTTGACCAAGGCATAACTTTTTCATGGTTCATCAGAAAAATCCCATCCAATGCTCATTTTAAAGGTGATGACATTTCCTACAACTCATATTCACATTCCAAGTCCAAGAAATGCTCTCACAAAAATTTATCAATTTCAACATTATAGGTCATTTTCAAAAGTCAACAAAAAGGCATTTTAAGTCAAAGACCATAACTTGAGATTGGTAAATCAAAATGACATGGGACCAAAGGAATTGGTTAGAGGACTTCAAGACCTTTCCAAAATGTCCAAGAACATGTTCATATGATCAAAATTGAGCAAGATATGCATTGGAGAAGTTGGGAAATTTTTGTGAAATGGCCAAAGTCAACTATCCTTGAAACTTCAATTTTTGACAAAAGGGCCCACTTTTTTCCACTTGATTCATCCTGTAGTGCCACCCACGTGTCCCATGATTTATTTCAAGATTAAAAATTAATTTTTCTATTTTTATTTAATTTTATTGATTTAATTCATTTTAAATCCATAAAATTCAAATAAAAATCAAAAAAATTAATCAAGGGATATCTCGTGGCTTGAATGGCTTTGATACATCATAATCCACCTACCAATTTTGTGTAAGGTCCATTTTAAGCATAAAATTCAAATTTGGACAAAAATGGCAAGTTTCTTTAATGGTGGTTATGGAAAAATCTCAAACATCATTGCATTGGTTTTAAGGCTCCTAAAGTCACTTGATTACATTCATAACCATATATGCAAGCCTCTCATACATCAAGCACGACCTAGAAACCTCTGAAACAGCATAGCCAATTTCCAAAATTCCAAAGAAAAGTCACAAACTGAAATCAATCTTCCAGTGCAATTCAAGCATTTCTTTTGATCCAAACACGTTGCCAACATTGCCAGGAACCTATTGCAAGCATAAACAAGTCCTAACACTCAAGAACTCGTGCTACACAGTCATACGGTTCACCTTCTTTTTTCAAAATCACAATCATCAATTCATGCGTTTTTAACATTTTTCATTGATTGTATTATGTTCACAGGACCCATACAAAGCTTTCTATATAATTTAATTTGATTATTATGCTCTAAAATGAAAACCACCATGGACGGATGCTAGGGTTTCAAAGCTTTTGAATTGGGGTTTTTCACATAGTGTAAAATTAGACCTCAAGACATACATGGTCAAACTCGTCAGGACAAGACGAATCCATTGATACCATCGCGCCTTTTTTATGTTATCCCTAAGTCTATTTGCTATTTTCTGTCGTTGTAGTTAGTGGGGGTTAAAAACCCCCGCTATCTTGTTTCTATTTTGCAGGTAAAACGAAGACGATGATGAGGTGTCCATGCCTGGCTGGTACATTCAAATAGGCGCGCGTTTTTTCTTTGATCCAGCATATAATGCGTTCTTTTTATATAATATTTAGTTCCCATTATGCTTACAAACGCGCATGAGTGACCTAGTGGTACAGGTGTTGGCGGTGAATCTCTGGGGCCTGGGTTCGATTCCCAGGTCCCCCAAATGCTTATTTCCATTTTTTCTCACATACTTGTGTGCAGGCAACGTGAAGCAACTCACCATAAACCTCATATCCAACGCGCCAAGTGTCCCTCAGAAGCAGATCCAAAGGCCAAGAGAGGGAGCACACCATACTCCTGGTCAGCCAGCGCCCCACTCAATCCAGAAAGTCAACGGGCTTTGTGCTTAATGGGCCTAAATTCCATAATCAAACACCCATTTCTGGCCCATACCTCCCTTTGGTTTTGTTATTTCTCTTTATCTCTTTATTTTTCTTTTTCTTTTACAACCTTTTTTTTATTATTAATTATTAGTATTATTAACTTAATTAATATTTTCATAAAAAATCAAAAAAAGAACTAATATTATTATTATTATTAATTTCATTTTATTTTTGTAAATAAATATTAATAAATTGAATTAGCTTTAATTAGGCAACTTTAACTTTTTTTTAAATAATTAAAATAAATTTAAAATTAGGTTTTTATTAACTTTTAATTTTATTTTCTTTTATTTTATTTCATTAAAAAGCATAAAAATACAAAAACGTTTTTCTTTTAATAAATTAATTAATTAGATTAATCATTAGTTTTAATTTCATTTAAATCACAAAAAATGACAAAAAAAATTCATTTCTCTTCTTAAAAGGGTCAAAACCCTTAAGGCATTCCCGATTAATTTTTATTCGCGTGCATTTATTTTATTTTGATTATTATGTAACTACTTCAAGAATGTAATAGTAATTAGGTTTATTGCTTTCTTTACTTTTCGCACTTTATCAAAACGGGTCTTTGTTTCTTTGGCGATGTATAGACCTGCGCCTTGTAATAGCGTAGCTTTACATTCCCGCACTTTAATTTTCCGCATTCCTAACTGTTAAATGCATGAAAGAATGTATGTAAATAAAATTAATCCGTAGCTCACAAATAACATGTACAAAGACAATTAACTGAAAAACGATACACAAAGCACATGCCACTCCTAGGGTACGCTCCACTCGTTGCCTCGAAACGTGGTCATCAAGTATAGGACGTCTTAGAGGTCACCCTTTGTCTAAAGAACCAGTTTCCTCGAAATGGTTGCCTCGGATAAAAAAAAGGATCTAGGACATTAGGGTTACTTCTAAGGTGTCCTACCGTTGCTTCGGTGACCACACTGTCCCGATAATCGAATTGACTCGAACACCTCCAACGACGGTGCTACCTACTTCTCAATAGTGGGATAGTACTGTCTAAAGGACTCTTACACAGCCTAATTCCTTAAAGTAGGTAGATTTCTCATGGGTACTTGCTCTCTTTTCAAAACAAACAAAACAAACTTTTCGCACCTACACTTTCAAAAGGTTTTCAAACACTTCATACACTCTTGAGGACTGATACAAGAGTTACCTAGAAGTTTTTCAAACGAAACTTTTTCAAAACCCACACACACTTGAAAAGCAAAGAAATTTTTGAAAACATAGAGTGAGCAAGTACCTAAGAGCCCGTGGATAACCACTGATAGAAAGGGTGTTAACACCTTCCCTTTCTATAAATCTACCTCCCGAACCGAGAAACATTCTCATAAGGAATTTTGCTGTGATTTTGTCCTTTCCATGTTGGAGAACATAAAAGACGGTGGTGACTCTTGCTTACCGCGACATTTCGCGAAACCAGCTTACAAAAACAGTCAGTTCTATTTCCACCGATCACAGAACTGGCGACTCTGCTGGGGACAATAAAAGTGAGGTGTACCTTAGGATTAGATCATACTTATGTTTTCAATTGTTTTGCTTTGATTGCTTTATATTTGTGGGCTTTGCATCGGAGTTTCATAGATCCTAACCCGGATCTGGGGATACCCTTTTAGGTAGCATAAGCTGTGAGGGACCTGTCCGACGTAGACCGACACGGGTGAAGCAGTGGCTACGTTGGTGTGGCACCTTGGTTTGTACCGATATCCCTTGTGTTGCAACGAGGAGAATATGGGTCTTCTGAGGAGTCATTAAGCACCAACCGACCTTAGAACCCTAATGTGACCCAACTTGGCCATAGAACAGTAGCAGTATGCTACACCCATTGAGGCTAAACTCTCGCGATGGTTCTGGCCGCAAGAAAAGATTGCGACGCTGGAGTTATGACTGATTGAGGGTAGTCAATGATATTGGGATCCTCTAGAACCCGGTTACTTTTGATAGGACAGGTCTTAACCAACGAAACTGAAAGAGGGTAGTACCTGAACTTCATGCTGGCCTAAACTCTAAGGGCTGTCTTGTGTGACTTGTGTGCCTTATCATGTTTGCCTTTGTGAATATTTGTGGTGTGCTTTATCATAACATCATACCATTGCATGCATCCTGCATAAGGTCTGACCCATTTCAAAGACAAGAGGGTTTCACCTTTGCTTTGTTTTGTAGGACATCATGATGCCCGTGCGAAGGAACACTATCCGGCTCAACTTTGTTCACCCACCTGATTTGCTTAAAGAGTTGGTTGACAGAATTCCAAACACTGCTTCCTTCATCCAGAGGCATGGTTCTCTTCTCGGTTTAGTCACTTCAAAGTGGGACCAACAACTGATGAGTGTCTTGACCCAGTTTTATGATCCCTTGTACAATTGCTTCACCTTTCAAGACTTCCACCTGGTCCCTACCCTGGAAGAATTCTCTGATTTTCTTGGTATCCCTATCTTGGATCAGACCCCATTCACTGGTTGGGAAAAGACTCTTGGGCTTGAGGAGATTGTTGTAGCCCTTCCTTTGACCTACAAGGAGGTAATGGACAACTGGGTGACTAGAAGCGGAGTTAAGGGCTTCTTGGCTAAGTTTCTGATTGGTAAAGCTAACAGTTTCTGGAATGACTTAGACTTCAGGGCGTACGAGGACATTCTGGCTCTCTTAATCTATGGTCTAGTATTGTTTCCAAATCCTGATAACTTTGTCAATATCAATGCCATAAGGATCTTCATGTCTCGGAACCCTGTACCCACTCTCTTGGGTGATATCCTGCAACAACTCTGTGCTCGTACTGCCCGAAGATGAGGAACCCTGTGGTGTTGTACTCCTTTGTTAGTGAGGTGGTTTATTTCGCACCTCCCCAAGTTCGTGCTGAAGAACCAAGAAGGAAGAGGCTGGGCTCATAGGTTAATGTCTCTCACTGATAATGACATCATTTGGACTCTCAGAGGTTTAGATGAGGTGGCTGTTATTGATCGTTGCGGAGAGTATCCTAATGTTCCATTGATCGGTACCCAGGGAGGAATCTCTTATAATCCATGTTTAGCTCTCCGTCAATTTGGAAGAGCCAGAAGAGCAGGGCCTCATGAGATGTTGGTACCTCACATCAGTTTTGAGTTTCAGGTAGATAGTGACGAACTGCGTCGTAGATTCATCAAAGCTTGGGACGGAATTCACAAAGCTGACCCACATGAGTTGGGACTGAAGACTTCTCTACCAGTGGAACCCTATTACAGATGGGTCCGCATCCGTGCTCAGAAATTAGGTATGCCATATGAAGCTGTCAGGCCTATCATTCTTGAAATTCCTGATGGAGACGGGGTTCCTCCAACCATACTCCCTCCTCAGATACCCACTGATGTTGATACACTAAAGAGGTCTTGGGCGCAACTACAGGAAGAGCGGGATTATTATCGGGAAAAGTTCAACGAACAGGAACAGAAGATCCAGAAGCTGACCAAGCAATTGAAGAACGAGCGGATCATGAATGACTATATCCGTACTGAGAAGAGGAAGCCATGGGAGCACTGATGGACTTTGGATGTTTCCTTTACAGCTTTTATTTCCTTTTCAGTATTTTCATTCCTGTAACGCCTAAGGGCAATTTGTTGAACAATTTAAATTCCAAAGTTTAAATCTGATAAAGTGTGTTCCTTTTGTCTACAAAGTTGATTCCCGATTGTCTTTGAAAACATTATTCATACGCATTTCATTCATCATATGCATCACAGGTACCCTTTTTCTACAGGTTGCTTAATCTTCTTCGCTGTTTATTTCAGCACTCAATCATCATGAATCCTGAACCAACTACCGAACAAGCTATCAAGGCCCTCCAGGCCCAGAACACCCAGTTTTAGGAGATGGTCATGAACCTGGCCCAGGGACAACAGGAGCTGAAGGCTTTGCTCCTGAAGAAGAAGAGGACTGTGCTGTTAAACACTGGACGCAGACTCGGGAACACACTGCAGAATGAAGCTGAGAGGACTACTCCATCTGTTGGGGAAGGCAGTCACCAAGGGAGAGAGGTTCCTAGTCCTGTGGTCTCTGACACCGAGACAGACTTCAATGATGAACAGTACCCTCCTACCGAGGACCGGTACAAACAGATGGAGGACCGGTTAAATGCTATGGAGATTCAACGTGTGCCTGGGTTGGATTTTGGAGACTTAGGGTTATCTTCTGGGGTGGTGATCCCACACAAGTTCAAGGCGCCTGCCTTTGTGAAGTACGACGGGGCTTCCTGTCCTAAGCTGCACCTCCGCTCTTATGTAAGGAAGATCCAGCCTTACACTGCAGACAAGAACTTATGGATCCATTTCTTCCAGGAGAGTCTTTCAGGGACTCATCTCGAATGGTTCTATCAGCTGGATGGAACCAACATTCGTAACTGGGAGGACTTGGCTACTTCTTTTTATAAGCAGTATCAGTACAATTCCTACCTCGCTCCCACGCGTACCCAACTCCAGTGTATGTCACTGGGAATGGGTGAAGGTTTCAAGGAGTACGCACAGAAATGGAGAGACCTGGCTGGCAGGGTGCAGCCACCGTTGACGGATCGTGAACTAGTGGACATGTTCTTGGGGACCCTATCTGGTTCATTCTTCAACCATCTCATTGGTAATTCCTCTGCTGGGTTTACAGACCTGATCCTGACTGGTGAGAGGATCGAAGCTAGTATCAAATCGGGGAAGATACAGAAGGGTGCCTCCTCAAATACTGAAAAGAAGCCCTTCAAGAAAGAAGCTAGTGCTGTGTATGGTCCCAGAAGACAGAATAAACCAGAACGCTGCCAAGCTGTCAACGCGGTGGTAATTTCTAAGCCTGCTGCTGCTCCTCAACAATATAACCAGCCAAGAGTTGAAAGGCCCAAAAGGCAGTACACTCGGCTCAGCATGACTCTCTCTCAGATATTACCGCAACTGCTGTCAACCAATCTGGTAACTGTCAAGGAAGCTCCAAAGGTGGTAAACACAACATCTCCGAAGTACAACCCCAACGCCCGCTGCGCTTATCACTCTGAAAGCCCGGGGCATAACACAGATGATTGTTGGGCTCTGAGGAATAAGGTTCAAGACCTTATTGACGCTAAAGAGGTTCAGTTTGAGGCGCCCGAGAGGCCTAATGTGGTGACTGCTCCCATGCCCAACCATGGAGTAAATGCTATCAAGATGGATGATGAAGTGGAAGAATCCGAATTCGACAGCTGGATCTACCCAACGACCGAAGATGGACCAAGCAACTGGACTGCCAAAGACTCCATACCTGTTGCTTTTGTCACTCAGTAATGAATTCCTTTGTTTTAAATTTGTAACAAACAATATTACTAAACTTTATGGCCCGGTGTCTTACCCGGGGCACCGTGGCTTCATTTGTGAGGGCTTGTTATTTGTCACTTTCATATATCATGAATAAAAGCATTGGACGTTTTTCGCATTTCAAATCTTGCGCTCCTTTTCTTTCTTTATATATTGCAAAACAACTATATTTACACACACTCACTTATACAGGTTCCAATCCACTCTGGATCTCACTGGTAACGACTCTGCTACTGCCAGTTATGACTTTGAAAATCCGATCAACTTAGCCGAAGACGAAGGTGAAGATGATTGCGAAGTGCCTGGTGAGCTTGCAAGACTGTTACTCCAGGAAGAGAGGGCCATTCAGCCACATGAAGAGCCAGTGGAAACAGTAAATCTGGGTACTGAGACAGACAAAAAGGAAGTCAAGATTGGTGCCAATCTAGAGCTCAGTGTGAAACAACGCTTGATTCAGATGCTGCATGACTATGTGGAAATCTTTGCCTGGTCTTACGAAGACATGCCTGGGTTGGATACCGACATTGTGGTTCATCACCTGCCTACCAAGGAAGATTGCCCTCCGGTTAAACAGAAGGTCCGCCGTATGCGTCCAGAGATGTCTGAGAAAATCAAAGCTGAGGTTATGAAACAATTTGATGCCGGTTTTCTTGCAGTGACTTATTACCCTCAGTGGGTTGCCAACGTGGTTCCAGTGCCGAAGAAAGATGGTAAGGTCCGAATGTGTGTTGACTACAGGGATTTGAATAGGGCCAGCCCTAAGGATGATTTCCCTCTGCCTCACATCGACGTTCTGGTTGACAATACTGCTCAGCACAAGGTGTTCTCCTTCATGGACGGATTCTCCGGTTATAATCAGATCAAGATGGCTCCTGAAGACATGGAGAAGACCACTTTTGTTATTCAGTGGGGCACCTTTTGCTACAAGGTCATGCCTTTTGGGTTGAAAAATGCTGGGGCAACCTACCAACGTGCCATGGTTGCTTTGTTTCATGACATGATCCACCATGAGATTGAAGTATATGTCGATGATATGATTGCAAGGTCCCAAACTGAGGAGGAACACCTTGACCATCTACAGAAACTGTTTGACCGTCTGAAGTTGTACAAGCTGAGGTTGAACCCAAACAAGTGCACCTTCGGGGTGAGATCTGGAAAATTGCTAGGCTTCGTCGTAAGCGACAAAGGTATTCAAGTGGACCCTGCCAAGGTGAAAGCCATACAAGAGATGCCAGCTCCCAAGACAGAGAAAGAAGTCAGAGGCTTTCTAGGACGGCTGAACTATATTGCCTGATTCATCTCACATCTAACTGCTACCTGTGAACCAATCTTCAAGCTGCTGAAGAAAGATCAAGTAGTACGTTGGAACGATGAATGTCAGGTCGCTTTCGACAGAATTAAGGAGTATCTCCAAGAACCACCCATTCTTATGCCACCGGTTGAAGGGAGACCTCTAATCTTATACTTGACAGTACTTGACAGCTCAATGGGGTGTGTGTTGGGGCAGCATGACGAGTCTGGCCGAAAAGAGCACGCTATTTATTACCTTAGCAAAAAGTTTACCGACTGTGAGACCCGATACTCACTGCTCGAGAAAACTTGCTGCGCTTTGGTATGGGCTGCTCGCCGGCTGAGACAGTACATGTTGACTCACACTACCCTGTTGATTTCAAAAATGGATCCAATCAAGTACATCTTCGAAAAGCCTGCTCTGTCCGGAAGAATAGCAAGATGGCAGATGATCTTGACAGAATACGATATCCAGTACACGACTCAGAAAGCAATCGAGGGAAGTGTGTGGGCAGACCATTTGGCACATCAGGCAGTGGACGATTACCAGTCGATGAACTTTGAATTTCCAGACGAGAATATCATGGTAGTGACGGATTGTGAAGTACCTGGACCGAATGAAGGACCTGAGGAAGGATCCCGATGGTCTATGCACTTTGACGAAGCCTCAAACGCTTTGGGTAACGGCATTGGCGCTGTGATCATATCCCCAAAAGGCACTCATACTCCACTCACTGCCCGACTATGTTTCAACTGCACCAACAACATGGCAGAGTATGAGGCATGCATCATGGGTCTTCAAGCTGCAATTGACTTAAGGATCAAGTTTCTGAGTGTCTTCGGAGATTCCGCTCTCGTGATCAATCAGATCAAAGGCGAGTGGGATACGAAACACCCAAATCTTATTCCTTACAAAGAAAATGTGTTGACGTTGATTCCCCACTTCAAAGAGATAACTTTTGAACACTTCCCAAGAGAAGAGAATCAGTTAGCGGACGTGCTGGCTACGATGTCTTCTATGTTCAAAGTCAAATGGGACAACGAGGCTCCCCGGATCATCATCTGGAAACTGGACGAACCTGCACATTGCTGCGATCTTGAGGCTGAAGAGGTAACAGAAAAACCTTGGTATCATGAAGTGAAGAGGTATTTGGAAGCTCAAGAATACCCCGAGGGTGCATCTGTTAATGACAAGAAGTTCCTGAGAAGATTCACTGCAAAGTTCTTCCTCAGCAATGGCATTCTATATAAGCGAAACCATGATTCAACCTTACTACGTTGTGTGGATAAGACTGAAGCAGAAAAGATCATGTCAGAGCTACACGAAGGTACCTTTAGAACACATTCCAGTGGATATACCATGGCAAAGAAAATCCTTCGGGCAGAATATTTCTGGTCCACAATGGAAGCTGACTGTTACCAACATTCTCGGACATGTCATAAATGCTAGATATATGCTGATAAGGTGCACGTTCCTCCAGTACCTCTGAATGTCTTGACAGCACCTTGGCCTTTTGCAATGTGGGGCATTGATATGATCAGTGATATCAGACCTACGGCATCCAACGGGCATCGCTTCATCCTAGTAGCGATTGATTACTTCACGAAGTGGGTCGAAGCAGCTTCCTATGCTACCGTAACCAAGAACGTCGTGGCACGGTTCATTCGGCATAACCTGATCTGCCAATACGGCGTACCTGAGAGGATCATTACGGATAATGGTACCAATCTTAACAACAAGATGATCACTGAGCTCTGCGAGCAATTCAAGATACAGCACCACAACTCTTCTCCCTACCGGCCGAAGATGAATGGGGTTATCGAAGCGGAAAATAAGAATATCAAGAAAATTGTGCAGAAGATGACAGTGACCTACAAAGATTGGCACGAGATGTTATCGTTTTCTCTTCATGGGTACCGTACCTCAGCACAGACGTCAACCGGGGCAACTCCCTTTTCCTTGGTCTATGGTATGGAGGCAGTTTTGCCTATTGAAGTCCAGATACCTTCTCTCTGGATAATGAAGGATGTAGGTTTGAGCGAAGATGACTGGATCCAGACTCGGCTTGATCAACTGAACCTAATTGACAAAAAGAAACTCACTGCTATCTGTCATGGTCAGACGTACCAAAAACGGATGATCAAGGCATTTAACAAGAAAGTCAGACAACAAGAGTATCAAGCGCATCATTCTTCCTCAAAGTGATCCCAGGGGAAAATGGACCCCTACGTACAAAGGGCCATTTGTGGTTAAACATGTCTTCTCAGGAGGAGCCATGATTCTAACCACCATGGATGGTGACGACCTTCCTCACCCCGCCAATGCAGACATAGTAAAAAGATACTACGCATGAACTAAAGACCCGCTAGGTTGACACACCTAGGCAAAAATAAGGGCTTCCCGGCGAACTAAAAGGGTTCGGGCAAAAATAAGGGATGAAATGAAAAAAAATCTGTACACCCGGCAAGTCGAAAACCTGAAAAGGCGGCTTGGGCAAAAATGGGTATCCCGGTGGACTGAAAACCCGAAAGGGCAGTCCAGGCAAAAGTTAGGGATAAGCGTAATACTATGTCTCATTGGATCACCTTGTATCCAGAATTCGGTATCAACTATCAGGTTCAGACGGCACCAATCAGTCAGCTTCATCGTTAACTAAGCAGCAAAGTGATGAGACGCTTGAAGACATAAAGGCGATAGCAGAGTTGGAACGCAGTGGGATTATTTTTCACATAGCTGTTTTGTTTTCCTTTTCACAAAAATTGTATAAACTCTATTGTTCGGCGGTGTTCTGTTACTAGGACGTCAGCCTCTTGTACATAAACGCCTATTTACAGGCCAATTCAAAAATCAATACAAATTCACTTTTCCAGACAAATTGCCCATTGTTTTTCCTTTATCTGTTTTGTTTTGCAAAGAACGTCCAATGTTCAATTTTTGATATATGCATTTGACACTAATTGCTAACTCATAAATATTTTACAAAACAAAGGACTAATTACAGGTGACATCAGAAACAGGGACAATAAAAATTGTCTAAGCGATCTAGTTGCTTTGCCCACCAAGGTACCAAGGTAGGTTCGGCTGAAGAATGTAACCCAGATACTTTCACTCCCCGCAGAGTAAGACCAAATTTCAACAATACTCTCCTCAAGCAGATTTGGTCTCCAATCAGCCCCGAAAAGGCACAATATCTCTAGCAAGTCAACAACGCTCTCCCCAAGCAGAGTTAGGCTACTGTCAGCCCTAAGGAAGTTGGGTACCCCCCGAAAATCTCAATATTCCCCAGCGGAGTATACAGATGTTCCTAAGCAAGCATCCCCGACAGTCTTGATATAAGATTGTTCCCCGGTGGAATACCAGACACTCTAGTGGAACCACTCCCCTGTACAGTTCAAAAGTTTCCCCAGGAAAGTTGAATCAATCTCCCCCAGTAGATTCTGGAAGCTTATCCCCAGTAGATTCTGGAAGCTTATCCCCTGCAGAGCACAAACGCGTCTCCCCGGACTTTATTCAAAGGTTATTCTCCACCAGAGCTTATAATTGGGTTATCCTCAGCTAAAAACCACGGAAAGATCGTCCTCGGCGAAGTTCTTCCTATCCCCCAGCAGAGTTAATCAAATCTTCCAACATAACTCATCAACGGTATCCCCAGCGGAGTTATCATCAAAACCTCAGCGAAGTATCCCTCTCCACAGAAT
Source organism: Vicia faba (assembly GCA_948472305.1). Taxonomy (NCBI): domain Eukaryota; kingdom Viridiplantae; phylum Streptophyta; class Magnoliopsida; order Fabales; family Fabaceae; genus Vicia; species Vicia faba. The sequence goes on from OX451739.1 coordinate 1,584,411,367, forward strand.
AATTCCCCGCAGGGTATCTCTCCAACAAGTTTATTCACCAACGGAGTCATCTTCTCCTACCGGATTATTCTTGCAACCATCATCCCCAGCGGAAATGAAGAACTTCACTCTTCAACATCAGCCCAGGATTCAACTTCCCGGAATTCGTCAAGGATTTATTTTCCTAGACAAAAATACATACATAAACATTACATTATCATACACCACAATGCATGCACATACGCATCATATCACACAATCTCATCTATTTTTGAGAACATCATGACATCATGCTTTTCATACATCATGACATTGCATACAACGGATGTTTTGCCTTTTCAGGAAAAAGGTCAATCCAAAGATAATTACTATCAACTGTCGCAATTCCAGATTCGATACCTGTATCTAGCCAGGGCATATCTGTGAGCGATCAATTCCAGATTCGATTCCTGTATCCAGCCAGGGCACGTCTGAAGAGTTTGGAGATTTGATTCTTGTATCCAGATAGGGCATATCTGTTGACGACTAATTCCAGATTCGATTCCTGTATCCAGCCAGGGCACGTCTGAAGAGTTTGAAGATTCGATTCCTGTATCCAGCCAGGGCATATCTGTTGACGACTAATTCCAGATTCGATTCCTGTATCCAGCCAGGGCACGTCTGAAGAGTTTGAAGATTCGATTCCTGTATCCAGCCAGGGCATATCTGTTGACGACTAATTCCAGATTCGATTCCTGTATCCAGCCAGGGCACGTCTGAAGAGTTTGAAGATTTGATTCCTGTATCCAGCCAGGGCATATCTGTTGACGAATAATTCCAGATTCGATTCCTGTATCCAGCCAGAGCACGTCTGAAGAGTTTGAAGATTCGATTCCTGTATCCAGCCAGGGCATATCTGTTGACGACTAATTCCAGATTCGATTCCTGTATCCAGCCAGGGCACATCAGAAGAGTTTGAAGATTCGATTCCTGTATCCAGCCAGTGCATATCTGTTGACGACTATTTCCAGATTCGATTCTTGTATCCAGCCAGGGCACGTCTGAAGAGTTTGAATATTCGATTCCTGTATCCAGCCAGGGCATATCTGTTGACGACTAATTCCAGATTCGATTCCTGTATCCAGCCAGGGCATATCTGTTGACGACTAATTCCAGATTCGATTCCTGTATCCAGCCAGGGCACGTCTGCATGAAGAGTTTGAAGATCAACCCCTGTAACAGGCCAGGTAATTATCTTTCTTTCTCAGGTACGCAAGTTCTCACTAAGGAATCTCTTACGCGATCGACACCTAGATGGCATCTATAAGCCCATCTCCACAACTATCCATCACAGTTCCAAATGGCATCTATAAGCCCATTCCCAACAAGGTTCTGTCACATCCTCAGATGGCATCTATAAGCCCATCCTCCTATCCATCATCTCTCCAAATGGCATCTGTAAGCCCATTCCCGCCACCACACTGCTGATACTCTACTATGTGAGTGCAAATTTCTGGGCACTTTAGTGTTCAATCATCTTCCACCTTCGGATCACGAAAGGCACACAAGCCAATCTACATCCTCAGGTCTAAAAAGATTGAACAGGGGCAACTGTTGTACCCCAAAATTTGCCCTCCCATATTCTTCAAAGTTTTGACAAACATCATCTCAATTTGCTCAAGTCTACTCAAGGGCTACACAGTCAAACCATCCTCCCAAGCCAGTCAAAATTAGGGTTTTGGTTCTTGCAAGGAAGTTGAGGTGTTCAAGGGATCAATCAAGTCCCATATGCTCATATACATTGTCAAGCACCTACATGTCAAGTTTCAAGGCTCACAAGGTCAAGTTGCACAGTCAAAAACCCTAATTGCTTCACAATCAACTACAAGGGCAAAATGGTCATTTGGCAGTCAAAAGTCAAAATTTTTGGTCAACATCTTATTTTAGAGCCACAATCATAATTTGATCAAGTCTTGATCATGATTTCACAAGAATGGCTCAAAAATCATCAAGGTGTCAAAAGTTTCTATTTTTGGACAGTTGAAAAGTCAACTGTAACTTGACCAAGGCATAACTTTTTCATGGTTCATCAGAAAAATCCCATCCAATGATCATTTTAAAGGGGATGACATTTCCTACAACCCATATTCACATTCCAAGTCCAATAAATGCTCTCACAAAAAGTTATCAATTTCAACATTATAGGTCATTTTCAAAAGTCAACAAAAAGGCATTTTAAGTCAAAGACCATAACTTGAGATTGGTAAATCAAAATGACATGGGACCAAAGGCATTGGTTAGAGGACTTCAAGACCTTTCCAAAATGTCCAAGAACATGTTCATATGATCAAAATTGAGCAAGATATGCATTGGAGAAGTTGGGAAATTTTTGTGAAATGGCCAAAGTCAACTATCCTTGAACCTTCAATTTTTGACAAAAGGGCCAACTTTTATCCACTTGATTCATCCTTGTCATGCCACTCACGTGTCCCATGATTTATTTCAAGATTAAAAATTAATTTTTCTATTTTTATTTAATTTTATTGATTTAATTCATTTTAAATCCATAAAATTCAAATAAAAATCAAAAAAATTAATCAAGGGATATCTCGTGGCTTGAATGGCTTTGATACATCATAATCCACCTACCAATTTCGTGTAAGGTCCATTTTAAGCATAAAATTCAAATTTGGACAAAAATGGCAAGTTTCTTTAATGGTGGTTATGGAAAAATCTCAAACATCATTGCATTGGTTTTAAGGCTCCTAAAGTCACTTGATTACATTCATAACCATATATGCAAGCCTCTCATACATCAAGCACGACCTAGAAACCTCTGAAACAGCATAGCCAATTTCCAAAATTCCAAAGAAAAGTCACAAACTGAAATCAATCTTCCAGTGCAATTCAAGCATTTCTTTTGATCCAAACACGTTGCCAGCATTGCCAGGAACCTATTGCAAGCATAAACAAGTCCTAACACTCAAGAACTCGTGCTACACAGTCATACGGTTCACCTTCTTTTTTCAAAATCACAATCATCAATTCATGCGTTTTTAACATTTTTCATTGATTGTATTATGTTCACAGGATCCATACAAAGCTTTCTATATAATTTAATTTGATTATTATGCTCTAAAATGAAAACCACCATGGATGGATGCTAGGGTTTTAAAGCTTTTGAATTGGGGTTTTTCACATAGTGTAAAATTAGACCTCAAGACATACATGGTCAAACTCGTCAGGACAAGACGAATCCATTGATACCATCGCGCCTTTTTTATGTTATCCCTAAGTCTATTTGCTATTTTCTGTCGTTGTAGTTAGTGAGGGTTAAAAACCCCCGCTGTCTTGTTTCTATTTTGCAGGTAAAACGAAGACGATGATGAGGTGTCCATGCCTGGCTGGTACATTCAAATAGGCGCGCGATTTTTCTTTGATCCAGCATATAATGCATTCTTTTTAAATAATATTTAGTTCCCATTATGCTTACAAACGCGCATGAGTGGCCTAGTGGTACAGGTGTTAGCTGTGAATCTCTGGGGCCTGGGTTCGATTCCCAGGTCCCCCAAATGCTTATTTCCATTTTTTCTCACATACTTGTGTGCAGGCAACGTGAAGCAACTCACCATAAACCTCATATCCAACGCGCCAAGTGTCCCTCAGAAGCAGATCCAAAGGCCAAGAGAGGGAGCACACCATACTCCTGGTCATCCAGCGCCCCACTCAATCCAGAAAGTCAACGGGCTTTGTGCTTAATGGGCCTGAATTCCAGAATCAAACACCCATTTCTGGCGCATACCTCCCTTTGGTTTTGTTATTTCTCTTTATCTCTTTATTTTTCTTTTCTTTTATAACCTTTTTTTTTATTATTAATTATTAGTATTATTAACTTAATTAATATTTTCATAAAAAATCAAAAAAAGAACTAATATTATTATTATTATTAATTTCATTTTATTTTTGTAAATAAATATTAATAAATTGAATTAGCTTTAATTAGGCAACTTTAACTTTTTTTAAATAAGTAAAATAAATTTAGAATTAGGTTTTTATTAACTTTTAATTTTATTTCCTTTTATTTCATTTCATTAAAAAGCATAAAAATACAAAAACGTTTTTCTTTTAATAAATTAATTAATTAGATTAATCATTAGTTTTAATTTCATTTAAATCACAAATAATGACAAAAAAAAATTCATTTCTCTTCTTAAAAGGGTCAAAACCCTTAAGGCATTCCCGATTAATTTTTATTCGTGCGCATTTATTTTATTTTGATTATTATGTAACTGTTTCAAGAATTTAATAGTAATTAGGTTTATTGCTTTCTTTACTTTTCGCACCTTATCAAAACGGGTCTTTGTTTCTTTGGCGATGTATAGACCCACGCCTTGTAATAGCGTAGCTTTACATTCCCGCACTTTAATTTTCCGCATTCCTAACTGTTAAATGCATGAAAGAATGTATGTAAATAAAATTAATCCGTAGCTCACAAATAACATGTACAAAGACAATTAACTGAAAAACGACACACAAAGCACATGCCACTCCTAGGGTACGCTTCACTCGTTGCCTCAAAATATGGTCATCAAGTATAGGACGTCTTAGAGGTCACCCTTTGTCTAAAGATCTAGTTGCCTCGAAACGGTTGCCTCGGATAAAAAAAAGGATCTAGGACATTAGGGTTACTTCTAAGGTGTCCTACCGTTGCTTCGGTGACCACACTGTCCCGATAATCGAATTGACCCGAACACGTCCAACGACGGTGCTACCTACTTCTCAATAGTGGGATAGTACTGTCTAAAGGACTCTTACACAGCCTAATTCCTTAGAGTAGGTAGATTTCTCCTGGGTACTTGCTCTCTTTTCAAAACAAACAAAACAAACTTTTCGCACCTACACTTTCAAAAGGTTTTCAAACACTTCATACACTCTTGAGGACTGATACAAGAGTTACCTAGAAGTTTTTCAAACGGAACTTTTTCAAAACCCACACACACTTGAAAAGCAAACAAATTTTTGAAAACATAGAGTGAGCAAGTACCTAAGAGCCCGTGGATAACCACAGATAGAAAGGGTGCTAACACATTCCCTTTCTATAAATCTACCTCCCGAACCGAGAAACATTCTCATAAGGAATTTTGCTGTGCTTTTGTCCTTTCCATGTTGGAGAACATAAAAGACGGTGGCGACTCTTGCTTACCGCGACATTTCGTGAAACCAGCTTACAAAAACAGTCAGTTCTATTTTCACCGATCACATTGGGCATTTTAGGTCAAAACATCTTTGTGCAAACACAAACCCTTATTTGGGTCAACAGTGCAAGGAGGAGCCTTGAGCAGAGCAAACCCTAGCTGGATCTTGAGCTCCAAGGGTCTTGTGATGAGAAAATGTTGAGGAAATGGGAGGGCAAATTTTGGGGTTCAACATTTGCCCCTGTTCAATCTTCTTGAACCTGAAGAGTTAGATTGGCAAGTTTGCCTTTCGCGACTCGAGGGTAAAAGGAGATTCGACACTAGAGTGCCCGGAAATTTGCACTCGTATGCTGGAGTATCAGCAATGTGATGGTGGGAATGGGCTTTATAGATGCCATTTGGAGATAGGATGGATGGGCTTATAGATGCCATCGGGGGAGTGACAGAGCCTTGTCAGGAATGGGCTTATAGATGCCATTTAGAGGTGTTGATCGCGTAAGAGATTCCTTAGCGAGAACTAGCATACTTTGAGAAAGGAAGATGTTTCCTGGCTTGTTACGGGTGTTGATCTTCAAACTCTTCATGCAGATATGCCCTGGCTAGATACAGGAGTCGAATCCACTATTAGTTGCTCACAGATGTGCCCTGGCTAGATGCAGGAATCGAATCTGGAACTTCAAAAGGTTGTTTACAGACGTGCCCTGGCTGGATACAGGTATCGAATCTCTAAAATGTTCATGCAGATGTGCCCTGGCTGGATACAGGTATCGGATCTATAATCAATCATTCACAGATATGCCCTGGCTAGATACAAGAATCGAATCTGGAATTTGTCGTCTACAGATATGCCCTGGCTGGATACTGGTATCGAATCTGGAAATTTGTCAAAAGGTTGGTAGAGATAGCTTTCCTGGCTGGATACAGGTGTCGACCTCTGACCTGAGAATGAAAGATAATTTCCTGGCCTGTTACAGGGGTTGATCTTTAAACTCTTCTTGTAGATATGCCCTGGCTAGATACAGGTACCGAATCCACAATCAATCACTCACAGATGTGCCCTGGATAGATACAGGAATCAAATCTGGAATTGCGATAGTTGACAGTAATCATCTCTGGATTGACCTTTTCCTGAAAAGGCAAAAACATCAGTTGTATGCAATGTCATGATGTATGAAATGCATGATGTTATGATGCTCAAAATGAGATAGTGTTGTATGCACTTTATCATACATGTAAGCAGGATGTATGAAATGTGAAATGTCTGCGAATGTATTTTCGTCTAGGAAAATAAATCCTTGACGAGTGCTGGGAGTTTGTGGAATCCTGGGCTGATGCTGAAGAGTAGAGTTCTTCGCTTCCGTTGGGGATGATGGTTGCAGGAATAAACCGGTAGGAGAAGACGACTCCGTTGGGGAATAAACTTGTTGGAGAGATTACTCTGCGGGGTATTACTCTGTGGGAAGAGATACTTCGCTGAGGTTTTGATGAGAGCTCCGCTGGGGAATTTGATGAACTCCGCTGGGGATAGGAAGAACTTCGCCGAGGATGAACTTTCCGTGGTAATTAGCTGAGGATAACCCAGTTATACCCTGGTGGGGAAATAACATTTGAATAAAGTCGGGGAGAGACGTATGTACTCTGCAGGCGACAAACTTCCAGAATCTACTGGGGATATGGATTCCACTCTCCTGGGGAAAATTTTTCAGACCGTACTGGGGTGTTGGTATTCCGCCGGGGAACAATCTTATATTAAGACTGCCGGGGATGCTCGCTGAGGAATATCTATACTCCGCTGGGGAATGTTGAGATCTTCTGGGGATAACCAACTTCCTTAAGGCTGACAGTAGACTAACTCTGCTTGGGAAGAGTATCACTGACTTACTGGGGGAACAATGTGCCTCTTCAAGGCTGATGAGAGACCAACTCTGCCTGGGGGGAGAGTATTGCTGAAATCTGGTCTTACTCTGTGGGGAGTTGAGGTGACTTGGTTACGTTCTTCAGCCGAACCTACCTTGGTACCTTGGTGGACAGAGCAACTAGACTGCTTGGAAAATTCTACATTGCCCCCTGTTTCTGATGTCACCTGTAATTAATCCTTTGTTTCGCATGCAAATATTTATGATCTAGCAATTTTAATGTCAAATGCATATATCAAAAATGAACATTGGACGTTCTTTGCAAAACAAAAACAGAAAAAGGAAAAATGATGGATAATTTGTCTGAAAAATTGAACTTGTATTGATTTTGAAATTTGCCTGTAAATAGGCGTTTTTGTACAGGAGGCTGACGTCCTAGTAAGAGAACGCCGCCGAACAACATAGAGTTTATACAATTTTGAAAAGGAAACAAAACAGCTATGTGAAAAAATAATCCCACTGGGTTTCAACTCTGCTATCGCCTTTATGTCTTCAAGCGTCTCATCACTTTGCCGCTTAGTTGAAGATGAAGCTGATTGATTGGCGACGTCTGAACCCGATAGTTGATGCCGAATTCTGGATGCAAGGTGATCCAATGAGACATAGTATTACGCTTTCCCTAACTTTTTCCTGGACCGCCCTTTCGGGTTTTCAGTCCATCGGGATACCCATTTTTGCCCAAGCCGCCTTTTCAGGTTTTCGACTTGCCGAGTGTACAGATTTTTTTATTTCATCCCTTATTTTTTCCCGAACCCTTTTGGTTCGCCGGGAAGCCCTTATTTTTGCCTAGGTGTGTCAACCTAGCGGGTCTTTTATTCATGTGTAGTATCTTTTCACTATGTCTGCATTGGCGGGGTGAGGAAGGTCGTCACCATCCATGGTGGTTAGGATCATAGCTCCTCCTGAGAAGATGTGCTTAACCACAAATGGCCCTTCGTACGTAGGGGTCCATTTGCCCCTGGGATCACTTTGAGGAAGAATGATGCGCTTGATTACCAGGTCTCCGACTTGATACTCTTGTCGTCTGACCTTCTTGTTAAATGCCCTGATCATCCGTTTTTGGTACGTCTGACCATGACAAATAGCAGTGAATCTCTTTTCGTCAATTAGGTTTAATTGATCAAGCCGAGTCTGGATCTAGTCATCTTCGCTCAAGTCTGCATCCTTCATTATCCGGAGAGAGGGTATCTGGACTTCAATAGGCAAGACTGCCTCCATGCCATAGATCAAGGAAAAGGGAGTTGTCCCTGTTGACGTCCGTGCTGAGGTACGGTACCCATGAAGAGAAAACGGTAACATTTTATGCCAGTCTTTGTAGGTCACTGTCATCTTCTGCACAATCTTCTTGATGTTCTTATTCGCTTCTTCTACAGCCCCATTCATCTTCGGCCGGTAAGGAGAAGAATTGTGGTGCTGTATCTTGAATTGCTCGCAGAGCTCAGTGATCATCTTGTTGTTAAGATTGGTACCATTATCCGTAATGATCCTTTCAGGTATACCGTATCGACAGATCAGGTTGTGCCAAATGAACCGTGCCACGACGTTCTTGGTTACCGTAGCATAGGAAGCCGCTTCAACCCACTTCGTGAAGTAATCAATTTCTACTAGGATGAATCGATGCCCGTTAGATGCTGTAGGTCGGATCTCGCCGATCATATCAATGCCCCACATTGCAAAAGGCCAAGGTGATGTCAAGACGTTCAGAGGAACCGGAGGAATGTGCACCTTATCAGCATAGATCTGGCATTTATGACAAGTTCGCGAGTGCTGATAACAGTCGGCTTCCATTGTGGACCAGAAATATCCTGCCCGAAGGATTTTCTTTGCCATGGTATGTCCACTGGAATGTATTCCGAAGGTACCTTCATGTAGCTCTGCCATGATCTTTTCTGCTTCAGTCTTATCCACACAACGCAGTAAGGTTGAATCATGGTTTCGCTTGTAAAGAATGTCGTTGCTGAGGAAGAACTTTGCCGCAAACCTTCTCAAAAACTTTTTGTCATTAACCGATGCGCCTTCGGGGTATTCTTGAGCTTCCAGGTACCTTTTCACTTCATGATACCAGGGTTTTTCTGTTACCTTTTTGGTCTCGAGATCGCAGCAATGTGCAGGTTCATCCAACTTCCAGATAATGATCCCGGGAGCCTCGTTTTCCCATTTGACTTTGAACATAGAAGACATCGTAGCCAGTGCGTCCGCCAACTGATTCTCCTCTCTTGGGAAGTGTTCAAAAGTTATCTCTTCGAAATGGGGAAGCAATGTCAGCACATACTCCTTATAAGGAATAAGATTTGGGTGTTTCGTATCCCACTCGCCTCTGACCTGATTGATCACGAGAGCGGAATCTCCGAAGACACTCAGAAACTTGATCCTTAAGTCAATTGCAGCTTGAAGACCCATGATACATGCCTCATACTCCGCCATGTTGTTGGTGCAGTTGAAACACATCCGGGCAGTAAGTGGAGTATGAGTGCCTTTAGGGGATATGATCACAGCGTCGATTCCATTACCCAAAGCGTTTGAGGCTCCATCAAAGTGCATAGACCATCGGGATCCTTCCTCAGGTCCTTCATCCGGTCCAGGTACCTCACAATCAGTCACTACCATGATATCCTCGTCTGGAAATTCAAAGTTCATCGACTGGTAGTCGTCCACTGCCTGGTGTGCCAAATGGTCTGCCAATACACTTCCCTTGATTGCTTTTTGAGTCGTGTATTGGATGTCATATTCCGTCAAGATCATTTGCCATCTTGCTATTCTTCCGGACAGAGCAGGCTTTTCGAATATGTACTTGATTGGATCCATTTTTGAAATTAACAGAGTAGTGTGAGTCAACATATACTGTCTCAGCCGGCGAGCAGCCCATACCAGAGCGCAGCCAGTTTTCTCGAGCAGTGAGTACCGGGTCTCACAGTCAGTAAACTTTTTTCTCAAGTAATAAATAGCGTGCTCTTTTCGGCCAGACTCGTCATGCTGCCCCAGCACACACCCTATTGAGTTGTCAAGTACCGTCAAGTATAGTATTAGAGGTCTCCCTTCAACCGGTGGCATAAGAATGGGTGGTTCTTGGAGATACTCTTTGATCTTTTCGAAAGCGGGCTGACATTCATCATTCCAACGTACTACTTGATCTTTCTTCAGTAGCTTGAAGATTGGTTCACAGGTAGCAGTTAGATGCGAGATGAATCGGGCAATGTAGTTCAACTGTCCTAGAAAGCCTCTGAGTTCTTTCTCTGTCTTGGGAGTTGGCATCTCTTGTATGGCTTTCACCTTGGCAGGGTCCACTTGAATGCCTTTGTCACTTACGATGAAGCCTAGCAATTTTCCAGATCTCACCCCGAAGGTGCACTTGTTCGGGTTCAACCTCAGCTTGTACAACTTCAGACGGTCAAACAGTTTCCGTAGATGGTCAAGGTGTTCCTCCTCAGTTTGGGACCTTGCAATCATATCGTCGACATACACTTCGATCTCATGGTGGATCATATCATGGAATAAAGCAACCATGGAACGCTGGTAGGTTGCCCTAGCATTTTTCAACCCAAATGGCATGACCTTGTAGCAAAAGGTGCCCCACTGAGTAACGAAAGTGGTCTTCTCCATGTCTTCAGGAGCCATCTTGATCTGATTATAACCGGAGAAGACGTCCATGAAGGAGAAAACTTTATGCTGAGCAGTATTGTCAACCAGAACGTCGATATGAGGCAGAGGGAAATCATCCTTAGGGCTGGCCATGTTCAAATCCCTGTAATCAACACACATTCGGACCTTACCATCCTTTTTCGGCACTGGAACCACGTTGGCAACCCACTGAGGGTAAGAAGTTACAGCTAGAAACCCGGCATCAAATTGTTTCATAACCTCAGCTTTGATTTTTTCGGACATCTCTGGACGCATACGGCGAACCTTTTGTTTTACCGGAGGGCAGTCTTCCTTGGTGGGCAGGTGATGAACCACAATGTCGGTATCCAACCCAGGCATGTCTTCGTAAGACCAGGCAAAGATTTCCACATAGTCATGCAGCATCTGAATCAACCGTTGCTTCACACTGAGCTCTAGATTGGCACCAATCTTGACTTCCTTTCTGTCTGTCTCAGTACCCAGATTTACCGTTTCCACTGGCTCTTCATGTGGATGAATGGCCCTCTCTTCCTGGAGTAGCAGTCTTGCGAGTTCACCAGGCACTTCGCAATCATCTTCACCTTCGTCTTCGGCTAAGTTGATCGGATTTTCGAAGTCATAACTGGCAGTAGCAGAGTCGTTACCGGTGAGATCCAGAGTGGATTAGAACCTGTATAAGTGAGTGTGTGTAAATATAGCTGTTTTGCAATATATAATAAAGAAAGAAAAGGAGCACAAGATTTTGAAATGCAACAAACATCCAATGTTTTGATTAATGATATATGAAAATGTCATACAAAAGCCCTCACAAATGGAGCCACGGCGCCCCGGGTAGGACACCGAGCCATAAAAGTTTCAACATATTGTTTGTTACAAATTGAAAACAAAAGAGTTCATTACTGAGTGACAAAAGTAATAGGTGTGAAATCTTTGGCAGTCCAGTTGCTTGGTCCACTATCGGTTGTTGGGTAGATCCAGCTGTCGAATTCAGACTCCTCCACGTCGTCTTCAATAGCATTCACTCCTGGGTTGGTGAGGAACACATGAGGTATTCCAATCCTTGCCTTACGAACAGCCTTCTGAGCCTCTGCAGTGAAACCCAAGCCAAATCTGTCGGTCTTCGGAGTGAAGTCAGGAAGTCGGCCCCAGTTTGCACACTCATTGTGATACGGTGGGAGAACTGACTATGAGTTTTGCATTTGTATTCACACTTGTTCGGTTGAGCAAGAGTTGCCACCGACTTTTTATTTTATCCTAAAGGAAAGGTTAAAAAAGCACAGCAAAAACCTTTTGAGATATTTCGTGGGTTCGGGGGGTAGATTATGAAAAGGGAAGGTATTAACACCCTTTTCATCCATGGTTATCCATGGGCTCTTAGTTACTTGGTTTTTTAGATCACTTGCCTTGATTTTCGATTGCTTTGAAATTGTGGTGTGTGTGTGTGTTTTTGAAAATGTTTTGGAAGAAGATGCCTTGTCTTTAGGCAACCAATGTATTCGACTCGTGTTTGAGTGTTTTACAAAAGTGTGGATCTTTTCGAAAAGATGTTTCAAAGTGTTTTTGAGAGTTTGTTTTGAAAGTGTTTGTGGAGTGTGGTTTTTAAAAAGAAGGCAAGTTTTTTTTGCAAGTTGATCTCAAGTAACTAAGAGTTTTGTCTACCCCTATTGTACTCAAAGGTTTTCTCTATGTTTTCAACCCCTTTTTAACAATTTTGTTCCACCATTGAATTTGATGGACAATCTTGCGTTTAGGATGTTTAACGGGACGGGCGCGGGTCATCGTATGGACCATGAACGCAATGGCGCCAAGTATCTTTGGCAATTTGATTTGAAGGGACTATGATCATTCCATTTAGGCAACTTTCGAAGGCGTCATCGAGGGACTTATGATCATTTGAATTTGTTTTGCCAAAGAAACTCGACGTGCAAGCATGGCCCATTTTGGAAGGCAACATGTGGGATTACCCTAGGGGGTGCAAGTGTGATTGTGTATTGATTTCATGTATTTATCTTGTATTAGGTTATCTAGCGTTTGATTTTATGTACATGCAAACCCTAGGTCTAACCATGGTATAATTGGAAAGCGATAAATTGCAAGAATTTAAAGTCTACGCTATTACAAATAGTATCCAGGAGTGGGGGTACAAATTCACAAATGGGGATGAGACTTTAGGAATGTAGTGTCCAATAAGTTACAACCAAATCGAATTTGCGATCAAATGTAAATGTAACGAATATACAAGATAAGCAAATGTATAATGTATCAAATGTAAGTATATTGTGTAAGTGTACGTGTATATGTGTATGTAATTATTTACAAGTTAAGAAAATGTGAATTCAAATGTATTGTTATTAAGTATTATTTAACCTAAATGAAAAGAATTAAATGTTTATTTATTTAATCTTTGTAGTCTTGTATTTTCTTTAATATGAACAAAAAGAATGTTTTAAGAAAAGAAAGTATTCTAAGTTTGAAAATTGTCACTTTACATTTGATATAAAAAATGTATCTTTATATTTTGTGTTTAATATATACAAAAGAATATTTTAATTAAATGTTAAGAATTTAAATTATGTATATAAAAAAATGTATTTTTTAAGTATTTTATGTATTAAAGTGTTAATGTACAAAGAAAGGTATTTTACTTAAAAGAAAAAAGGTTTTACATTTTAATTGTGTATTTTTGTATTAATGTAATAATATACAAAGTAAAAAAATATTTTAAGTTAGAGGAAAAATATTGTAATTAAAAATGTAATTTTAAAGAAAGTCAATATTTGGTGTAAATAAATAAAAAAGGGTTATGTTAATTTTTATATATAGGAAAAGGAATATGATGTTAAAAAAAATAGTTTGAAACAAAATCAGAAATGGGCCCAAGGGTGGTGTTGAGAGTGGGATATGCTTTGGGCTTAGGCGCTCAGAAATGGGCAAGGCCCAAGTTGACACAAAATGTTTTAGGGTTTTGATTGTTGTTTTCAGTTGAAACGCGTTAGGGTTCTTTGAGACAGAGGCGCCGTTTGTGTTACTTTGTCTTCTCCGTTCACGCCGAACGCCTAGCTCAAACCTTTCGCCTCAGCCACCAGCGCCATTTGCCCTTCTCCCCTCAGATTGCTCAGGCAACGATTACACAAGTTAACGAATTGTCTCAAACTTGTTAGGCGTTTTAGATTTGCATATTATGATTTTACCGTTTTTGATTAAGTATTTTGATTTTGATTTCTTATGTTGTGTTCATTATTGTTCATTAATGAGGTCATGAAAAGGGATGAGAGGAGATTGTACTACCTTGACTGAAGAGGGGAAGGAAGGGTGGAGGCGCTTAGGAGGCTCGACGGTGAAGGGGTATGCGCGATGAAGCTAGCTTTGCAAGGATATCTGGTACTCTTTGTCTCGCTTTTGGTTTGATGATGATATTGAACTGAAAACCCTTTTGTAAATTTCACTTCTTTCTTCTTCTCTGTTGCCTTGAATGTTTCTGTTTGGTTGCCCTTCGTATGCTTGTTATTTTGCCCAGTGATGGTATTCTGAGGGCCTCTTGTATTGATATGCTTCTTTTTTCTCTTCTCCCTTTGCCTCGCTTTGAGTTGCCTCTTGGAACACTTGTTGTATGCTGAGATTGATGCCTTTGTATGCTTGATGCATGTGTTGCCTGTGTTGCCTTATTGATTTGCTTAGCCCAATGATGAGCTTTCTGAGGGCTTGGGATGTTTGACCTTTTTAGCGTTTTTGAGATATGTTTGATGATGCTTGGATGGTGTTGGAAGCTTATGTTGGATGCCTTTAGGCTTTAGAGCTGGACAGGTTTTTGAATGGTAAGGCTTTTGGTTTGAAACTGGCTTTTAGCTTTGACAGTGGTTTAAGGCTTTAGGTTTATTTTGTTTGTTTTTCTGGTACAAGGTTTTTGTTTATCAGTTTTGGCTTTTTAGGCCATTACAAGTTGGGTTGGTTTTGATAGAGTTCAGGTTTTTGACAGCTCAGGCAGGTGAGGCTTGGGTTTGATGAAGCTATGCTTTAGTTTGTTTCTTGTTAGGCTAAGGCTTCAGGCCTGGTTCAGGGCTTAAGGCTTTTTCTGGTTTTTGTTAGGCTTCAGGCAGGGTGAGTGTTTGATGGAGGCCAGCAGGTTTTTGGTTATTAGCAGGTTTTGGCCTTTTGACAGCTTGTCTCAAGGTTTTTGAGACTGGTGCTTTGTGTGCTGGTTTTTGATGGTTAAGGCTTATGCTGATCTTGTAGAGGTTTGTGTTTTACAGGTTCAAGGTTTTGAGACTAGAGGCTTATGCAGTTTTGTATATTTTTTGTGTGTATTGGTTTGCCTCCTCCTTACTGTACTGTGTTCAGTTTGTTTTATATTTCTCTTCCTGCCTAAAGCCTAAGCCTGCTTTCTTTGTTCTCTTCTTCTCTCTCCAGTACAAAAACATTAAAATATGTTATGCTTTGTGCTTTTCTGAAAGGGCCACTTTTTGGGAAATGATGAAAAGAATATGTTGCTTGCATATCATGCTTTCTCTGCATTTTTTATCTCTTCTTTTGACAGCTTCTTATCTTTGATATCTATCCAAATCTTCTTTTGACAGCTTCTTGTACTTTTTGTATCTTTGATATCCTTCCAAATCTTCTTTTTGACAGCTTTGGTAGCCTTTTGGATAGTATGACATCTTTGACAGAAAGTTTGAACTTGGATTTTGTAGTTTGATTTGAACTGTGCAGTTGTTGTTTGAGATTTGAACTATGCAGTTTGACAATTTAACTTGTGCATTTTTAAATTTGTGCATTCAAAGTTTAGCAAATAAATATTCGTCCCTCTTTGTGAACCGGGAGAAATCCCGTGATTTACAGAGAGGGCTAACTGATCCCAATCAGTGGCCCTTAATGATGAACTGTAATTTTATCTGTCTCTTTTATTTGTTTATCTGCCATTGACTTTTCTTCTTTTCTTTGCAGATGAATAATTAAAATGGAGCACTGGAGCAAGGGATAACATATGAAGAATTGAAGAATTGGAGACTTAGGAATACTTAAAAAAATAGGATAGTTTTATTTTTATTTAAATTTAAATAAATGTAAAATCATTGTTGTAAACAACAACAAAATTGTACAATTAATTTAAAAATCAATAAAAGTTTCTTTATCCAATTAATTCTTTTTCCTCCTTTTTCAATTATTTATTTATTATTTATAGTTCTTTAAATTAAAATAACTGAAAATTAAATTCCAGTTATTTAATCTTTAGAATAATAAATAATTAACTAAACATTGATTCAACGTTGATCAAAATAATAAACTTGGCGCTTCCAACATCCAAAGCAAAGCACAGTTAAACACAATAACTGATCAGACGCATTCCCCTTTTTACTGATTTTTTACCAAACACTGCAAATCCAAACTGAATGCATCCTTTTTACTGATTCAGTCAAACGAACGTGAATTCAATCCAAATGCATTCTTTATATTGATTAAGTCAAACAATGCGAATTCAAACCAAATCTCAGAATAACTTGCAAAGCACCGTAGAATTAAATCTTTCTGAAGAACCGCGCATGAACAACCCTAATTCCTGATTAAATACCAAAGAACGTTCGCCTGATCAAAGTTGAGCCAAAAATCAACCAAAACCCTAAACCAACTGTTTGAAACATTCTAGAACCCTGAAAATTAGTAAAACCCTAATTGTGTCTGACTGACGAGAAAAGTCTGTCTGACCGATCTTTGAGCCAGTTTGAAAAAATCAGGAGACGCCCGAAGTTGTTATTTCTTGTGGAAAAATGCGAGGGCAAATTTTGGGGTACAACAGTTGCCCTTGTTCAATCTTCTTGAACCTGAAGAGTTAGATTGGCAAGTTTGCCTTTCGCGACTTGAAGGTAAAAGAAGATTGGACACTAAAGTACCCAGAAAATTTGCACTCGGCGATGTGATGGTAGAAGTGAATTGGCTTAAAGATGCCATCTGGAAATGGGCTTAAAGATGCCATCTGGTGATGGGCTTAAAGATGCCATCTGATGCGATAGAATCTTGTCGGGGGATGGGCTTAGAGATGCCATCTTGAAATGGGCTTAAAGATGCCATTTGGCGACTGCTGATAGGAGGATGGGCTTATAGATGCCATCTGGAAATGGGCTTAAAGATGCCATTTGGTGACTGCTGGTAGGAGGATGGGCTTATAGATGCCATCTGGAAATGGGCTTAAAGATGCCATTTGGTGATGTTGAACTGTATGTCAATGGTGAGTGGACGAGCATCAGAAAGGCCTCCCTGTTCCGGAACATCTCTGAACTGGGGTCTGAATAAGCAATAGAGCAGCATCCGTTGTTGGGAAGCGTCCGTAAACTGTTTTCAAAAGTTGCGTCTGAACAAGTGATAGATTAACATCCGTTGTTGGGAAGAATCCATAAACTGTTTTCAGAAGTCTTGAGAAGAATCTGAACAAACGATAGGTTAACATCCGTTACTGGAGAACCCGTGAACTGTTTTCAGAAATCTTGAAGTTGAATAAGCAATAGAGCAGCATCCGTTGTTGGGAAGCGTCCGTAAACTGTTTTCAAAAGTTGCATCTGAACAAGCGATAGATTAACATCCGTTGTTGGGAAGAATCCATAAACTGTTTTCAGAAGTCTTGAGAAGAATCTGAACAAACGATAGGTTAACATCCGTTACTGGAGAACCCGTGAACTATTTTCAGAAATCTTGAAGTTGAATAAGCAATAGAGCAGCATCCGTTGTTGGGAAGCGTCCGTAAACTGTTTTCAAAAGTTGCATCTGAACAAGCGATAGATTAACATCCGTTGTTGGGAAGAATCCATAAACTGTTTTCAGAAGTCTTGAGGTTGAATAGGAATCGGTGTAGGGCTTCTTGATGATGCGTCCGTGTAGAACTGCATCTGAATGAATCCGGAATAAGTATCAGAATGTCGCCGTGTCTGGGTCACATCTGAACTATTTCTGGATGAATCTCGGAAGATGATCTTTGTCTGTCGACTGATCTTACCTGAAAAGGTAAAGGGTTAGTTGTATGCAATGTTATGATGCATGATGCAATGTATGCGACACCAATGTTTATGACATGAATGTGATGAATGCGCATGTAAGCTGATGAGCTATCTTGCTGAGGATAAATGAATCCTGGATGGCTGCAGATAAAAGAATCTTGACTGCTGCCGAGGAAAATAATTCCTTGGCTGCTGCTGTGGAGGGCAAGAATCTTCAATTGTTAAAAATGAGAAGTCTTGGGACCACTGTTGGGAAAATCAGAAGCTTGGGTTGTATGCCAAACTACTGGGGTCTTCCTGTTTTGAGGAGATCTGTGTAGGATTTCCTGATGATGAGTCCGTGTAAAACCGCATCGGGTTTTTGAACACTTTTGACATTTGAATGCCCCAAGTGGTGATGTAGATAATTTCCTGGCTTGTTACAGGTGTTGATCCATAATCAGTCGTCCACAGATATTTTCCTGGCTTGTTACAGGTGTTGATCTGGAACTCTTCAGACGTGCCCTGGCTAGATACAGGAATCGAGTCTGGAAATAGTCGTCAACAGATATGCCCTGGCTGGATACAGGAATCGAATCCTCAAACTCTTCAGAAGTGCCCTGGCTAGATACAGAAATCGAGTCTGGAAATAGTCGTCAACAGATATGCCCTGGCTGGATACAGGAATCGAATCCTCAAACTCTTCAGACGTGCCCTGGCTAGATACAGGAATCGAGTCTGGAAATAGTCGTCAACAGATATGCCCTGGCTGGATACAGGAATCGAATCCTCAAACTCTTCAGACGTGCCCTGGCTAGATACAGGAATCGAGTCTGGAAATAGTCGTCAACAGATATGCCCTGGCTGGATACATGAATCGAATCTTCAAACTCTTCAGACGTGCCCTGGCTAGATACAGGAATCGAGTCTGGAAATGTGATAGTTGATTTGTTGAACACTTTTGACATTCGAATTCCCCAAGTGGTAATGAAGGAGTCTTGAATCAGATTACTCTGCATATTGAGAGATTTCTTGAAATCTTGACTGGACTGCCCCAGGTTAACTGGACTTTGAAAGATCTGTTGGACCCTTGACTGGACTGCCCCAGGTTAACTGGATGGTGACGTGTCATGCCCCTTGTTGATAGGAGATTTTGTAATGGAAGTGTCGTCCTTTTGAAGTGATTTTGCTCACTGAGAGAGTTTTCGTTCCTCCGAACATCCGCTGTATGAATTTCTTCGCTGTCAAACAAAAAGCCAAATGCAGACAGTGATATTCAAACAATGCAAAGTTTATATTTGTCTCAAAGTTTTGAAAAATGCGTTTTTTAGCAGAAAACTTTTCATAAGACAAGTCAACACAATATTTTAGAGCAAAGCCTTACAGGAGTCAGGATACCTTTTGTAACAGTATGCTTTCGAACTAACCCATGCTTCAATTAGGACTTTTGAAGGGTTGTAACGTGGCTTGGTTCACGGTTTAAGAAACAAAGGATAAAGTCTCAAAGTATATTTGTACCCACCCGCTCTTCGTGATGTTCTTCAACCTAAGCTCAGTTAATTGTGCGTCATACTCTGTTTTGAGTTTGGAACGACTTTTGGGCGATGGTTCACCGGTTGAATTTGGGGAGACAGTCATCATCTCCTTTTTTCTTTTTCAGCATTTTCCATGTTGTTGAGGATTCTGTAATGACCTCACTATTTTGATTTTGATTTGTTATCCCTAACTTTTGCCTGATTGTTCCCATTTTTCGAGATTACAGTCAGCGGGATGCCCCAGCTTTCTTAAGCCTCCTTTATAGGTTTTGGCTTGGCGGGCTTTTTCTCTTTTGAGAGATTGACTGTCTATGTGATAGGGAACCACCCTTGTCTTTTGATTTCAAAGGAATGATTTCTTTTTTGACGTCGTTCGTTGTATTACGAACTGAGAGTTTGCGACTTCAATGCGCATTTAACTGAGATACTACCCTGCCCCGGGTTTATATCAAAGGTTTTGATTGTTCAGAACATAAAACTCCTACTTATTTGGCTCGAAGGGGTTGACTAGGGATTATCTTCCTTATAACTCCAGTGTTTGGGATTTTAAAGAAATGCCTGTACATCATCAACAAGGTCTGTTCAGAAGCATACTGTATAAGATCATGGTATTGTTTCGTCATCCTCCCTCTAAAGGCTTACAGCTTTTTATCAAGAGTCAAATATCATAAAGAAAAGCATAAGAGTAGTGAAACGAATGGATGAATTCAAGACAAACATATGCAATGCATTAATGAAAACAGAGTTTAACATCAACATATAATTGTTTGACAGCAAAAGAAATTACAACTTTGAAAATTCAAAATGAAGCAAAAGTCTTTCAGTTTGAGCTTTGTCACTTCAGGTGGAGAACCCCTTAACGGAAGATTTTCATCTCGCCGTCTGGCATGAATTCCAGCACTCCGATGTCGATCAGATCTTGAATCTTGTTCTTCAAGGCCCAACAGTCGTTGGTGTCGTGTCCCGGGCTGTAGGAGTGGTAAACACAAAATGCGTCGGGACGATAGTTAGGAGAGGAGGTATTGAGCTTATGAGGAGGATCCCTTAAGGTAAGCAGGTTGACCTCCAACAGGCGCTTCAGTATGAAGAATGATGGTATTTCAGTCTCCGTGAACTGTCTTCCCGACGTTTCTTGCTTACACCGATTACCCCTTTGATGCTGGCGAGGTTGTTGATGGGCTTGCGACCCTGAAGCAAGCAAAGGAGCTTTCCCCTTGTCTTCTTGAGTGGATGGAGGCTGAGCGGTGACTTGCTCTTCACCCTCAGATGTTTGCCCCAGTTGGTTGTTTGGAAGCAGTTGGCGGACAAGAACTCTGAGTTCCTCTTGTCTCTGAGATAGGTCTTGGATGAGAGCCATCTGGCCCACCAACTGTCCCATCACTTGGGTCCTCAATGTTGTCAGATCAAACTGCAGCTCCGCAAGCTGATCACTCCTGGCATTGTTTGAATTCTCCAAGCTCTTTGTGAGGAGAGCTTTCATTTCCTCTTGCCCCAGAGACAAGTTCAGGAACATCTCCTGCAGCTGAGCAGTCTGGTCTTGGATGTCTTTGACAAACCTTTCTAGAGCCATCTCTTACTGAAATAAACAGCAGGAGAGTAAGGAAACCTGAAAAAGGAAAGATCGTCAAGATGCAATGCATGATATGTGGATGCATGCTTTCAAGGATCTCTTGGGGTAAACACAAGAAAATGTTAGAGGTTGAACTCTGCTCTTGGATTGGAGAACTTTGCACCGGTGGACGTCCTTCCACGAGAATCAAGCTCACCATGTCGAGTGGGTCATAGCCACTGATTCAAGTTGTTGTACTTGATCTTTGACTGGAGAACTTTGTATCGGTGGATGTCTTTCCACGAGAATCAAGCTCACCATGTCGAGTGGGTCATAGCCACTGATTCAAGTTGTTGCACTTGATCTTTGATGGCATTTGTTTAGAGGAGAAACCTCTTGCCCCTTGGTAGACGTCTGGTTCAACGTAACCCTGCATCAAAAGAAACCTCGAGATCCTTGAAATGGTTATTGAAAATGCTATGGTATGATGTCATGATGTTATGTACACGTATGCGAAAAGTAAGTGAGTGTATATACAGGCAAACATATTCACACAAAGCAAACAAGTCCTTAGGTTTAGGCTTGCATGAGGTTCAGGTACTACCCTCTTTCAGTTTCGTTGGTTAAAACCTGTCCTATCAAAAGTAACCGGGTTCTAGAGGATCTCAAATCATTGGCTACCCTCAATCGGTCATAACTCCAGCATCGCTATCTTTTCTTGCGGCCGGAACCATCGCGAGAGTTTAGCCTCAATGAGTGTAGCATACTGCTACTGTTCTAATGGCCAAGTTGGGTCAATTTAGGGTTCTAAGGTCGGTTGGTGCTTAATGACTCCTTGGAAGACCCATATTCTCCCTGTCTCAACACAAGGGATATCGGTACAGACCAAGGTGCCACACCAACGTAGCCACTGCTTCACCCATGTCGGTATACCCCGGAAAGGTCCCTCGCAGATTATGCTACCTAAAAAGGTTTCCCCCAGATCCGGGTTAGGATCTATGAAACTCCGATGCAAAACCCACAAATGTAAAAGCAAACAAAGCAATCAATTGAAAACAAAGGTGATCTAAACCCTAAGGTAACCCCACTTTGAGTAGTATCCCAAGCAGAGTCGCCAGTTCTGTGATACGGTGGGAGAACTGACTATGAGTTTTGCGTTTGTATTCGCACTTGTTCGGTTGAGCAAGAGTCGCCACCGACTTTTTATTTTATCCTAAAGGAAAGGTTAAAAAAGCACATCAAAAACCTTTTGAGATATTTCGTGGGTTC
Organism: Vicia faba; assembly: GCA_948472305.1. Lineage (NCBI taxonomy): Eukaryota > Viridiplantae > Streptophyta > Magnoliopsida > Fabales > Fabaceae > Vicia > Vicia faba. The sequence goes on from OX451739.1 coordinate 1,584,433,369, forward strand.
GGGGGGTAGATTATGAAAAGGGAAGGTATTAGCACCCTTTTCATCCATGGTTATCCATGGGCTCTTAGTTACTTGGTTTTTTAGATCACTTGCCTTGATTTTCGATTGCTTTGAAATTGTGGTGTGTGTGTGTGTTTTTGAAAATGTTTTGGAAGAAGATGCCTTGTCTTTAGGCAAACAATGTATTCGACTCGTGTTTGAGTGTTTTACAAAAGTGTGGATCTTTTCGAAAAGATGTTTCAAAGTGTTTTTGAGAGTTTGTTTTGAAAGTGTTTGTGGAGTGTGGTTTTTGAAAAGAAGGCAAGTGTTTTTTGCAAGTTGATCTCAAGTAACTAAGAGTTTTGTCTACCCCTATTTTACTCAAAGGTTTTCTCTATGTTTTCAACCCCTTTTTAACAATTTTGTTCCACCATTGAATTTGATGGACAATCTTGCGTTTAGAATGTTTAACGGGATGGGCGCGGGTTATCGTATGGACCATGAATGCAATGGCGCCAAGTATCTTTGGCAATTTGCTTTGAAGGGACTATGATCATTCCATTTAGGTAACTTTCGAAGGCGTCATCAAGGGACTTATGATCATTTGAATTTGTTTTGCCAAAGAAACTCGACGTGCAAGCATGGCCCATTTTGGAAGGAAACATGTGGGATTACCCTAGGGGGTGCAAGTGTGATTGTGTATTGATTTCATGTATTTATCTTGTATTAGGTTATCTAGCGTTTGATTTTATGTACATGCAAACCCTAGGTCTAACCATGGTATAATTGGAAAGCGATAAATTGCAAGAATTTAAAGTCTACACTATTACAAATAGTATCCGGGAGTGGGGGTACAAATTCATAAATGGGGATGAGACTTTAGGAATGTAGTGTCCAATAAGTTACAACCAAATCGAATTTGCGATCAAATGTAAATGTAACGAATATACAAGATAAGCAAATGTATAATGTATCAAATGTAAGTATATTGTGGAGTGTGGTTTTTGAAAAGAAGGCAAGTGTTTTTTGCAAGTTGATCTCAAGTAACTAAGAGTTTTGTCTACCCCTATTTTACTCAAAGGTTTTCTCTATGTTTTCAACCCCTTTTTAACAATTTTGTTCCACCATTGAATTTGATGGACAATCTTGCGTTTAGAATGTTTAACGGGATGGGCGCGGGTTATCGTATGGACCATGAATGCAATGGCGCCAAGTATCTTTGGCAATTTGCTTTGAAGGGACTATGATCATTCCATTTAGGCAACTTTCGAAGGCGTCATCGAGGGACTTATGATCATTTGAATTTGTTTTGCCAAAGAAACTCGACGTGCAAGCATGGCCCATTTTGGAAGGAAACATGTGGGATTACCCTAGGGGGTGCAAGTGTGATTGTGTATTGATTTCATGTATTTATCTTGTATTAGGTTATCTAGCGTTTGATTTTATGTACATGCAAACCCTAGGTCTAACCATGGTATAATTGGAAAGCGATAAATTGCAAGAATTTAAAGTCTACACTATTACAAATAGTATCCGGGAGTGGGGGTACAAATTCATAAATGGGGATGAGACTTTAGGAATGTAGTGTCCAATAAGTTACAACCAAATCGAATTTGCGATCAAATGTAAATGTAACGAATATACAAGATAAGCAAATGTATAATGTATCAAATGTAAGTATATTGTGTAAGTGTACGTGTATATGTGTATGTAATTATTTACAAGTTAAGAAAATGTGAATTCAAATGTATTGTTATTAAGTATTATTTAACCTAAATGAAAATAATTAAATGTTTATTTATTTAATCTTTGTAGTCTTGTATTTTCTTTAATATGAACAAAAAGAATGTTTTAAGAAAAGAAAGTATTCTAAGTTTGAAAATTGTCACTTTACATTTGATATAAAAAATGTATCTTTATATTTTGTGTTTAATATATACAAAAGAATATTTTAATTAAATGTTAAGAATTTAAATTATGTATATAAAAAAATGTATTTTTTAAGTATTTTATGTATTAAAGTGTTAATGTACAAAGAAAGGTATTTTACTTAAAAGAAAAAAGGTTTTACATTTTAATTGTGTATTTTTGTATTAATGTAATAATATACAAAGTAAAAAAATATTTTAAGTTAGAGGAAAAATATTGTAATTAAAAATGTAATTTTAAAGAAAGTCAATATTTGGTGTAAATAAATAAAAAAGGGTTATGTTAATTTTTATATATAGGAAAATGAATATGATGTTAAAAAAAATAGTTTGAAACAAAATCAGAAATGGGCCCAAGGGTGGTGTTGAGAGTGGGATATGCTTTGGGCTTAGGGGCTCAGAAATGGGCAAGGCCCAAGTTGACACAAAATGTTTTAGGGTTTTGATTGTTGTTTTCAGTTGAAACGCATTAGGGTTCTTTGAGACAGAGGCGCCGTTTGTGTTACTTTGTCTTCTCCGTTCACGCCGAACGCCTAGCTCAAACCTTTCGCCTCAGCCACCAGCGCCGTTTGCCCTTCTCCCCTCAGATTGCTCAGGCAACGATTACACAAGGTAACGAATTGTCTCAAACTTGTTAGGCGTTTTAGATTTGCATATTATGATTTTACCATTTTTGATTAAGTATTTTGATTTTGATTTCTTATGTTGTGTTCATTATTGTTCATTAATGAGGTCATGAAAAGGGATGAGAGGAGATTGTACTACCTTGACTGAAGAGGGGAAGGAAGGGTGGAGGCGCTTAGGAGGCTCGACGGTGAAGGGGTATGCGCGATGAAGCTAGCTTTGCAAGGATATCTGGTACTCTTTGTCTCGCTTTTGGTTTGATGATGATATTGAACTGAAAACCCTTTTGTAAATTTCACTTCTTTCTTCTTCTCTGTTGCCTTGAATGTTTATGTTTGGTTGCCCTTCGTATGCTTGTTCTTTTTCCCAGTGATGGTATTCTGAGGGCCTCTTGTATTGATATGCTTCTTTTTTCTCTTCTCCCTTTGCCTCGCTTTGAGTTGCCTCTTGGAACACTTGTTGTATGCTGAGATTGATGCCTTTGTATGCTTGATGCCTGTGTTGCCTTATTGATTTGCTTAGCCCAATGATGAGCTTTCTGAGGGCTTGGGATGTTTGACCTTTTTAGCGTTTTTGAGATATGTTTGATGATGCTTGGATGGTGTTGGAAGGTTATGTTGGATGCCTTTGGGCTTTAGAGCTGGACAGGTTTTTGAATGGTAAGGCTTTTGGTTTGAAACTGGCTTTTAGCTTTGACAGTGGTTTAAGGCTTTAGGTTTATTTTGTTTGTTTTTCTGGCAAGGTTTTTGTTTATCAGTTTTGGCTTTTTAGGCCATTACAGGTTGGGTTGGTTTTGACAGAGTTCAGGTTTTTGACAGCTCAGGCAGGTGAGGCTTGGGTTTGATGAAGCTATGCTTTAGTTTGTTTCTTGTTAGGCTAAGGCTTCAGGCCTGGTTCAGGGCTTAAGGCTTTTTCTGGTTTTTGTTAGGCTTCAGGCAGGGTGAGTGTTTGATGGAGGCCAGCAGGTTTTTGGTTATTAGCAGGTTTTGGCCTTTTGACAGCTTGTCTCAAGGTTTTTGAGACTGGTGCTTTGTGTGCTGGTTTTTGATGGTTAAGGCTTATGCTGATCTTGTAGAGGTTTGTGTTTTACAGGTTCAAGGTTTTGAGACTGGAGGCTTATGCAATTTTGTATATTTTTTGTGTGTATTGGTTTGCCTCCTCCTTACTGTACTGTGTTCAGTTTGTTTTATATTTCTCTTCCTGCCTAAAGCCTAAGCCTGCTTTCTTTGTTCTCTTCTTCTCTCTCCAGTACAAAAACATTAAAATATGTTATGCTTTGTGCTTTTCTGAAAGGGCCACTTTTTGGGAAATGATGAAAAGAATATGTTGCTTGCATATCATGCTTTCTCTGCATTTTTTATCTCTTCTTTTGACAGCTTCTTATCTTTGATATCTATCCAAATCTTCTTTTGACAGCTTCTTGTACTTTTTGTATCTTTGATATCCTTCCAAATCTTCTTTTTGACAGCTTTGGTAGCCTTTTGGATAGTATGACATCTTTGACAGAAAGTTTGAACTTGGATTTTGTAGTTTGATTTGAACTGTGCAGTTGTTGTTTGAGATTTGAACTATGCAGTTTGACAATTTGACTTGTGCATTTTTAAATTTGTGCATTCAAAGTTTAGCAAATAAATATTCGTCCCTCTTTGTGAACCGGGAGAAATCCCGTGATTTGCAGAGAGGGCTAACTGATCCCAATCAGTGGCCCTTAATGATGAACTGTAATTTTATCTGTCTCTTTTATTTGTTTATCTGCCATTGACTTTTCTTCTTTTCTTTGCAGATGAATAATTAAAATGGAGCACTGGAGCAAGGGATAGCAGATGAAGAATTGAAGAATTGGAGACTTAGGAATACTTAAAAAAATAGTATAGTTTTATTTTTATTTAAATTTAAATAAATGTAAAATCATTGTTGTAAACAACAAAACAATTGTACAATTAATTTAAAAATCAATAAAAGTTTCTTTATCCAATTAATTCTTTTTCCTCCTTTTTCAATTATTTATTTATTATTTATAGTTCTTTAAATTAAAATAACTGAAAATTAAATTCCAGCTATTTAATCTTTAGAATAATAAATAATTAACTAAACATTGATTCAACGTTGATCAAAATAATAAACTTGGCGCTTCCAACATCCAAAGCAAAGCACAGTCAAACACAATAACTGATCAGACGCATTCCCCTTTTTACTGATTTTTTACCAAACACTGCAAATCCAAACTGAATGCATCCTTTTTACTGATTCAGTCAAACGAACGTGAATTCAATCCAAATGCATTCTTTATATTGATTAAGTCAAACAATGCGAATTCAAACCAAATCTCGGAATAACTTGCAAAGCACCGTAGAATTAAATCTTTCTGAAGAACCGCGCATGAACAACCCTAATTCCTGATTAAATACCAAAGAACGTTCGCCTGATCAAAGTTGAGCCAAAAATCAACCAAAACCCTAAACCAACTGTTTGAAACATTCTAGAACCCTGAAAATCAGTAAAACCCTAATTGTGTCTGACTGACGAGAAAAGTCTGTCTGACCGATCTTTGAGCCAGTTTGAAAAAATCAGGAGACGCCCGAAGTTGTTATTTCTTGTGGAAAAATGCGAGGGCAAATTTTGGGGTACAACACTCACCCTTCTCAATCACAGCCTGGGCATCCTTTAAGGAAGCCATCTTCAAAGGAGGGTCTTCAATCACAGTTTCAGCTGATGCTAAAGTCTGAGGCACCTCTTCAAAGTGTTGAAGGGGGGTTTCAATGAACTCCCCATCCATTTCTATGTACCGGAACGAGTTTAGGTGGCTGACCATATATTCTTCTTCCCCCTGAACTGTGACAATCTTTCCTCTGACTGGGTACTTAAGCTTCTGATGTAGTGTGGAGGTCATAGCTCTAGCCTTGTGGATCCATGGACGACCCAGCAAACAAGAGTAGGATGGACGGATGTCCATCACATAGAAAGTAGAATCAAAAACTTGAGAACCAACCCTGATTGGAATGTCAACTTCACCATGTACCATCCTTTTCGAACCGTCAAAGGCTCGGACAACAATGTTACTGGGCTTGAGCTCCAAACCCTCACAATCTAACCTGTCTAGGGCCTTCTTGGGTAAAACGTTTAACGAAGAACCGGTGTCTACCAACACATGGGCAAGAGTAGTGCCCCTGCATTCAATGGAGACATGCAGGGTGTCATTATGGTTCTTTCCTTTGGCGGTCAGATCGGCGTCAGAAAAGCCCAAACCATTATCAGCAGTCAAGTTGGCCACACAATCAGTAAATTGATCAGCAGATGTTTCTTGCGGCACATGAGCCGTCTCCAGGAAGGAGATCAGGGCCTTGCCATGGGCCTCTGAACACAATAACAGTGATAGCATAGAAATTTTTTATGGGGTGTGCCCCAACTGCTCAACTACGTTGAAATCACTTTTCTTGATAATCTTGAGGATCTCTTCCATCTCTTGCTGGGAGGCTTCAACAGTGGTTGTCTTCGGCGCCTCCGTCAGGGCAGGCAAATCAGTAGTAATCCCTTTGCCTCGAGCATTAGATGACTCGGCAGTAGGGGTGGAAACAGGAACTTGATTAGGAAGTGGAACATGCACACTTGCAGGTGTGATGATAAGGGGTTTCTGAATAGCTGGTGGCGAATATCTGGTGAAAACAGCCTACCACTGCGAGTAATTTTGGCAGGCCTAGTGATGTTACTGACACCGGTACTTGTATCAAACTCTTGCTTCACTCCAAGCACATAAACATCTGCCCCATAGTGCCACGGGACAGCTTTGTCGGACGTATAAGGGAGAGGCCCCAAAACAGTAATGATGATAGGAGCAATCTTCTGAGTGGACATGATTTTGACAGGCTTCTTTGAAGGAGCCTTGGGAGGTTTGTTGAAAATAGTGACAATAGAAACTTCTTCGGCGGGGACAGCAGGAACAACAATCTTCTCGAACAAGATTTCTTTGCTATCCATCAAGCTTTGGATACCTGATTTCAGCAAAGGACAACCAAAACACGAAACAGCACATAGAAGGCAATCTTCACCACATCCCGGAAATAAACCGGCTAGCAACAGATTCCTTTTGACATTCAACAACGGGGTAACAATATCTTCCACGGAGGCCACATACCGGTCTTCTTCCACAACATTCACTCCATGCTGGGGCATGGGAGCAGTTACAACATTGGGCCTCTCGGGCGCCTCAAACTGTATTTCTTTAGCATCAATAAGGTCTTGAACCTTATTCCTCAGAGCCCAGCAATCGTCCGTAGTATGCCCGGGGCTATCAGAGTGATAAGCGCAACGGGCGTTGGGGTTGTACTTCGGAGAAGCTGTGTTCACTACCTTCGGAGCTTCTTTGACAGTTACCAGATTGGTTGACAGTAGTTGCGGCAAAATCTGAGACAGGGTCATGTTGAGTCGAGTGTACTGCCTCTTGGGTCTCTCACCCCTTGGTTGGTTGTACTGCTGAGGAGCAGCAGCAGGCTTTGAAATTACCAATGCATTGACAGCTTGGCGGCGTTCCGGCTTAAATTGTCTTCTAGGACCATAAACAGCACTAGCTTCCTTCTTGAAAGGTTTCTTCTTAGTACTTGCGAAGGCACCCTTCTGTATCTTCCCCGACTTGATACCAGCTTCTATCCTCTCACCCGTCAAGATCAAATCTGTAAACCCAGCGGAAGAATTACCAATCAGATGATTGAAGAATGGACCAGACAGGGTCCCTAGGAACATGTCAACAAGTTCACGGTCAGTCAAAGGAGGCTGCACCCTGCCAGCCAGGTCTCTCCACTTTTGCGCATACTCCTTGAATCCTTCGCTAGTCCCCAATGACATACCCTGGAGTTGGGTACGCGTGGGAGCGAGGTCAGAATTGTACTGATACTGTTTATAAAATGTGGTAGCCAAATCCTCCCAGTTTCGAATACTGGCTCCATCCAGCTGATAAAACCATTTGAGTTGAGACCCCGAAAGGCTATCCTGAAAGAAATGGATCCATAGGTTCTTGTCTGCAGTGTAAGGTTGGATCTTCCTTACATATGATCTGAGATGCAGCTTAGGACAGGAAGCCCCATCGTACTTCGCAAAGGCAGGCGCCTTGAACTTGTGTGGGATCACCACCCCAGAAGATAAACCTAGATCTCCGAAATCCAACCCCGACACATTTTGAATCTCCATGTCACTTAAACGGTCCTTTAGTTGCTTGTATCTGTCTGCAGCAGGAGGGTACTATTCATCATTGTAATCCGTCTCGTTGTCGAAGACTGCAGGACTAGGAGCCCTTCCCCCTTGGGGACTGTCTTTATCTGCAGAGGAAGTAGCCTGATCAGCCTCATTATGTAGTGTATTCCCAAACCTCCGTCCAGTGTTAAACATCACAGTCCTCTTCTTCTTCTTCTTCTTCAAGAGCAGAGTCTTCAACTCTTGTTGACCTTGAGCTAAGCTCATGACTAGCTCTTGAAACTGGGCGTTCTGGGCCTGGAGGGCCTTGATAGCTTGCTCATTGGATGATTCAGGATTCATGATGACTGTTCAAATAAACAGCGAAGAAGATTAAGCAACCTGTGGAAAAAGGGTACATGTTATGCATATGATGCAATGAGATGCGTATGTTTTATGTTTTCAAAGACAATCGGGATTCAACTTTGTAGACAAAAAGAAACACACTTCATTAGATTCAAACTTTAAATTGTTCAACAACTTGCCCTTAGGCATTACAAAAAATGAAAATACTGAAAAGGAAATAGAAGCTGTAAAAGAAACATCCTAAGCTCATCAGTGCTCCCATGGCCTCCTCTTATCAGTACGGATATAGTCATTCAGGATCCGCTCTTCCTCCAATTTCTTAGTCAGCTTCTGGATCTTCCGTTCTTTTTCGTTGAACTTTTCCCGATAAAAATCCCGTTCTTCCTGTAGCTGTGCCTAAGATCTCTTTAGTGTATCAACATAAGTGGGTATCTGAGGAGGGAGAACAGTTGGAGGAACCCCGTCTTCATCGGGAGATTCAAGAATGATAGGCCTGACAACTTCGTATGGCATACCTAACTTCTGAGCACGGATGCGGACCCATCTGCAATAGGGTTCCAACGGTAGGGAAGTCTTCGGTCCCAACTCATGTGGGTCAGCTTTGTGAATTCTATCCCAAGCCTTAATGAATCCCTGGCGCAGTTTGTCACTGCCTACCTGAAATTCAAAACTGAAGTGAGGAACCAACATCTCATGAGGCCCCACTCTTCTGGCTCTTCCAAACTGACGGAGAGCTAAACATGGATTATAAGAGATTCCTCCCTGGGTACCGATCAATGGAACATTAGGATATTCTCCGTAATGATCAATAATGGCTACCTTATCCAAACCTCTGAGAGTCCAGATGATGTCATTATCAGTGAGAGACATTAACCTATGAGCCCAGCCTTTTCCTTCTTCATTCTTCAGCACGAACTTAGGGAGGTGCGAAATAAACCACCTCACTAACAAAGGAGCACAGCACCATGGAGTTCCCCGTCTTCGGGCAGTACGAGCATAGAGTTATTGCAGGATATCACCCAAGAGAGTGGGTACAGGGTTTCGAGACATGAAGATCCTTATGGCATTGATATTGACAAAGTCATCAGGATTTGGAAACAACACTAGACCATAGATTAAGAGAGCCAGAATGTCTTCGTACGCCTTGAAGTCTAAGTCATTCCAGAAACTGTTAGCTTTGCCAACTAGAAACTTAGCCAAAAAGCCTCTAACTCCACTTCTAGTTTCCCAGTTAGCCATTACCTCCTCTTTGGTCAAGGGCAGGACTGCAGCAATCTCTTCAGGCCTAAGAGTCTTCTCCTAACCAGTGAACGGAGTTTGCTCCAAAACAGGGATACCGAGCAAATCAGAGAATTCTTCCAGGGTAGGGACCAGCTGGAAGTCTTGAAAGGTGAAGCAATGATACAGAGAGTTTAGCCTCAATGAGTGTAGCATATTGCTACCATTCTATGGCCAAGTTGGGTCAATTTAGGGTTCTAAGGTCAGTTGGTGTTTAATGACTCCTTAGAAGACCCATATTCTCCTCCTTGCAACACAAGGGATATCGGTACAGACCAAGGTGTCACACCAACGTAGCCACTGCTTCACCCATGTCGGTCTACGCCGGACAGGTCCCTCACAGATTATGCTACCTAAAAGGGGATTCCCCAGATCCGGGTTAGGATCTATGAAACTCCGATGCAAAGCCCACAAATATAAAAGCAAACAAAGCAAACAATTTGAAAACAAGAGTGATCTAAGCCCTAAGCTTACTCCACTTATAAGTTGTCCCCAACAGAGTCGCCAGTTCTGTGGTACGGTGGGAGAACTGACTTGAGGTTTTGCGTTTGTTTTTGCAAATGTTTCGGTTGAGCAAGAGTCGCCACCGACTTTTTATTTTATCCTAAGGAAAAGGTTAAAAAGCACAGCAAAAACCTTTGAGATGTTTTCTTGGGTTCGGGGAGTAGATTATAGAAAGGGAAGGTATTAGCACCCTTTCTATCCATGGTTATCCATGGGCTCTTAGTTACTTGCTTAGATCAACTTGCCTTGATTTTCAATTGTTTGAAATGGTGCTTTGTGTGTGGGTTTGAAAATGTTTTTGAAAAGAGGCCAATGTAGTGGCAACCTTTGTAATGATCCATGTTGGGATGTATACAAAGGTGTATGTCTTTTGAAAAGTTTTCAATGTTTTTTTGAAAGTTGTTTTGAAAGTGTTGTGATGTGTGGTTTTGAAAAATAGGCAAGTGTTTTTGTTTTGCAAGTTGGCAAGTAACCAAGAGCTATCTACCCTAAATTTCTCAAAGATCTTTGCTATGTTTTAACCCTTTTAACAATTTTGTTCCGCCATTGTATTTGGTGGACAATCTTGTCTTAGGATGTGAACGGGACGGGCGCGGGTCATCGTTTAGACCATGATTGCAATGGTGCCAAGTATCTTTGGGCAATTTTTCCTTTAAGGGACTTGATCATTTTTAGGCAACTTTTGAAAGCGTCATCGAGGGACTATGATCATTTGAATTTGTTTTGTTTTGCCAAAGATACCTAACATGCAACATGGCCCATTATTGAAGGCAACAAGTGGAGTAACCCTAAGGGGTGCAAGTGTGATTGGTGTTTATTCATTTTCATGCTTTTATCTTGAAATTAGGTCAAGCTATTTGTTTTGGTTGATTTTTGCATACAAAACCCTAATTCTAACATGGCATATTTAGAAAGCTTTTAAATGCGGAATTTAAAGGTCCTAAGTTATTACACAATAGTCAGGGGAATGGGGGTACAAATGTTCAAATGGGGATGAGACTTCATAGGAGAGTAGTGTCCAATATTTACGACCAAATCGAATTGCGCAAATGTAAATATAAAGATATGTAAGAAGAAAGAAATATGTATGTGTAAATATTTTTGTGTAAGTGTATGTTTTATTCACAAATGAAATAAAAATAAAATAAAAAAAAAGATTTAATTTGGGTATTTTCATGTTTAGGGCAAAAACCCTAACTTTGCTAAATAAAAGGGGATTTATTATTTAATATATATTATATACAATATTTATTAATTATATACAAAAAATAAATAAAAGAGAAGTATATTTGTCAAAAGGTATTTTTGATGTTAAATATTAATAAAAATGTATATTTATTGTATTTTTATCCTAAATATCCTAATAAATATGTAAATATTTATATTATATGTTAAATATATTAAATATGTACAAAAATAAAATATTTAATATTTACAAAAAAAAGGTATATTTTTTTATAAAATGTTTTCAAAAGATAAAATAAAATAAAATTAGAAAATAAGTGTATTTTGTATTGTTTTTAGTATTTTAAATAAAAAGTATTATGTATTTATTTTCATATTAAACCAAATGAAACAAAATAAATATCAAATAAAATGCAAAAAATGTGAGAAAAATATTTTTAATATTTTTTATGCTTTGACAAAAATAAATAAGTCAGAAACAAAAATCAAAAGTCAAAAATAATAAAAATAAAACACAATGGGCCAAGGGGGTGCATGTGAAATACAGTGGTGCAAAAAGGAAAAATATCTCAGGCCCAGCCCATAGAGGTTGTCTTCAACCTCCAGACAGTTCAAACAACCAAAAACGCTCGTTTTGCCTCGTCCCTGCTATCTCCTGATTCCTTGATTTTCAGCACAAACTCACAACATGAAAAATGTCAAGCATCAAACCACGAATCCATACATACCAAGAACTTGATCTAACTCTCAGAAATGAGAGAGAATTTCTTCTCCCCCAATTCCTGACCTAGTTTTTTTCTAATATTCAGGTCTTAAATTCTCTCAGCATATGCAATATAAATGGAAAGTGAGGATATGGGTGGCTTCAGGGACATGAGTATGACACTTTTCATTCATAAACCTAGACCTAACTCTTCCTAGATTGAGAGATAGAAGTCCATGAATTTACCTGTTCAGCTTGGATCGTGTATGACAATGGAGGCACTTTCAAGGCAAGGTGAGGATTGGTACAGCTTGCTTGAAGTCCAGGGATGCTATTCCAATGCTTGGTGTGCTTTGAATCTTGCTATATCAAGCTACAGAAGTTCACCTGCAAAGTTGAAAACTGAAAATGGAAAATGATGTTAGGGATGTTACAGGTCGTGTCCAATGCTTGGGATAGCTTCAGTGGGTGATAGGGAATGTGTTTGCAAAGGTTTCAGCCAAAACGCACAAGTGGATTGAGTTATGGACCTCAAACTGCAGGGGTGCCCTGTTTTTGTGTAGTACAATGGTGTTTTGAGGTTTATGGAGGTATGGAAGGTAGTTAGCTCGTGCCTTAGCTCAGGTTTGATGTATGGAATATGTTCAACAAGTTTGTCTAGGCTTGTGGTTGCAGCAATGTGTGTTGTTGTAAGTTATGCAATGTTTCTTCTCATGTAAGCCAAGTTTGTCAACTTGGTTTCTAGACTTATGCAGGCCCCCTAAACCTGCTTCCTCAATCCCTCTTGATCAGTGTGTTATGTCCATGAATCCTGTGTCCAAAGATATGACCTTGTACTTCTTGATTTGCAAACTTGACATAAAGCCATACTTTACAAAAATGGATAAAGTGCTTTTTCTAATTAAGGCTTAATTCTTCATACAATGACCAAATGCACAAAATAATGCCTTGGCACAATGGATTGGCATTTAATTATTGAGTAAGAAAAGGATTAGAGGCCTGTAACTAGCTTGCTCATGCTGATTTGAAAAATTGCAAAGTGTATGAACATGAAGATGGCTTATGAACAAAGTGACTTTTGCCTATATTTCCAAATTCGATTCTCCCTAACCACAAGGTTGTTTGATGAGTTCTTGGTCATTTTGGAAAGCTTGGAATGTGTACTACAATCCATCTTTGTAATGAAAATTTAAATTCCAAGTGGAAGCATGTGAAAAGTGGCCATGAAGTTAGGCAAAAATCCTGCCTAGAATAGGTCAAAATTTTCTAAGTTAAGAATGTTTTGCACCCTTGTTCCAAAAATCATAACTTGAGCTACAAGCTTCTTTTGAGGAAACTTTGTGAATAAAAGTTGTAGATTTTGCAATGGACTATAACTTTCATGTTTTGAGTTTTCCTTGAATCCATTTTCATCTTGATGAGAAAGTGGGACAAAGTTAGGAAAAAATTAGGGATTTTCTTAACTTAGAAAATTTCTAAGTTATGAAAATTCTTCATTTTAAACCCTAATTTGCAATTTTTGATTTCTTGATGAACAAGTTTCATAATTTGACATGTTTCGATGAAAAATGAATCTTGACACTTGATTTTGACCAAAAAGTCAAAGTTTGACTTTTCAGTATACAGTCAAATTTGGCTCAGTTGACTGGAAAATTCATCTGTCAATCTTGTGCATTTGGGATCTTTTGAACTTGTTGAACATGTCAAGACAATGCCATTGGATCCTTGAGTCCATATGTGAGCTTGGTTTTCCATTGGCTAGGTTAACAGTCAAAAATTGTCTTTGTGCAGTCAAAACCCTAAAAATGACCATTTTGCCCTTTTGGTGATCTGATCAAATTTCTTGTGGAATTGTGATCCAAACTTGATCAAATGGTCCATATGAGTTCATAATGTTGATGTGGGTCAAAAAATCATGAGGCTTGACTGTCAATTGACCACAGTTGACTTTTTCCCCAATACAGCTGATTTCTAGGTCAACTGGGCAAAGATTAGAATCAAGGCTTGAAACTTGGTATGGATAAACTTGTGAGTCCAACATGAAGCATGAAAGTCATCTTGGGCATTTTAGGTCAAAACATCTTTGTGCAAACACAAACCCTAATTTGGGTCAACAGTGCAAGGAGGAGCCTTGAGCAGAGCAAACCCTAGCTGGATCTTGAGCTCCAAGGGTCTTGTGATGAGAAAATGTTGAGGAAATGGGAGGGCAAATTTTGGGGTACAACAAGGCTTTTCTTTGCTTTCCCTAACTTTTTCCTGGACAAATTCCTTTTTAATTTGACTCTGAAGTCCAGCGGGATGCCTTGCCTTTTGCCTAAGCGAATTGTTTTTCAAGTTTAAACTTAGCGGGACTTTTTGTCTCTTTCTTTTTTCATCATCTTTTTTCATATTAACTTTTCTTTCTTTTTGAACATGTTGTGTGACCTTGAGTCATTTTCGACTTGTTGGAAGAATTGTGACTGCCTGAGTCCTTGGTAGATGAGAGATAACCATTATTGCATCATCATCTGCTGACCTCCCGATGTGCGAGAAATACTCATTAGGATATATTCATTGGACACACATTCTTGATAAGTTAAAATTACCCATTGCAGTTTTTACTTTCCTCATCCTTTTGAAGGATAACCATTGTTGTATCCTTGGATGCGCACTCTTGATGAGTTCTGAACGCTCGATCAAATTAACTAAACACTACCCTACCCCAGGTTAAAAATGAGGGTTTTTTCAGAATAGAAAAAGAAACTCATACTTCAAGGCTCAAAGGGGTTGACGAGGGTTTCACTCCCTAAAATCTCTTATGTTTGGGAATTTGAAACAATGTTTGTACATCGTCAATAGGGTTTTATCCAAAAGCATACAATCAGAAATTTTGCATTTTAATATCATCATCCTCCCTCCAATCTTTGCATAAGGAAAAGGTTAACATCACAATGCAGAAAAACATTTTATGAGTGAATAAAAATTGATTACTTCAAGTCAAACATATTCAGTGTATTATGATTAACATTAAAAAACAAACAAATTTTCATATGCAAACAGTGTATTAACAAGCAATAATGTTTACAAATGAAAATGCAATAAGAAACTAATGCATGCCAATGTTGAAAATACTTTCTTCATCTGGGCTCATTGCTTCCTGGAAGATACTTTCGCAGTCTTGACACTTACTTGGACAAAGGCTTCAATTTCTGCAGCCATCTGGAATGAATGATTTCCCCAGAATTAATGAGGTCTTGGAATTTACAAATGTATTCCAACCTTCAATTTCCCGATCAAGGTGCCCTAGAATAGAAATCACATCGGGTATCAAGAATCAAATACCGAAAGATAAGAGAAAGGAGGAGTAACAACCTCTGTTGCAGCAACGAATACAAGACTGCCATCTCTATATTTCCTCCATAAGCTGACCTATTTGGGCCTTCATCCCAATCAAGTCTTCACAAAATTACATCATAGCTAATCTTTGATTGCTGATAATTTTGGCACTGAGGGAAACCCAGGTTTACACTTTTATTAGAGAAAACCAAGTCACAACAATAATCTTCGATGCTGAACACCTGTTATGAATTCTTGTGTGCATAAAGATGCATGAATGCATAACGACGCATAAGAGTATGCCAACGATATATTTAATCACCTCCAAAGAATCTACCGACTTTGAATAAGCAAGTAAATACAATAGGAATATAAACCTAGCAAAAAGAAAATGTAACTCAGAGAGATAATATCATGGATTCAGTGCAATCAAAATCCATAGGCAAAATTCAAACGAATTGGATCCCATTAAAATAAATGATGGCGATCACAGATCAACAGATGCACACCCCTTTAGGAACATCTTCTCATTAGCAAGACCTCTCTAACCAAGATGTTTCTTGCTCAACTCCTGAGTATCTCTCGTAAAATCAAGCTTCTCAAATGAACTTTTGTTTTGATGAAGACAAACCATGATTGACAAAGAAGGCAAAGATTATTGATCAAGCTAAAAGAATCTGTGGATAAAGTCTTCAGTTCAAGCACTTAGAAAATTTCAAGGTATAATGATAATACTTACTTTGAACTTAATACATAGATGCTCAATGGTCAAAAGAAATATTTTATATTGTCCAAATCTTTACTCAAGTTTTTCTAAGCTAAAAATCATTTTTCACTTGAGTGCAATCGATTGCATGCTTCAATTTTTCAAATCTTTTGCTATTGTTTCTAAGTGTAATCGATTTGCATGTTTATGCAATCGATTGCACTCAATCAATTTTTGCTACTGACTTCACATGCAATCGATTTACACTCTCGTGAAATCGATTGCACACTCAAAATATTTGAAATTCTAGTTGTTGAAACCCCGTGCAATCGATTTACACAAAGGGTGCAATCGATTGCATGCTGCACGATTTTGAAAAACAGCAGCTTTGCACATGCCTGTTCATAACACCATTTCATGGAAACCTTTCACTTAATCTTGATAATTATTCATGTTTCATTTACAGAACTTCATGCTGTTTCAAAAAGATGCTATGAACATATAAATACTCATTTTCAAAATCATTTCAACACCTCTTCCAAATATATTTTCTGAATTTTCAAAAACAAACTCAAGTTGTTATACATTTTCATACACAAGTTTTCTGCACACTTTCACATATTGTTAACCAGAAAACTTTGAGCATTATATATCTTGAGTCATTGTATACTATTATCATTGGAAGAGAAGATCAATTCATTGACTAAATCACTCAAAGTGATCATTGCTACTCAAACTCACTCAAATCAAATATTGTTATATACTTGCTTATTTTTTAGGATTGTTGGAAATAAGTTTAAGTGGTTTTATAAATCTTGTTTTTCCAGGATTATTTGATACAAGTGGAGTCACTTTGATAGGATTGTTCTCATTATTGACATAGTGAAAATCCAAGAGGATTGTTCTTGGTCCAAGAGGATTATTCTTGGTTTTGGGTAGTTCTTGTTTAAGTTTGCCACAATAAGGAAATCTCTTTCATGTTGAAAGGGGACTGGAGTACTCTCAGACTGTAAGGGGAACCAAGATATATCGCTTGTGTCTCTTTATTTTTATGCACTTTACTCTTTCATAAACTCACCATAATCCAGAAAAATAATATCCATCATCACTAAAACCTGAAAATTTTAAAGTACCTAATTCACCCCCCCCCCCCCCCTCTTAGGTGCACTTCGTACTTACAATCGGTATCAGAGCAGGTTATAGGTAACCTGTTCCTAAAAGATCCAGAATGGCTTCCGCAAATCAAAATCTCGTTTTCAGAGATGGTGGTAGTAACAACAAGCCTCCTCTATTTTGTGGTGAATATTTTGACTTCTAGAAAATACGCATGAAGGCACATCCAGAAGCACAAGGAGAAGAAATATGGGATGCCGTCGAGAATGGTCCATTTATCCCTATAACTGTAATCAATGGTGCTGGCTCATCAAAGTCTAAAGCTGCATGGGACGAAGATGATAAGAAGAAGGTTCTCTATGATAAAAAGGCAATAAATCTTATTCAAGGTGCACTTAGCATGGATGAATTCTTCCGTGTCTCGTCATGCAAAACAATGAAAGAAATATGGGATACTTTGGTACAAACTCATGAAGGAACTGTTGAAGTTAAAAGATCAAGACTAAATACCTTGAGTCAAGAGTACAAATTATTTCGATTGCAGCCCGGAGAAACCATCCTTGACCTACAAAAGAGATTCGTGCACTTGATAAATCATCTAAGTGCTCTTGGTAAGACTTTTACAAATGATGAACTAAATCTGAAAGTACTTAGGTCCTTAACTAGGGAATGGCAACCAAAGGTAACGACAATTTCAGAAAAGAAAAGTCTCTCCTCCATGACTTCCGCAACGTTGTTTGGAAAACTTCAAGAATATGAAACGAAACTCTGAAGACTTGAAAAACATGAAAATCAAGAGAAGAAATCCAAGAATATTGCTTTAAAGATAGATTCCAAGGAAGTTGAAAAGGAATACAATCTAGAAGAAGATGAAAATTTCATGCTTCTTGTTAAAAGGCTTGGTAAGTTCTTTGGTAGAAATGACAAATGCTTTTCTCATTCAAAAGGAAAGAAACAATTCAAGAAAAAAGGAAGCTTCCACATCAACACAAGAAGTCACATGTTATGAATATGGTAAGAAAGGTCATATCAAGCCGGGTTGCCCAAAACTCTCCGAGAAAGGTGTCTACAAAAGCAAAAAAGGATTCAAGAACAAAAAGGCCTATGTTGCATGGGAGGACAAGGAAATAAGTTCCTCATCCGATTCCGATAGTGATGATCTAGCATTGATGGCCTCACACCATTCCGATGATGAGGACAATGAGGTTAGTAATGAATTTTCTCTTTTTGATAGTGATGTACAAGGTGCTATAGATGAACTATTAAATGAATGCAGAATTATGTATATAACTATTTCATCTCAAAAGAAACAAATTTCATCTTTAGAAGAAAAATGTGAATCTATGGAAAAGGATTTCAAAGAAGAAAAACAAAAATTAAGTGATGAACAAAAACAAAATTTTGTATGCAAAAATTGTGAGTCACTCTCTTTCCAAATTGTCCAATTAAAAAGAGTCACTGAAAGATATGAAAAAGGCAAAATTGGATTGGAAGGTGTTCTTAGCTAACAAAGATACTCCAATGATAAAAGTGGACTTGGATATTCAAAGTTTTCAAAACCAAGTTCTAATAAAACTATATTTGTTAAGGCTAGTGATCAATCTTCCAAAGAGAAAGTGAACAAACCTAAAATAGTTCATCACTATCCTAAAAAGAAAACATTTCCTAAGAAGAAATATTATCCTTCTAGATATAGAAGTAACTTTGAACCTACTTGTTTTTATTGTGGTATTAAAGGCCATACACCTAATGCTTGCTATGTTAGAAACATTAGTGTGGCAAGTGGGAATTATGTGTGGGGTAAAGAAAGGCACTAATTATGAAGGACCCAAAGCAACTTGGGCATCTAACAAAGCCTAATTTGTTTTGCAGGTATGCTTGAAGACCACATGTAATCTTTGGTATCTTGATAGTGGTTGTTCAAAGCATATGACGGGAGACATAAACCAATTTTCAAATCTAGTTCTAAAGGCCAAGGGTTTTGTCACTTATGGAGACAATAATAAGGGAAGAATTCTTGGCAAAGGCAAAGTTGGTGCTCCACCTTTCACATCTATTGAAGATGTTCTTTATGTTGAATGACTAAAGCACATTCTTCTTAGTATTAGCCAACTTTGTGACAAAGGCTTCAAGATCAAGTTCACCAAGGATGAATGCTTGATAGAAGACAAAGTCACAAATGAGGTTATACTTAAAGGTAAAAGAATCAATAATATATTCATGATTTCCCTTGATGATCCATCTTTGAAGCTAAAATGTCTCATGGCAAACAACGAGGATTCATGGCTGTGGCACAAAAGAATTGCTCATATTCACATGGAACACTTGAATAAACTAATCAAGCATGATCTTGTCATTGGGTTGCTAAGAGAAATTTCGTCAAAGATAGACTTTGTGATGCTTGTAAAAAAGGTAAATAAACAAAATCAACTTTCAAATCTAAGAATGTGGTGTCTACTACAAGGCCACTACAATTGTTACATATGGACTTATTTGGTCCATCAAGAACAAGAAGTTTCTGAGGTAATGTATATGCTTTGGTTATTGTTGATGATTTCTCTAGATATACTTGGACATTCTTTTTAGTGCATAAAAGTGATGCATTCAAGGCGTTCAAGAAGTATGCCAAACAAATTCAAAATGAGAAGTCTCTAACAATTGCCTTCATAAGAAGTGATCATGGCGGAGAATTTAAAAATGCTCTATTTGAAGAATTTTATGGAGAACATGGAATATCTCACAACTTCTCGGCACCAAGGACTCCTCAACAAAATGGAGTGGTGGAAAGAAAGAATAGGTCTCTTGTAGAACTTGCAAGAACGGTGCTTAGCAATTCAAACCTTCCAAAATATTTTTGGGCGTATGCGGTGAGCACGACATGTTTTGTTAGCAATAGAGTTAACAGAAGACCGATCTTGAAGAAAACTCCATATGAACTCTTCAAAGGGAGGAAACCAAAAATTGCTTTCTTTCACATTTTCGGTTGCAAATGCTTTGTCTTAAACAACGACAAAGATAACCTCGGTAAGTTTGATGAAAAATTCGATAAAGGTATTTTTCTTGGCTACTCTCTTTCTAGTAAGGCATATAGAATCTATAACAAAAGAACTTTAACAATTGAAGAATTAATGCATGTATCTTTTGATGAAACTAACCCCTCCAAGGAGGATAATATTGTTTGTGATGATGATGATGATGAAATACTAGAAGCTCCTCAAGAAAATACTTCCAAAGATCAACCAATTCAACAAGAAGAATCATCCCAACAAGAATAAAATTTCAATGATCTACCAAAAGAATGGAGAACTCATAGAGATCATCCTATCGATAAATTAATTGGTGATATAAGTCAAGGTGTGACAACAAGACTAAATCTCAAATATGCTTGCCTAAACATGGCATTTGTCTCTCAAATTGAACCTTCCAAAGTTGATGAAGCCTTGGGCGATGACCAATAGATTATTGCTATGCAAGAAGAATTAAATCAATTTGAAAGGAATCAAGTTTGGGAACTTGTCCCTAGGCCAAGCAACAAACACATTATTGGAACAAGATGGGTGTTTAAAAACTAAACTTGATGAAAATGGAATAATTGTTCGGAATAAAGCAAGGTTGGTAGCACAAGGCTACAATCAAGAAGAAGGAATAAATTTTGAAGAAACTTTCGCTCTGGTTGCAAGGTTAGAAGCTATTCGTCTCTTACTTGCCTATGCTTGCTCATTAAATTTTCATCTTTTCCAAATGGATGTCAAAAGCGCATTCTTGAATGGATATATCAATGAAGAAGTCTACGTTAAATAACCCCCGGGTTCGAAGATTTCAAGAATCCATCTCATGTATTTAAGTTGAGAAAATCTCTCTACGGGTTAAAACAAGCACCAAGGGCATGGTATGATCGGCTAAGCAAAGTCTTATGCTAAAAAGGTTTCTAAATGGGTAAAGTCGACAAGACTTTGTTTATCAAGAAAATCAAAGATGACACTTTGCTATTTCAAGTCTATGTTGACGATATCATTTTCGGATCTTCAAACAAAGACTTTGTGAAGAATTTTCAGCAATGATGCAAGGAGAATTTGAGATGTCCAAGATGGGTAAAATGAATTATTTTCTTGGACTTCAAATCAAACAATTAAAAGATGGCATCTTCATCAACCAATCCAAGTATTGCAAGGAACTCTTGAAAATATTTGACATGGATAACTGTAAGGCAATGTCTACACTAATGGGTTATGGTACATATGTTGATCAAGATGAATCAGGTGTTTCCATCGACATTACAAAGTATCGAGTTTTCTTTTCAATATTGCTTTATTACTGTCCATTTTTATTGCATATTTCCCTTCTTTTTGATAATGTCAAAGGGGGAGAAGGATGTGGCACTTTATGCTTGTATATTTCCTTGTATTAATTTTTTAAGGTACTCTTCAACCAAGATGAACGAACTCAAAGGATTCCAACATTCTCATACAAAGGGGGAGTTATACATCTTAGGGGGAGAAGCTCTTTCCGGAAATGACAACGCATCAAGCAAGATCGTTTGTCATCATCAAAAAGGGGGAGAATGTAAAATAAAGCTTCTCAAATGCACTTTTGTTTTGATGAAGACAAACCATGATTGATAAAGAAGGCAAAGATTATTGATCAAGCTAAAAGCATATGTGGATAAAGTCTTCAGTTCAAGCACTTAGAAAATTTCAAGGTATAATGATAATACTTACTTTGAACTTAAGACATAGATGCTCAATGGTCAAAAGAAATATTTTATATTGTCGAAATCTTTACTCAAGTTTTTCTAAGCTAAAAATTATTTTTCACTTGACTGCAATCGATTTGCATATTAGTGCAATCGATTGCATGCTTCAATTTTTTAAATATTTTGCTACTGTTTCTAAGTGTAATTGGTTTGCATGTTTATGCACTCGATTGCACTCAATCAATTTTTGCTACTGACTTCACATGCAATCGATTGCACACTAAAAATATTTGAAATTCTAGTTGTTGAAACCCCGTCCAATCGATTTACACAAAGGGTGTAATCAATTGCATGCTGCACGATTTTGAAAAACAACAGCTTTGCACATGCCTGTTAATAACACCATTTCATGGAAACCTTTCACTCAATCTTGGAAATTGTTCATGTTTCATTTACAGAACTTCATGGTGTTTCAAAAAGGTGCTATGAACATATAAATACTCATTTTCAAAATCATTTCAACACCTCTTCCAAATATATTTTCTGAATTTTCAAAAACAAACTCAAGCTGTTATACATTTTCATACACAAGTTTTCTGCACACTTTCACATATTTTTAACCAGAAAACTTTGAGCATTATATATCTTGAGTCATTGTATACTATCATCATTGGAAGATGTTGTACCCCAAAATTTGCCCTCCCTTTTTCACAAGAAATCACAGCTTCAGGTTTTCCATGATTTTTCAAATTGGTTTAAGAATTGGTCAAACAGACTTTTCTTATCAGTCAAACAAAATTAGGGTTTCCATTAACTTTTGAATCAGTTCAAGCAGATTGCTAGGGTTTGGTTGAGTTTGGCTCAGGGTTTGATCAGGCAGACGTTTCTTTGACAATAAATCCAACATGAGGATTTGCGCACGCATTCTCAGAAGGAATTAATTCTACAGTTCTTTTCAATTGACTCTGGGACATGTGTTGAGGCTTCTGATTGAGAGTTTGAAGTGTTTGTTTGATCAGTGAGGTGAAAGACGTATGGACGTTTGTTTGTTTGGTTGTGCATTGCTATTGGTTATTTGGAACGCCGGATGTTTGTTGATTATTTATAATTTCTAAGTTAAAATTATTGGGATAATTTCCAATTATTATAATTCAAGAAATTTAAGTAATTAAATAAATAAATGCAGAAGAATTAAAGAATTAACTGACAAAGGATTTTTTTTATTCATTTTCAATTGTTGTTACAAATGTTTATTTGATACAGTAAATTTATTTACAGTGTTACAATGACATTTATTACAATGATTAAAAATAAATGAAATCTACATTCTAAATTGCTTGAAATCTTCATCTTCTACTGCTGCTCCCCTTTGCTCAACTGATATTTATCTGCAAAGACAAAAAAGAAAGAAGTCAAACACAGATGAATTTGGAAAAGCATTCTCAGACAGATAATTAAAACTCATTATTAAAAGTGTTGGCCGGAATCAGTTTGTCGTCCTCTCTGCAAATCGCAAGAAGACTCTCTTCTTGGTTCACAAAGAGGGAAAGTAAAGAGTTGCAAGCATACAAATCATTTAAGCAAAATACAAGGCTGCATAATTTTAAACCAAATTGCAAACTGAAAAGGCAAACCAAACTGAAATGCCAAAACCAAATTGCATTGTCAAAATGTCAACTAAGCTGTCAAAATTGTCCAAAGAAGATATCAAAGCAATGCAGAAAATCTGGGAGATAAGTACAAGATACAGAGGAAAGCTAAAGTAACAAGCAAGCAATATTGTCAAAATCCCTTCATCATTTCCCAACCAACACTTTTTCAGAAAAAAGTACAGTTTAAGCAATAAAAAATGCTTTTATCTGTGGAAAGAGAAAAGAGAGAGAGAAGTAGAGGCTTACAGTGGGCATGCTTAAGACAAATAAATATAACAGATCAACATTGTTAAGAAGAAGGGCAGAACATATAGAACACATAGAGAAAAATATAACACAGCCTTCCAAACTTGTATCTTGGGCAAGCAAACAAACAGCATGCTTGTTACATAACACAAGCCTCATGCCTGCCTGAACAATAAACCTCAGCTTGTTCATCCCCAAAACTGTAAACACAAACAAAGCTGCAAGCCTTCAAGCCTGAACCAGAAAACTTGTCTTAAACAAACCTAGTAACCTGCTTCAAGCCTTCAAGCCAAAGCCTGTTGTGATCGGTGGATCTGGAACTGACTGTTTAACGCTGGTTCGCGAAATGTCGCGGAAGCAAGAGTCGCCACCGTCTTTTATTTTCTCCAAATGGAAAGGACAAAAGCACAGAAAAATCCCTTATAGAGATTGCTCTCGGTTCGGGAGGTAGGTTATAGAAAGGGAAGGTGTTAGCACCCTTTCTATCCATGGTTATCCATGGGCTCTTAGATACTTGCTCATTTGTGTTTTCAAAAATGTTTTGTTTGCTTTTCAATTGTGGGTTTTAAAAAGTTTCTTTGAAAATTTCAGTTCGACTCTTGTATCGGTCCTCAAGAATGTTTGAAAAATTGCTTTCGAAAGCTTTTTGAAAAGGTGTCGGTGTGAAAATTATTTTTTGATTTGTTTTGAAATTTAGAGCAAGTATCTAGAGTCGTCTACCTACCCTAAGGAATTCGTCTGTGTAAATGTCCTTTAAAGTAGTGCCATCCCACCATTGAGAGGTAGGTAGCACCACCGTTGGAGGTGTTCGGGTCAATTCGAAGGTTCGGGACATGGTGATCACCAGAGCAATGGGAAGACACCTTAGAAGCTACCCTCATGCCAGGTTCCCGGATCATGAGGACTTACTAAGACATCCTCTACTCGACGATCACCTTTCGAGAGGCAAGGCAACAGTGAGGCGTACCCTAGGGGTGGTGTGTGCGAATTGTGTGTCGTTTTCATTTGTATTTATCTTGTCATGTTATTGGTGTTCTACGCTTGCTTTTATTTTATCCATACATTCCTTCATGCTTTTGATTAACAGTTAAAATATTTGCGGGAAAGGTAAATTCTAAGCTATTACAAATGGCGCGGGTCCACATCGCCAAAATTAACCAGGACCCGATTTGACAGAAAATAAATAAATTAAAAGTGCGAGAAGTAATTACAAGGCTTCGGGAGAGGTACATAATTATTTAAGCGAAATAAAAATAAATATGCGAACGAATAAGAAATTAAGAACAAGGGCGTTGGACCCTTTTGCAAAAATTAAAGTTAATGAGGAATTAAAATTAAAATTAAAAGAAAGCAAGAATTTGTTTTTTGGTGTTTTTTAGTGTTTTAAGATTTAATAGAAAAAAAAGAATTAATCAAAGTACGACGCAAACCCTAATTCTAGTTATTTTTAATTTATTAAGAAATATGTTGAATTTTAACCTAATTTAAACCTAAGTTATTTTCATGCAAATTTAATTATAAAAATAAATAAAATAAATAAATATTATTATAAGAAAGGAAAATTAAAAAGGAATAAAAACATTAATTAAACCTAATTCTATATTTTTTTAGATTTTTGTTATGAAAGGAATTAAAATTAAAAACCCTAATTTAAACTAATTAATTACATGCAAATTTATTCATGGAAATATTAAAACAAAAATATTTATTGTATTTTTTATCTTTTCTGATTTTTATGCATTTTTTATATTTTGTGAAAATAATTAATTAATCAAAACAATAAAGAAAATAAAATACTAATTGAAAATAAAACATAAAGAAAATATGGAAAATTGCAAACCAGGGGGGGTGGTAGTTCCCAATTAGGAGGTTTGGCCTTGGTAATTCAGGCCCAATGTCCTTCAGGTCCGTTTGACTTTCCCACTAGCGTGTAGCAATGTTGACCTGAGTTTATGATGCTCCTCCACCCTATGCCTTGGGATTGATCTTGAGAGGGACGTGTCACGTTTGATTTGGAAGTGCATCATAGTCCTCAGTGAGTGGAATGGCATGTGAACCTGGATTGAAAAATAATATGAAGAATAATGCAGACCTGGGGCTCGAACCCAGGTCTTGGATGTGAACACTCTCAACGCTTGCCAGCTGAACCACTGAAACCTTTTGTTAACTAAATAAACAACAAATAATAAAATGTGAAACTACGCGTTAGTGGATTAAAGCGCGTGAATTTCAAACCAGCGTATCACGTTTTGCCACGACATCATCGTCTTCACCATCCCTGAAATACAAAAACATGAGGCAACGGTTTTATACACATTTTCTTAAGCATGCTACCAGAAAATAGCGAATAGGTCTAGAGGGTCAATAAATTTGGCGCGATGGTTGGTTCTTGTTCGTCCAGCCATGATGATTCTAATGGTGGTGGTCTTGAGGGCTAATTTTTCCCCATTACAAAAGCCCTAATCTGAAGCTCTGTAAACCCTAAAATTCAAACATGGTGAAATCGCGTATACAGCATAGAAACATAATTGAATGCATTGGTTAGCTTCAAAACTTCACAAAGAATGTAAATCAAGCATTAAAAACTATAAAGGATGCATGAATCGTGATATACGATTATGAGTTTTTCTTGATACAGTCGGCACTCATGTTACCAATTCTTGAAGCTGGGATGAATGTTTGTGATTGGAATCTGTCCAGGGATGCTTGAGGAAGCTATTGGAACAAGAATTGAGACCTGAATCGTCCTGGAAGGCTGTTTTCAGAATTCAGTTCTTTGACAATTTTTTCAAGTTTTTTAATGGCCTTCTTGCGCAGCTTAGTGTGTATCCTGATTAGGGTTGTGTTCTAGCATATGTAGTGAGTCTATTAGGTCAAGAAAAATAGCACAAATCCAATGCATTCATGGCTTTTGAAAATTTGATTCTTTAAGATTTTTTCATATCTTTTTCCATGCAATTTTGTGTCAATTAGGATCCAATCAAACCAAATCTTCCCATATTTGAATGTGCACGAATTATTGAGTCTAAAACATGTGCAAAAAGATTTGTTAGGTTAAGTTAAGTATTTTTCACATATTTAAATGTTTTAAATGAATTAATATAAATAAAAATTCACATAAATAAATAAAAAATGAGAAAATACTTCCCTTTGGGCCAAGTGGTCGTGCACATGTCATGGATGATGAATTGTGGAAGAAAAATGGGCCCATTAGCAATTTTAGGTCATTTGAAGTAATGTTGACTTTTCAAAATATCCAAATATTTCCCAACTTCCACAAGGCATAACTTGCTCAATTTTTAAGCTTTTCTCATGTTCTTGGACATTTTGGAAAGGTATTTGAGTCCTCTAACCAATTCCTTTGGTCCCATGTCATTTTGATTTACCAATCTCAAGTTATGGTCTTTGACTTAAAATCCCTTTTGGTTGACTTTTGAAAATGACTTATAATGTTGAAATTGATAACTTTTTGTGAGAGCATTTCTTGGACTTGAAGTATGAAGATGAGTTGTAGGAAATGTCTTTCTCTTCAAAATGAGCTTTGGATGGAATTTTTCTGATAATCCATGTGAAAGTTATGCCCTGGTCAATTTACAGTTGACTTTTCCAGCTGTCCAAATAAGGAAACTTTTGCATCTTGATGATTTCTGAGCCAAACTTTGAGAATCATGATCAAGCATTGATCAAATGATGTTTGTGGCTTCAAAATGATATGTTGACCAAAAATTTGAACTTTTGACTGTCAAATGACCATTTTGCCCCTGCAGTTGACTGTAGTGCAATTAGGGTTTTTGACTGTGCAATTTTGTGCTGAATGCCTTGAAACTTGATATGAGGATACTTGACCATATTTGTAGGCATATGAGACTTGATTGGACCTTTGAAAACTTCATTTTCTTGATCAGAACACAAACCCTAATTTTGACTGTATGGGAGACCTTTGCACTGTGTAACCCTTGGGGAATTTTGCAGCTTGACTTGGCAAATCTTTGAAGAATATGGGAGGGCAAATTTTGGGGTACAACAGTTGCCCCTGTTCAATCTTCTTAGACCTGAGGATGCAGATTGGCTGACGTGCCTTTCGTAATCCGAAGGGGGAAGATGATTGAACACTAGAGTGCCCAGAAATTTGCGCTCACATAGTAGCAGTGATGGTGGAATGGGCTTATAGATGCCATTTGGAGATTGATGAATAGGATGATGGGCTTATAGATGTCATCTGGATGTTGATCGCGTAAGAGATTCCTTAGCGAGAACCTGCATACCTGCAAAAGAAACATGAGTACCTGACACGTTGCAAGAACTGGTTTTCAGATGCTTGGCATAGATATGTCCTGACTGGTTACAGGAGCTGAGTCTGGAGCTTCACAAGATGATGAATGAACCAGGGATGGTTGCTACCTTAGCATGAATGGTAAGAGAACCTTGGGTGATTTTAACTTCAGCAACGCTCGTTGAGAAAATCTTGGTGGGAAATACCATCTTCGCAGGATCGGGAAGAGAACCATAGGTCATTATAATCTGAAAGGGAATTGTCACCTCACTCACCGTCGGAGAGGGAACCATAAGAAAAGGAATTATCACCTCACTCACCGTCGGAGAGGGAACCATAGGAGACTATCACCTCACTCACCGTCGGAGAGGGAAACATCTGAAAAGGAATTACCACCTCACTCACCGTCGGAGAGGGGACCATAGGAGATTATCACCTCACTCACCGTCGGAGAGGGAAACATCTGAAAAGGACTTACCACCTCACTCACCGTCGGAGAGGGAACCATAGAAGACTATCACCTCTCTCACCGTCGAAGAGGGAAACATCTGAAAAGGACTTACCACCTCACTCACCGTCGGAGAGGGAACCATAGGAGACTATCACCTCACTCACCGTCGGAGAGGGAAACATCTGAAAAGGACTTACCACCTCACTCACCGTCGGAGAGGGAACCATAGGAGACTATCACCTCTCTCACCGTCGGAGAGGGAAACATCTGAAAAGGACTTACCACCTCACTCACCGTCGGAGAGGGAACCATAGGAGACTATCACCTCACTCACCGTCGGAGAGGGAAACATCTGAAAAGGACTTACCACCTCACTCACCGTCGGAGAGGGAACCATAGCAGACTATCACCTCACTCACCGTCGGAGAGGGAAACATCTGAAAAGGACTTACCACCTCACTCACCGTCGGAGAGGGAACCATAGGAGACTATCACCTCACTCACCGTCGGAGAGGGAAACATCTGAAAAGGACTTACCACCCCACTCACCGTCGGAGAGGGAACCATAGGAGACTATCACCTCTCTCACTGTCGGAGAGGGAAACATCTGAAAAGGACTTACCACCTCACTCACCGTCGGAGAGGGAACCATAGGAGACTATCACCTCACTCACCGTCGGAGAGGGAAACATCTGAAAAGGACTTACCACCTCACTCACCGTCGGAGAGGGAACCATAGGAGACTATCACCTCACTCACCGTCGGAGAGGGAAACATCTGAAAAGGACTTACCACCTCACTCACCGTCGGAGAGGGAACCATAGGAGACTATCACCTCACTCACCGTCGGAGAGGGAAACATCTGAAAAGGACTTACCACCTCACTCACCGTCGGAGAGGGAACCATAGGAGACTATCACCTCACTCACCGTCGGAGAGGGAAACATCTGAAAAGGACTTACCACCTCACTCGCCGTCGGAGAGGGAACCATAGGAAATTATAATCTGGGATAACTTCTACTGAGTCTTTATCAGAAAAATCTGTTGAGCGTCGATTTAGCTGAACTAGAGAAGGCCTTGGACTAGATAATAAATCTTTTGAGTCGATTAACTGAACCGGTCTAGGTCTTGAAATATGATGGAGAATTTTAACTGTATCTTTCCTGAAAGGTAAAGGTCAGTCATATGCAATGCATGATATGGACCGAGCAACGATGTTCTCAATATAAATGAGATTTGTATGATATGATGCGTCTATGCATGCTATAATGATGTGCGTGATGTTTTATGTATGTTTTTGTCTAGGAAAGTGAATCCTTGACGGGTGCCGGGAAGTCGCATCCTGGGCTGATGTTGAAGAATAAGCTTTTGCTTCCGCTGGGGATGATAACTGCAAGAATACTGGTAGGAGAAGATGACTCCGTTGCGGAATAAACTTGGTAAATGGAAGGTTCTGCGGGGAGAAAAGATACTCTAGTGACCCTGCTGGGGAGTGATACTTTGTGGGGAGAGGGATGCTTTGCTGAGTGTTGACAATAATTTGCTGGGGATATCCTTGTTGTGCTGGAAGTGTTGATAGACTTTGCTGGGGATAAGGAGACTTCGTCGAGGACGCCCTTTCCGTGGATTTTGGCTGAGGATAACCCAGTTATATCCTGTTAAGGAAATAACTCTTTAAATCAAGCCGGACGACGCGTTCGTGCTCTGCGAGGGATAAGCTTCCAGAATCTACTGGGGATAAGCTTACTGCTTGGGGAGATAGATTCCAACTTTCCCGGGGAACTAGATTGGACTCTCCTGGGGAGATTTTGAACTGTAATTTTGTAAGTTGAAAGAGGGCACATATGTAGGGTTGCCTGCTGATGAGCTCGTGTAAAACCGTATCTGAAATGGAGAAGGAACCTGGGTAGGGTTACTTTGATGATGAGTTCGTGTAAAACTTCGTTTTTGGAAAGGGAGAACCTGTGTAGGGTTTCTGGGTGACGAGTCCATGTAAAACTGCATCTTGAAAGGAGGGAACCGGTGTAGGGTTACTTGATGAGGTAAGTTCATGTAAAAATTCTCGACGAACCGAGGTAAGGTCATCTTGAGATAGGTCCACGTACGACTTCTGGAGGAACCGGGGTTAGGTTACGGCAGGATAAGTTTGTGTAAAACTTCTTGATGAACCGGGGTTAGGTCATCTTTGAGATAGGTCCATGTAAGACTTCTGGGGGAACCGGGGTTAGGTTACTTGGATAAGTTTGTGTAAAAACTTCTTGATGAACCGGGGTTAGGTCATCTTGAGATAGTCCTTGTGAGACTTCTGGAGGAACCGGGGTTAGGTTACTTGGATAAGTTTGTGTAAAAACTTCTTGATGAACCGGGGTTAGGTCATCTTGAGATAGTCCTTGTGAGACTTCTGGAGGAACCGGGGTTAGGTTACTTGGATAAGTTCGTGTAAAAACTTCTTGATGAACTGGGGTTAGGTCATCTTGGGATAAATCCATGTAAGATTTTTGGAGGAACCGGGGTTAGGTTACTTGGATAAGTTTGTGTAAAACTTCTTCTGAAAATTGAGAAGTAACCGGTGTAGGGTTGCATGATTTTGATTAAGTGGATGATTGTCCTGTTTGGTTTCGGATGTTAACCCACGATCTGGAATTGGTAAAGGTAGTTGGTAATCATCCTTATGTTGATCTTTCCTTTGTACTTCGGTTGACAGAGCAATTGGATCGCCTGGATAACTCATTATTGCCCCTGCTTCGGAGGTGAGGGAAGAGGATACCTGTGTGGGTGATTGACAAATCTTCGGGTAGACAAGTGATGAGATACCGGAACCTAGTCGTACGCTTTGATCCCTAACTTTTGCCTGGACTGCCCTTTCGGGTTTTCAGTCCACCGGGATACCCATTTTTGCCCAAGCCGCCTTTTCAGGTTTTCGACTTGCCGGGTGTACAGATTTTTCATTTCATCCCTTCATTTTTCCCGAACCCTTTTGGTTCGCCGGGAAGCCCTTATTTTTGCCTAGGTGTGTCAACCTAGCGGGTCTTTGATTATGCGTAGTATCTTTTCAACTATGTCCATGTTCTCAGAATGTAGGGAGTTGCCCCTGTTGGAAGTATTTTGCCATGCCCCAGATAATGGGCAATGCTCCTACTGTGCCCCTTGATTGGAGGTACTTCTGTTCACAAGGTGTTCATCGTGCGAATTTCCCTGCTGTTCAAACAAATAGTCATATGCAAACAAGGTTATTTTAAGAATGCAAAAGCCTATGTCTGTCTTGAATTTTGAAAATGCATTTTTGTAATACAGTGCGGTGTCAACTCAAGATTTTACAGCAAACCTTCAGGAGTCAGGATACCTTCGTAACAGTATGCTTTCGAACTAACCTATGCTTCAGCTAGGACTTTTAAGGGTTATATCGTGGCCTGGTTCACGGTTTAAGAAACAAAGGATAAAGGCTCAAATTATTTGTACCCACCCGCTCTTCGTGATGTTCTCCAAACCTAAACTCAGTTGATCATACGTTAGACCTGGTTTGAGTCTTTGCTTTGATTTTCCAATGATGATTCGGATGTTGACAGTTCATTTTGAATAGGCATTCATTCCTTTTTTTGTTGAGGGTTTATAGGACCTCTTTCTTTTTTTTTTTTGTTATTCCCCTTCTTTTTTTGCCTGAACTGTTTCCTTTTTTGGAATTACAGTCAGCGGGATGCCCCAGTTTTGTAAGTCTCCTTCATAGGTTTTGACTTATTGGGTTTTTAATTTGGGAAGTAATGACTGCCTTTCTTTATTGAATATTCGGAACTATCACTGTCTTCTTTGTTTCAGAAGGACTTCTTTTGATGCCATTCGTTGTGCACTTAGATCAACTGAGAGACTACCCTGCCCCAGGTTATGATTAAGGGTTTTAAATTTCGAAAAGAAAAACTCCTACTTCTTTGGCTCAGAGGGGTTGATGAGGGATTATCATCCTTATAACTCCAGTGTTTAGGAATTGAAACAATGCTTGTACCTCATCAGCGGGGTCTGTTCAAAAGCATACTGTAAAGATCGTGGTATCGTTTTCGTCATCCTCCCTCAAGAGGTTTAGAATTTTCAGTCAAGAGTTGATCACCACAAAAATATGAGAGCAGTATAGTAAACATAATTAATTCAAGACAGACATGTGTAATGCATTCATGAAATAAAAGAGTTTAACATGATAATTGTTTATCTGAACAAGAAAAAAAAATACAACTTGAATTCAAATGAACAAAAATCTCTCGACCCTAGCCATGTTTTGGCAATGGAGCAGTGATCACGTTGGGAGTCTCGGCAGGCTCGAACTCGATCTCTTTGGCATCGATCATGTTCTGAATCTTGTACTTCAGTGCCCAACAGTCCTCAGTATCGTGCCCCGGGCTATCAGAATGATAAGCACACCTGGCTTCTGGGTTGTAGCTTGGAGAGGAGGTCTTGGGGTTTGCAGGGGGATTGATCACTGCAATCAGGTTCATCTTCAACATATGCTGCAATGCTTGTGACCATGGCATGTTAATGTTGGTGAATTGTCTTTTAGGCTCGTCCGGCCTTCGTTGATTTCCCTTTTGTGGTTGGCGGCGTGGTGCAGAACCAGAGATCATGACTGCCCCTGCATGTTGGTCACGGCGATTCTTATGGTTGTATGCCGCATTAGATTCTTTCTTTCCCGTGTAAGGCTTTTTGTGAGTGTCAAAAGGTGTGGCCTCTTGAATTTTCCCACTCTTGATGCCTGCTTCAATTCTTTCGCCGGTCAGGATGAGGTCGGTAAATCCAGCAGATGAATTACCAATCAGGTGGTTGAAGAATGGCCCGGATAGGGTCCCCAAGAACATATCAACGAGTTCCCGGTCAGTTAATGGAGGTTGCACCCTTCCAGCAAGGTCTCTCCATCTCTGCGCGTATTCCTTGAAACCTTCACTTGACCCCAACGACATACCCTGGAGTTGGGTACGTGTGGGAGCAAGGTCGGCATTGTACTGGTACTGCTTGTAGAATGCAGTGGCTAAGTCTTCCCAAGTACGGATGTTGGCTCCATTCAGTTGATAGAACCAGTCAAGCTGAGTCCCTGAAAGACTCTCTTGGAAGAAATGGATCCATAAGTTTTTGTTAGCTGTATAGGGCTGGATCCTCCTTGTGTAAGCCCTGAGATGCAATTTAGGACAGGATGCCCCGTCGTATTTAGCAAAGGCAGGTGCCTTAAACTTGTGCGGGATCACTACCCCAGAAGACAGACCTAGATCCTCGAAGTCCAGGCCAGGCACTTTTTGTATCTCCATAGCACTGAGCCGGTCTTCCAACTGTTTGTACCTATCTTCAGTCGGAGGGTACTGTTCGTCGTTGAAATCTGTCTCGCTGTCGGAGACCACTGGACTGGGAACCCTTTCCTCTTGATGACTGCCTTTCCCCACAGATGGAGTTGTCCTCTCAGTTTGATCCTGCAGGGTGTTCCCAGATCTGCGTCTAGGGCTGAACAAAACAGTCCTCTTCTTCTTCTTTTCCTTCTTCAAAAGCAGAGCCTTCAGATCTTGTTGCTCCTGGGTCAAATTCATGATCATCCCTTGGAACTGGGCGTTCTGAGCCTGGAGGGCCTTGATAGTGTGCTCGGTTGAGGATTCAGGATTCATGACGAGACTGCTGAAATAAACAGCGAAGGAGGTAAGTAACCTGCAGAGAAAGGGTACCTGTTATGCAATGATATGTATGATATGCATGCAATGATTTCGAGGACCTCGAGGGGTAAACAGAGAAACTTGTTAGAGTTGAAAACCGGTAACTTGATTGAAGGAACTTCCTGTTGTAGAAAATCCTTCTTCGAGGGTCAAAAGCTCACCATATCCAGTGGGTCATAGCCCCTGACAGCCTTGGCTAGAGGAAAATAAATCCTCTTTGCCCCTTGCTAGATGTTTGATTCATCATGACCTGCATCACAAGCCCTTGAGGTCCTTGAAATGGGTTAGGATGTATGCAATGGTATGATGCTATGGTATGCATGGGGTAATGTCAGTAACCCTGTTATGAGTCCCAATTAAGGACTGAAACAAAACCTGCAAGAAACAAGTGTTAGGTCACAAGCATGCAGATAGTCAAGTACGTAGGCACACAAGTCACACAAGAGAGAGCCCTTAGGTTTAGGCCAGCATGGAGTCCGGGTATTACCCTCTTTCAGTTGGTGGGTTCAACCTGTCCTATCAAAGTAACCGGGTTCTTAGAGGATCCCAATATCACGGGATTGCTTTCATTGTTCATCGTTTCGATTTAGCCACTGAACTGGCGACCGAAATATTCCAGGAAAGCAACCCTCAATTGAGTGTAGTATCGAGTATCAACCAACCTCGGACTGCACCAAAGTCAGTTATCTCACTACCCTAAAGAGGCCAAGATAGTTCAATTAAGGTTCCTAAGGTCTGTTGATGCTTCACGACACCATGCGGAGGCCCCGTACTCTCCTTGACTGAACTCAAGGGTTACCGGTATACACCAAAGTGCCACATCAACGTAGCAGACTGTTTCAACCATGTCGGTATACCCCGCACAGTTCCCTCACAGCCTTGTTGCTACTTTCTAAGAAGGTATCCCCCAGATCCGGGTTAGGATCTATAGAACTCCCAAGCAACCCACAATAATAAAGCAAGCAAAGAAGACAATTGAAAACACAGTGATCTTAATCCTAAGGTACACCCCACTTTATAAGATAGTCCCCAGCAGAGTCGCCAGTTCTGTGATCGGTGGATCTGGAACTGACTGTTTAACGCTGGTTCGCGAAATGTCGCGGAAGCAAGAGTCGCCACCGTCTTTTATTTTCTCCAAATGGAAAGGACAAAAGCACAGAAAAATTCCTTATAGAGATTGCTCTCGGTTCGGGAGGTAGGTTATAGAAAGGGAAGGTGTTAGCACCCTTTCTATCCATGGTTATCCATGGGCTCTTAGATACTTGCTCATTTGTGTTTTCAAAAATGGTTTGTTTGCTTTTCAATTGTGGGTTTTAAAAAGTTTCTTTGAAAATTTCAGTTCGACTCTTGTATCGGTCCTCAAGAATGTTTGAAAAATTGCTTTCGAAAGCTTTTTGAAAAGGTGTCGGTGTGAAAAGTATTTTTTGATTTGTTTTGAAATTTAGAGCAAGTATCTAGAGTCATCTACCTACCCTAAGGAATTCGTCTGTGTAAATGTCCTTTAAAGTAGTGCCATCCCACCATTGAGAGGTAGGTAGCACCACCGTTGGAGGTGTTCGGGTCAATTCGAAGGTTCGGGACATGGTGATCACCAGAGCAATGGGAAGACACCTTAGAAGCTACCCTCATGCCAGGTTCCCGGATCATGAGGACTTACTAAGACATCCTCTACTCGACGATCACCTTTCGAGAGGCAAGGCAACAGTGAGGCGTACCCTAGGGGTGGTGTGTGCGAATTGTGTGTCGTTTTCATTTGTATTTATCTTGTCATGTTATTGGTGTTCTACGCTTGCTTTTATTTTATCCATACATTCCTTCATGCTTTTGATTAACAGTTAAAATATTTGCGGGAAAGGTAAATTCTAAGCTATTACAAATGGCGCGGGTCCACATCGCCAAAATTAACCAGGACCCGATTTGACAGAAAATAAATAAATTAAAAGTGCGAGAAGTAATTACAAGGCTTCGGGAGAGGTACATAATTATTTAAGCGAAATAAAAATAAATATGCGAACGAATAAGAAATTAAGAACAAGGGCGTTGGACCCTTTTGCAAAAATTAAAGTTAATGAGGAATTAAAATTAAAATTAAAAGAAAGCAAGAATTTGTTTTTTGGTGTTTTTTAGTGTTTTAAGATTTAATAGAAAAAAAAGAATTAATCAAAGTACGACGCAAACCCTAATTCTAGTTATTTTTAATTTATTAAGAAATATGTTGAATTTTAACCTAATTTAAACCTAAGTTATTTTCATGCAAATTTAATTATAAAAATAAATAAAATAAATAAATATTATTATAAGAAAGGAAAATTAAAAAGGAATAAAAACATTAATTAAACCTAATTCTATATTTTTTTAGATTTTTGTTATGAAAGGAATTAAAATTAAAAACCCTAATTTAAACTAATTAATTACATGCAAATTTATTCATGGAAATATTAAAACAAAAATATTTATTGTATTTTTTATCTTTTCTGATTTTTATGCATTTTTTATATTTTGTGAAAATAATTAATTAATCAAAACAATAAAGAAAATAAAATACTAATTGAAAATAAAACATAAAGAAAATATGGAAAATTGCAAACCAGGGGGGGTGGTAGTTCCCAATTAGGAGGTTTGGCCTTGGTAATTCAGGCCCAATGTCCTTCAGGTCCGTTTGACTTTCCCACTAGCGTGTAGCAATGTTGACCTGAGTTTATGATGCTCCTCCACCCTATGCCTTGGGATTGATCTTGAGAGGGACGTGTCACGTTTGATTTGGAAGTGCATCATAGTCCTCAGTGAGTGGAATGGCATGTGAACCTGGATTGAAAAATAATATGAAGAATAATGCAGACCTGGGGCTCGAACCCAGGTCTTGGATGTGAACACTCTCAACGCTTGCCAGCTGAACCACTGAAACCTTTTGTTAACTAAATAAACAACAAATAATAAAATGTGAAACTACGCGTTAGTGGATTAAAGCGCGTGAATTTCAAACCAGCGTATCACGTTTTGCCACGACATCATCGTCTTCACCATCCCTGAAATACAAAAACATGAGGCAACGGTTTTATACACATTTTCTTAAGCATGCTACCAGAAAATAGCGAATAGGTCTAGAGGGTCAATAAATTTGGCGCGATGGTTGGTTCTTGTTCGTCCAGCCATGATGATTCTAATGGTGGTGGTCTTGAGGGCTAATTTTTCCCCATTACAAAAGCCCTAATCTGAAGCTCTGTAAACCCTAAAATTCAAACATGGTGAAATCGCGTATACAGCATAGAAACATAATTGAATGCATTGGTTAGCTTCAAAACTTCACAAAGAATGTAAATCAAGCATTAAAAACTATAAAGGATGCATGAATCGTGATATACGATTATGAGTTTTTCTTGATACAGTCGGCACTCATGTTACCAATTCTTGAAGCTGGGATGAATGTTTGTGATTGGAATCTGTCCAGGGATGCTTGAGGAAGCTATTGGAACAAGAATTGAGACCTGAATCGTCCTGGAAGGCTGTTTTCAGAATTCAGTTCTTTGACAATTTTTTCAAGTTTTTTAATGGCCTTCTTGCGCAGCTTAGTGTGTATCCTGATTAGGGTTGTGTTCTAGCATATGTAGTGAGTCTATTAGGTCAAGAAAAATAGCACAAATCCAATGCATTCATGGCTTTTGAAAATTTGATTCTTTAAGATTTTTTCATATCTTTTTCCATGCAATTTTGTGTCAATTAGGATCCAATCAAACCAAATCTTCCCATATTTGAATGTGCACGAATTATTGAGTCTAAAACATGTGCAAAAAGATTTGTTAGGTTAAGTTAAGTATTTTTCACATATTTAAATGATTTAAATGAATTAATATAAATAAAAATTCACATAAATAAATAAAAAATGAGAAAATACTTCCCTTTGGGCCAAGTGGTCGTGCACATGTCATGGATGATGAATTGTGGAAGAAAAATGGGCCCATTAGCAATTTTAGGTCATTTGAAGTAATGTTGACTTTTCAAAATATCCAAAAATTTCCCAACTTCCACAAGGCATAACTTGCTCAATTTTTAAGCTTTTCTCATGTTCTTGGACATTTTGGAAAGGTCTTTGAGTCCTCTAACCAATGCCTTTGGTCCCATGTCATTTTGATTTACCAATCTTAAGTTATGGTCTTTGACTTAAAATCCCTTTTGGTTGACTTTTGAAAATGACCTATAATGTTGAAATTGATAACTTTTTGTGAGAGCATTTCTTGGACTTGAAGTATGAAGATGAGTTGTAGGAAATGTCTTTCTCTTCAAAATGAGATTTGGATAGAATTTTTCTGATAATCCATGTGAAAGTTATGCCCTGGTCAATTTACAGTTGACTTTTCCAACTGTCCAAATAAGGAAACTTTTGCATCTTGATGATTTCTGAGCCAAACTTTGAGAATCATGATCAAGCATTGATCAAATGATGTTTGTGGCTTCAAAATGATATGTTGACCAAAAATTTGAACTTTTGACTGTCAAATGACCATTTTGCCCCTACAGTTGACTGTAGTGCAATTAGGGTTTTTGATTGTGCAATTTTGTGCTGAATGCCTTGAAACTTGATATGAGGATACTTGACCATATTTGTAGGCATATGAGACTTGATTGGACCTTTGAAAACTTCATTTTCTTGATCAGAACACAAACCCTAATTTTGACTGTATGGGAGACCTTTGCACTGTGCAACCCTTGGGGAATTTTGCAGCTTGACTTGGCAAATCTTTGAAGAATATGGGAGGGCAAATTTTGGGGTACAACACCTGTCACAGCCTGCCTCAAACCAGAAGCAAACCTCTAAGCTTGCCCAAGTAAACTCACAAACCTGTTAAAACATTCAAGCCTGCCTCAAACCAGAAACACAAAGCCAAGCAAACCAAATCAAACATATAACTGCATAACCTGTAACCTTTCAAAGCCAAAGTTACCAAACTTCAAACCTGTTTCAATACTGTACAAACAAGCAATCAAAAAGCCTGTCAAAAACATAACAGAAGCAAGCCTAAAAGCTTGTTCATCCAAAAGCCTGCTTCAAGATAAAACACAAGCCTTTCAAAGCCTAAACTCCAACAAGCCTGTCAAAGCCTAAACCCCAACAAACTGTACAACAAGCAAGCATTCAAGCCAAAAAGACCTCAGAATAACTTCATCATAGGGCCAACATCAACATATCAGTAGCAACAGTAGCAAAACACCAACTCAGAATCAAAGCCAAAAGAGAGAGAGGAAAAGCAATCTCAGAATAATCATCATTGAAAAAAGCCAGAAGTAAAAACAACAACAAGGCAAGCAAGCAGAAGAGGAACAAGCAAGCATCTTCATCAAAAAATAAGCATTCAAATATTCAGAGGCCGGCAATCAGAAGAAGAAGAGAGAACTAAAAGTCGTGTTTTCAGAAAAGATTCATCATAAAACATATAAAGCAAGATACAAAGTACCAGGGAGGCCAGCAAGCACATCATTGCGTCTCTCCGCCTCTTGGCCACCTGAGAAGCGCCGCCGTCCTCCTCCGTCTCCTCTCCAAAGGTAGTAATTCCTTCTCCCTTTTTACACACCTCACATAAACATGTAACACATAAAGATCAGAACATACAAAAATAAAGCATGCAAGACTAAAATCCAAAACCCTAAAACAGAAATCGTTACCTTTTCTCATCACTGCCTTGCACGACCATGGAGAGAGGGAGATGGACGGTGGCGCTCTAGCAGCTGAGGTGTAGAGGGAGCATCAGTGGCCTTTGTTTGAGAACGAGGACGATGAAGAAGGAGAAGGAAGCAGCGCCGCTCATCCAACTGTGAAACCCTTGTTCTGAGTAACAACAAAGCAACCCTAACAAAACTTCTCAAAAAAACGCGTTTGGGCTTCTGCCCCACAAAACTGCCTAAGTCCAATCTCATTTCAGGCGTGTGCACCCCCCCCCCTTTTTTTGTGTTAATCCATTTTTATTTTACATTAATGGGCCATAATCCCTAAGGCCCATTTAAACCTTTTTTTATTTTTTTACAAATCAACCATTTTGTATCACTTTACTTTTTTTTTTATATACATAACTTAAATTAATATTTTTGTTAAATAAAAATAATACATTAACTTCTTTTGTACAAAATTTTCTTAAATACCTTTTATTTAGTATAATGAAAAATACATAAAAATAGAGCTTACTAGGTTAATTAATTTTCTTATATTTCCTTTTCTTTATTAAACCTTTTGTTTCTAGCATTAACAAAAAAATACAAAAAATAATATTAATACTTAATATGGCATTAGGTTAACAATTTGGTCATTTGTAAATAATCATGTGCATCTTGCATACTTTGGATTCTCTTTTATCCTTATACTTTGCTATATCTTTACATTGAGAATGCGACGATTCGATTTGGTTGTAAATGATATTTGGACACTACTATCCTGATAAGACTCATCCTCATTTGTAAACATTTGTACCCCCATCCCCGGATACTTATTTGTAATAGCTTAGACTTTAAATTCCCGCAATTTATCGCTTTCTATATACTATATAGTAATTAGGGTTTGCATGCGAAGATTCAAAATCAACCGCTAGATAACCTAATACAAAGACAAACGCATGACAATCAATACACAATTCACACTTGCACCCCTAGGGTAATCCCGCTTGTTGCCTTCAAAAATGGGCCATGTTTGCATGTCAAGTACTTTGGCAAAACAAAACAAAAACAAAAATGATCGTAGTCCCTCGATGACGCTTTCGAAGTTGCCTAAACAAAAATGATCATAGTCCCTCAAGAAAATTGCCAAAGACACTTGACACTATTGTATTCATGGTCTATACGATGACCCGCGCCCCTCCCGTTAACATCCTAACACAAGGTTGTTCACCAAATACAATGGTGAAACAACACTGTTAAAAGGGTTAAAACATGAGAAAGATCTTTGAGTAATATTAGGGTAGACAACTCTTAGTTACTTGATCAAACTTGCAAAACACACTTGCCTACTTTCAAAACACACTCCACAACACAACTTTCAAAACAAACTCTCAAAAAACATTGAAACATCTTTTCGAAAAGACAAACACCTTTGTAAAACATTCGAGTAAAGAATTGTTACAATGGTTGCCTAGACAAGGCATCTTTTTCAAAACATTTTCAAAACCACACACACAAAGCACCATTTCAAACAATTGAAAATCAAGGCAAGTGATCTAAAACAAGTAACTAAGAGCCCATGGATAACCATGGATGAAAAGGGTGCTAGCACCTTCCCTTTTCATAATCTACCCCCCGAACCCACGAAAACATCTCAAAGGTCTTTCCTGTGCTTTTTGACCTTTCCTTTAGGATAAAATAAAAAGTCGGTGGCGACTCTTGCTAAACCGAACAAGTGCGAATACAAATGCAAAACCTCAAGTCAGTTCTCCCACTGTATCACAGAACTGGCGACTCTGCTGGGGATCTGATTTAAAAGTGGGGTTACCTTAGGGTTTAGATCACCTTTACATACTTGCTTTGATTGCTTTGATTGCTTTACTTTTTGGGTCCTTGTTTGGGTTTGTTGTAAATCCTACACCCGAATTTGGGGCACCTTTTTAGGTAAATAGCAATAAACTGTGAGGGAACTGTGCGGGGTATACCGACATGGTTGAAGCAGTAGCTATGTTAGTGTGAAATATTTGTGAGTACCGGTAGCCCTTGAGTAGTCAAGGAGAATACGGGGCCGCTGAGCGATGTCATGAAGCACTAACGAACTCTAGAACCTTACTTGACCATCTTAGCCTTTTTAGGGGTAGTGAGATGACCGACTTTGGTGCAGTCCGAAGTTGGTAGATACTCGATACTACACTCATTGAGGGTTGTTTTCTTGGAATATTTTGGTCGCCAGTTAAGTGGCTAAACCAAAACAATGAACACAGAAAATAATCCAATGATATTGAGCTCCTTAGAACCCGATTTCTATTTTAGGACAGGATGAGCCAACTAACTTCAAGAGGGTACTTACCTACAAACCCCATGCAAGCCTAAACCTAAGGACTTGTTTGCTTTGTGTGAATATGATTGCCTGTATATACACTTACTTGCTTTTGTATACATGTACATAACATCATGACATCATACCATAGCATTTTTTCAATAACCATTTCAAGGATCTCGAGGGTCTTTTGATGCAGGGTCACGTTGAACCAGACGTCTACCAAGGGGCAAGAGGTTTTCTCCTCTAAACAAATGCAATCAAAGATCAAGTGCAACAATTTGAATCAGGGGCTATGACCCACTTGACATGGTGAGCTTGATTCTCGTGGAAAGACATCCACCATTACAAGGTTCTCCAATCAAAGATGTTGATCGAAGTTCAACCTCAAACATTTTCTTGTGTTTACCCCGAGAGATCCTTGAAAATATTGCATACATATATCATACATATCATTGCATAACAGGTTTCTCCTACAGGTTTCCTTATCTTCCTACTGTTTATTTCAGTAAGATGGATATGGAACAAACGATGAAAGATCTCCAAGCTCAAAACGCTCAATTCCAACAAATGCTTCTGGCTATGGGTAAAGGGAAAGAAGACCTGAAAGATCTCCTTCTCAAAGACAAGAAGAAGAAGTCCAAGAAAGCAGCGGGCATCCTGAATTTGAGCAGAAGACCTGAAACCCTAGATCTTTCAACTCCACCCAGCATAGGGGTCGGTATTGAAGAAGACCACAATTTGGAGATCAATGATGTTGAAGCTGACTACTCTAAGGAACAATATCCTCCCGCTGATGACAAGTACAAACAGTTGGAGGATCGCCTCAATGCTATGGAGGTTCAACAAATACCTGGCTTGGATTTAGGAGACATGGGTTTAGTTTCTGGATTGGTCATCCCTCCAAAGTTCAAAGTCCCTACCTTGGCCCTGTATGATGGAGTCTATTGCCCTAAGATGCATCTAAAGTCTTATGTCCGCAAGATTCAACCATACACAACTGATCCAAAGCTTTGGATCCATTTCTTCCAAGAAAGCCTGGTAGGGACTCAACTCGAGTGGTTCTATTAATTGGAGAGTTCTCGCACCCACACCTGGGAAGATTTAGCTATGGCTTTTTACAAACAGTATTAATACAATGCTGATCTTGCACCAACTCGTGTGCAATTGCAGAACATGACCATGGGTTCCGACGAGAGCTTCAAAGGATATGCTCAAAAGTGGAGAGATCTGGCTGGTAGGGTGCAACCCCTTTTAACTGACAGGGAGCTGATTGACATCTTCATGGGAACTTTGACAGGGCCTTTCTTTAATCACTTAATTGGAAGCTCCTCAGCCGGGTTCACTGAGCTAGTACTGACCGGCGAAAGGGTCGAAGCTGGCATCAAAAGTGGGAAGATCCAAGGAGCTACTCCCTCTGATGCTCAGAAATTTCCCCACAATGGGAAGAAAGAGTCCAATGCAGTGACTGGTCAAAAGAGTCGTCATGATCAACATGTAGGGGAAATCCTGATCTCTGACCCCACGACTGTTCAACAAAGACGGGACAAGAGGCGTAGGGTAAGATATCAAGAAAGGCAGTATACTGACATCAACATGCCTTTGTCTCAAGCGTTACAACATTTGCTGAAGTTGAAGATAATCACGCTAAAGGATCCTCCTCAAAATCCTGATACTTCCTCTTCCAAGTATAACCCGAGGGTGAGATGTGCCTACCATTCTAACAGTCCTGGACATGACACCGACAGCTGTTGGACTTTGAAGAACAAGATTCAAGACTTGATTGATGCCAAAGAGATCGAGTTCGACCCTCTGGAGACTCTAGCATAATCACTGCTCCTTTGACGAATCATTGAGAGCATCTTTGTTTCATTTGAACTTTCAAGTTATAATCTCTTTGTTATTCAAACAATTATCTATTAATGTCAAACTTTGTTTCATTAATGCATTGCATATGTTTGTCTTGATTTGATCCACTCATTTTCATTACACTTGAACTATGCTTTCTACTTTCTTTATGACATTTAACTCTTGCAAAAGCTACAAGCCTTTAGAGGGAGGATGACGAAACAATGCCATAATCTCATACAATATGCTTTTGAACACACCTCGCTGATAATGTACAGGCATTTCTTTCAAATCCTAAACACTGGAGTTATAAGGAAGATAATCCCTAGTCAACCCCTTCGAGCCAAAGAAGTAGGAGTTTTCTGTTCTAAACAAATTGAAACCTTTGATTTAAACCTGGGTCAGGGTAGTCTCTCAGTTAATTCAAAAAGATGCGCATTGAAGTCGCAAACTCTCAGTTCGTAACACAACGAACGACATCAAAAAAAAAAAAGCATTCCTCTGGAATCAAAAGACAGTGATGGTTCCTTATCTCATAGGCAGTCAGTCTCTCAAAAGAAAAAGCCCACCGGGCCAAAACCTATAAAGGAGGCTTAAGAAAGCTGGGGCATCCCGCTGACTGTAATCTCGAAAACAGGAACAGTCAGGCAAAAGTTAGGGATAATAAATCAAAAAAACGAGGTCATTACAAATCCTCAACAACATGAAAAATGTTGCAAAAGAAAAAAAGGAGATGATGACTGCCCATCAAAATTCAACTGGTGTGAACCATCACCAAAGTGTCGTTCCAAACTCGAATAGAGTTCGACGCGCAATTAACTGAGTCTAGGACTGAAGGACATCACGAA
Source organism: Vicia faba (assembly GCA_948472305.1). Classification (NCBI taxonomy): domain Eukaryota; kingdom Viridiplantae; phylum Streptophyta; class Magnoliopsida; order Fabales; family Fabaceae; genus Vicia; species Vicia faba. The sequence continues at coordinate 1,584,477,879 of OX451739.1, forward strand.
GAGCGGGTGGGTACAAATATACTTTGAGCCTTTATCCTTTGTTTCTTAAACTGTGAACCAAGTCACGTTACAACCCTTCAAAAGTCCTAATTGAAGCATGGGTTAGTTCGAAAGCATAATGTTCAAAAGGTATCCTGACTCCTGTAAGGCTTTGCCCTAAATCTTGTGTTGAATTTGTCTTATAAAAAGTTTTCCGCTAAAAAACGCATTTTTCAAAACTTCGAGACAAACATAAACTTTGCATTACTTGAATACCACTGTTTGCATTTGGCTATTTGTTTGACAGCGGAGAAATTCACACAATGAATATCCGATGAACGAAAGCTCTCTCAGTGAGCAAAATCACTTCAAAAAGGATGACACTTCCAACGACAAATCTCATATCAACAAGGGGGCATGACATGTCACTATCCAGTTAACCTGGGGCAGTCCAGTCAAGATTTCAGCAAATCTTTCAAAGTTCAGTTAACCTGGGGCAGTCCAGTCAAGATTTCAACAAATCTTTCAAAAGTTCAGTGAACCTGGGGCAAGTCTCCCTCACCATCACTTGGGGCATTCGAATGTCAATCTCAAGGTTTACGTACAGTCCAAGTGACCTAGCAATATCACAAACATCTGATACTAGGGGCAGTGATGAAACCTCTCCGAAATCTTTCTGAAAAGAAATTCAAGTGTCCTCGAGAAGTTCATCACCTCTCTAAGCAGACCTACAGTCATGGGTTTAGTTCCCCGACATTTGTCAAAGATTTATTCTCCAAAACAAAATTACATTTCAACAGCATTCTTAACATATGCAGAGTAGTCAAAGATTCCTTCATCTTTTGGAGTAGTAATCGTCAAAGATTCCTTCATCTTTTGGAGTAGTAATCGTCAAAGATTCCTTCATCTTTTGGAGTAGTAATCGTCAAAGGTTCCTTCATCTTTTGGAGTAGTAATCGTCAAAGATTCCTTCATCTTTTGGAGTAGTAATCGTCAAAGGTTCCTTCATCTTTTGGAGTAGTAATCGTCAAAGGTTCCTTCATCTTTTTGAGTAGTAATCGTCAAAGATTCCTTCATCTTTTGGAGTAGTAATCGTCAAAGGTTCCTTCATCTTTTGGAGTAGTAATCGTCAAAGATTCCTTCATCTTTTGGAGTAGTAGTCAAATATTCCTTCATCCTTTGGAGTAGTAATCGTCAAAGATTCCTTCATCTTTTGAAGTAGTAATCATTAAAAATTCCTTCATCACCTGCTGGAAGTTACAACCACCGACAAGATAACGGACAATTGAAGCTCCTAAAAAATTTATTTCTCTCAAAGAATGAAGACTCTCATCCTTGAAACCTCAGAAGATTGGTATACGCCCAATTTCTGACCCCCAACAGAATAAAGATTCTCATTCTCAAGGTGGCGTATAACCCAAGTTCCAGATTAATACCTGTAACAAGCCAAGAAAACTATTTGTGGACGACTGATTGTAGATTAATACCTGAAACCAGCCAGGAAAACTATCTTTCTTTCTCAGGTCAGAGATTAATACCTGAAACCAGCCAGGACAACTATCTCACCGACCAACCTTTTCAAGATCCCAGATCAATACCTGCAACAATCAAAAGATTCTTGCAATCCCCAGCGGAGCTAAAACTCCTAACTATCAATCCCCAAGCAGAATGAAGACTCTCATTCTCAGTTCCTCACAGAGTATTCAAATATTCTCCAGTGAAGATCCCCTCAAGACAGGAATCCTCAGTAGATTGGCATACAACCCAACCTCCTGATTCCCCAACAATGGTTCCAGGACTTCTCATTTCCGACAATCCCCTGCAGCAGTCAAGGATTTACTTTCCCCAGCAGCAGTCAAAGATTTTATTATCCAGGATTTGTCTTCCTCAGCAAGACAGCTACTCAGCTTACATGCGCATCCATTACATTCATATCATAAACATTGATGAAGTACAATTCATTGCATCATACATTTCATGCAACATAGCTTTGTGTTTCAACTAACAATTTACCTTTTTCAGCGAAAGGATTAACACCTGTAACAAACCAGGACAGCTATCTACTTGATTGTCATGAAGCAACCCTACATCGGTTTCTTCTCTTTCCAAGATGCAGTTTTACACGGACTCATCATGAAGCAACCCTACACCGGTTTCTTCTCTTTCCAAGATGCAGTTTTACACGGACTCATCATCAGGCAACCCTACACCGGTTCCTTCTCTTTCCAAGATGCAGTTTTACACGGACTCATCATGAGGCAACCCTACACCGGTTCCTTCTCCATTCCAAGACTACTGAAAACAGTTCACAGACGCTTCCCAACATGGATACCTTTTTGATACTCACCCACTCACCGACGACATACAGTTCAACAAACATTCTTGGATGGCATCTACAAGCCCATCTCCAACAAGATACAATCACCTTCAGATGGCATCTATAAGACCATCCTCCTACCAACACTCCAGATGGCATCTCTAAGCCCATCCCCCGACAAGATTCTGTCACATCCCCAGATGGCATCTTTAAGCCCATCTCCAAATGGCATCTTTAAGCTCATTCCCTCAAACTACGCTTTGACGAGTGCAAATTTTTTTGGGCACTCTAGTGTCCAATCTCTTTTTACCTTCGAGCCGCGAACAGCAAACTTGCCAATCTAACTCTTCAGGTTCAAGAAGATTGAACAGGGGCAACTGTTGTACCCTAAAATTTGCCCTTCCTTTTTCACAAAAAATCACAGCTTCAGGTTTTCCATGATTTTTCAAATTGGTTTAAGAATTGGTCAAACAGACTTTTCTTATCAGTCAAACAAAATTAGGGTTTCCATTAACTTTTGAATCAGTTCAAGCAGATTGCTAGGGTTTGGTTGAGTTTGGCTCAGGGTTTGATCAGGCAGACGTTTCTTTGACAGTAAATCCAACATTAGGGTTTGCGCACGCATTCTCAGAAGGAATTAATTCTACAGTTCTTTTCAATTGACTTTGGGACATGGGTTGAGGCTTCTGATTGAGAGTTTGAAGTGTTGGTTTGATCAGTGAGGTGAAAGACGTATGGACGTTTGTTTGTTTGACTGTGCATTGCTATTGGTTATTTGGAACGCCGGACGTTTGTTGATTATTTATAATTTCTAAGTTAAAATTATTGGGATAATTTCCAATTATTATAATTCAAGAAATTTAAGTAATTAAATAAATAAATGCAGAAGAATTAAAGAATTAACTGACAAAGGATTTTTTTTATTCATTTTCAATTGTTGTTACAAATGTTTATTTGATACAGTAAATTTATTTACAGTGTTACAATGACATTTATTACAATGATTAAAAATAAATGAAATCTACATTCTAAATTGCTTGAAATCTTCATCTTCTACTACTGTTCCCCTTTGCTCAACTGATATTTATCTGCAAAGACAAAAAAGAAAGAAGTCAAACACAGATGAATTTGGAAAAGCATTCTCAGACAGATAATTAAAACTCATCATTAAAAGTGTTGGCCGGAATCAGTTTGTTCGTCCTCTCTGCAAATCGCAAGAAGACTCTCTTCTTGGTTCACAAAGAGGGAAAGTAAAATGTTGCAAGCATACAAATCATTTAAGCAAAATACAAGGCTGCATAATTCCAAACCAAATTGAAAACTGAAAAGGCAAACCAAACTGAAATGCCAAAACCAAATTGCATTGTCAAAATGTCAACTAAGCTGTCAAAACTGTCCAAAGAAGATATCAAAGCAATGCAGAAAATCTGGGAGATAAGTACAAGATGCAGGGGAAAGCTAAAGTAACAAGCAAGCAATAATGTCAAAATCCCTTCATCATTTCCCAACCAACACTTTTTCAGTAAAAAGTACAGTTTAAGCAATAAAAAATGCTTTTATCTGTGGAAAGAGAAAAGAGAGAGAGAAAAGTAGAGGCTTACAGTGGGCAGGCTTAAGACAAATAAATATAACAGATCAACACTGTTAAGAAGCAGGGCAGAACATATAGAACACATAGAGAAAAATATAACACAGCCTTCCAAACTTGTATCTTGGGCAAGCAAACAAACAGCCCGCCTGTTACATAACACAAGCCTCATGCCTGCCTAAACAATAAACCTCAGCTTGTTCATCCCCAAAACTGTAAACACAAACAAAGCTGCAAGCCTTCAAGCCTGAACCAGAAAACCTGTCTTAAACAAACTCAGTAACCTGCTTCAAGCCTTCAAGCCAAAGCCTGTCACAGCCTGCCTCAAACCAGAAGCAAACCTCTAAGCTTGCCCAAGTAAACTCACAAACCTATTAAAACAGTCAAGCCTGCCTAAAACCAGAAACACAAAGCCAAGCAAACCAACTCAAACATATAACTTCATAACCTGTAACCTTTCAAAGCCAAAGTTACCAAACTTCAAACCTGTTTCAATACTGTACAAACAAGCAATCAAAAAGCCTGTCAAAAACATAACAGAAGCAAGCCTAAAAGCTTGTTCATCCAAAAGCCTGCTTCAAGCTAAAACACAAGCCTTTCAAAGCCTAAACTCCAACAAGCCTGTCAAAGCCTAAACCCCAACAAACTGTACAACAAGCAAGCATTCAAGCCAAAAAGCCCTCAGAACAACTTCATCATAGGGCCAACATCAACATATCAGTAGCAACAGTAGAAAAACACCAACTCAGAATCAAAGCCAAAAGAGAGAGGAAAAGCAACCTCAGAATAATCATCATTGAAAAAAGCCAGAAGTAAAAACAACAACAAGGCAAGCAAACAGAAGAGGAACAAGCAAGCATCTTCATCAAAAAATAAGCATTCAAATACTCAGAGGCCGACAATCAGAAGAAGAAGAGAGAACTAAAAGTCATGTTTTCAGAAAAGATTCATCATAAAACATATAAAGCAAGATACAAAGTACCAGGGAGGCCAGCAAGCACATCACCGCGTCTCTCCGCCTCTTGGCCACCTGAGAAGCGCCTCCGTCCTCCTCCGTCTCCTCTCCAAAGGTAGTAATTCCTTCTCCCTTTTTACACATCTCACATAAACATGTAACACATAAATATCAGAACATACAAAAATAAAGCATGCAAGACTAAAATCCAAAACCCTAAAACAGAAATCGTTACCTTTTCTCATCACTGCCTTGCACGACCATGGAGAGAGGGAGATGGACGGTGGCGCTCTGGCAGCTGAGGTGTAGAGGGAGCATCAATGGCCTTTGTTTGAGAACGAGGACGATGAAGAAGGAGAAGGAAGCAGCGCCGCTCATCCAACTGTGAAACCCTTGTTCTGAGTAACAACAAAGCAACCCTAACAAAACTTCTCAAAAAAACGCGTTTGGGCTTCTGCCCCACAAAACTGCCAAAGCCCAATCTCATTTCAGGCGTGTGCACCCCCCCCCCCCTTTTTTGTGTTAATCCATTTTTATTTTACATTAATGGGCCATAATCCCTAAGGCCCATTTAAACCTTTTTTTATTTTTTACAAATCAACCATTTTGTATCACTTTACTTTTTTTTCTTCTTTTTTTTATATACATAACTTAAATTAATATTTTTGTTAAATAAAAATAATACATTAACTTCTTTTGTACAAAATTTTCTTAAATACCTTTTATTTAGTATAATGAAAAATACATAAAAATAGAGCTTACTAGGTTAATTAATTTTCTTATATTTCCTTTTCTTTATTAAACCTTTTTGTTTCTAGCATTAACAAAAAAACACAAAAAATAATATTAATACTTAATATGGCATTAGGTTAACAATTTGATCATTTGTAAATAATCATGTGCATCTTACATACTTTTGATTCTCTTTTATCCTTATACTTTGCTATATCTTTACATTGAGAATGCGACGATTCGATTTGGTTGTAAATGATATTTGGACACTACTATCTTGATAAGACTCATCCCCATTTGTAAACATTTGTACCCCCATCCCCGGATACTTATTTGTAATAGCTTAGACTTTAAATTCCCGCAATTTATCGCTTTCTATATACTGTATAGTAATTAGGGTTTGCATGCGAAGATTCAAAATCAACCGCTAGATAACCTAATACAAAGACAAACGCATGACAATCAATACACAATTCACACTTGCACCCCTAGGGTAATCCCGCTTGTTGCCTTCAAAAATGGGCCATGTTTGCATGTCAAGTACTTTGGCAAAACAAAACAAAAACAAAAATGATCATAGTCCCTCGATGACGCTTTCGAAGTTGCCTAAACAAAAATGATCATAGTCCCTCAAGAAAATTGCCAAAGACACTTGACACTATTGCATTCATGGTCTATACGATGACCCGCGCCCGTCCCGTTAACATCTTAACACAAGGTTGTTCACCAAATACATTGGTGAAACAACACTGTTAAAAGGGTTAAAACATGAGAAAGATCTTTGAGTAAGATTAGGGTAGACAACTCTTAGTTACTTGATCAAACTTGCAAAACACACTTGCCTACTTTCAAAACACACTCCACAACACAACTTTCAAAACAAACTCTCAAAAAACATTGAAACATCTTTTCGAAAAGACAAACACCTTTGTAAAACATTCGAGTAAAGAATTGTTACAATGGTTGCCTAGACAAGGCATCTTTTTCAAAACATTTTCAAAACCACACACACAAAGCACCATTTCAAACAATTGAAAATCAAGGCAAGTGATCTAAAACAAGTAACTAAGAGCCCATGGATAACCATGGATGAAAAGGGTGCTAGCACCTTCCCTTTTCATAATCTACCCCCCGAACCCACGAAAACATCTCAAAGGTCTTTCCTGTGCTTTTTGACCTTTCCTTTAGGATAAAATAAAAAGTCGGTGGCGACTCTTGCTAAACCGAACAAGTGCAAATACAAACGCAAAACCTCAAGTCAGTTCTCCCACCGTATCACAGAAGAGAAGATCAATTCATTGATTAAATCACTCAAAGGGATCATTGCTACTCAAACTCACTCAAATCAAATATTGCTATATACTTGCTTATTTTTCAGGATTGTTGGAAATAAGTTTAAGTGGTTTTATAAATCTTGTTTTTCCAGGATTGTTGGATACAAGTGAAGTCACTTTGAGAGGATTGTTCTCATTGTTGACATAGTAAAAAATCCAAGAGGATTGTTCTTGGTCCAAGAGGTTTGTTCTTAGTTTTGGGTAGTTCTTGTTTAAGTTTGCCACAATAAGGAAATCTCTTTCATGTTGAAAGGGGACTGGAGTACTCTCGGACTGTAAGGGGAACCAGGATATATCGCTTGTGTCTCTTTATTTTTCTGCACTTTACTCTTTCATAAACTCACCATAATCCAGAAAAATAATATCCATCATCACTAAAACCAGAAATTTTTAAAGTACCTAACCGATGTAAAATGTGTTTTTCGCCTGATGTAAAAAAAATTTCTTGCACTAGTGATTCTACATTGAACTAAAATTTTTGAGAAATGTTACTCTTTTGTTATCATTACCTATTACTTGTATTTGGACAATAACAATCATAGTTTTTATTTTTTTCTGTAACATGAAGTAAGTATTGGTTAGACATACAACTTAGTTAGAAAAAATAATTTTTGGACAACTTTGTTGGAAGTAATTCATATTCAGAAGTTGTTGTTAGAATCTGAAGCTTTTAATATTATTACTAAGAAAAAATGTTGCTCAGAAGCAGTAGAGCTTATGAGGTTGTTAGTTAAAAGCAGTAGAGCTTCTGAGGTTGTTAGTCAGAAGCAGTAGAGCTTCTGAGGTTGTTAGTCAGAAGCAGAAGCTCCTGAGATTGTGTCCAGAAGTATGTTCAGCTTATGGGTTCTAGTTTATTTTGTTAGCATAACTATTAAGTTTAGTTTGCTTATTTACTTAGTTATTAAGTTTTCCTTTTGTTAGGACCTACGTGGTAATTTACTTAATATATAAATAGACTAGTGTTAGCTGACATTTTTAATAATAATAAAATTCCTTCCTTGCAGCTTTATAGTCGCCATTCTCTTTGCTCTCTTAAATATATTATTTGTTCATCATCACCTTGTGCACTAACAATTGGTATCTAGAGCTTCATTTTGGATCCACAGGGAAGCACAGGAAACACGAGTGAAACAGTGAGGCGTTGTGTGATTGATTTTAGTTCTTGAATTCGTGTTTGAATCTTGAACAAAATCAGAACAGAATCACATTTTTTGATTCCGCATGATTGGGAAACACTGTATTTAGTGAGGTTTGAGAGTTTTATATAAGGTTGAAGATGAACGGAAACGGTAACCAGAGCACCAAACTTCCAGTTTTTGATGGCAAGAACTGGAATAGATAGATGATTCGGATGCATGTATTATTTGGTGCTCAAGATGTTCTTAAGTTTGTTACCGAAGGTTACATTCCGATTGTAGCATGTGCTATGGAAGAACAGAGAACCACACAGAGAGACAAAAAGAAGAAAGATCGGAAGGCGTTGTTCTACATTCATCAGTGTGTGGATGTGAACGTGTTTGAGAAAATTGGTGATTCGACGACGGCGAAGGCTACGTGGGATACATTGGTTAGGTATTACGATGGTGACACATCAGTGAAGAAGGTGAAGCTTCAGTCCTTACGAAAGCAGTATGAGAATCTCAACATGAAGAACAATGAGAAGGTTTCTGAGTACATCTCCAGAGTGATTCTGATCACTAATGAGATGAAAGCTTGTGGAGAAACCCTTTTTGAACAAGTAATGATAGAGAATGTATTGAGGTCTCTTACTCCTCAATTTTATTACATTGTGGTAGCAATTGAATATTATAAAGATCTGGATACCATGAGAACAGAAGAGTTGCAAAGCAATTTAGAGGCGCAAGATTTACGTCTGAATGAAAGAACTTCTAAGTGGGAGGTTGAGCAAGCTCTGAAAGCTTCTTTTGTCAAGAAGGACCAGAAGCAGAAAAGATATGATACGTCCCAGATGTCTGAAATATTCTATTCTGATGAAAAGAGAAATGAGGAGTATGACAAGAGAATGGTTTGGTGTTACTGTTGTAATAGGTTTGGCCACTTTGCTAAAGATTGTTGGTCAAACAAAGAAGAAGCAAAAATAGTCAGAGGAGATTCTGATGATGATCATGTGCTATTGATGGCTTATGAATCTGATGAGGAACCTGTGAGATTGTCATTTTCTGATTCTGAAGGGGAGGAAGATGACTTTGAATATTCTGAAGGAGTGTTTGAATATGAGTCAGAATCAGAAGATGACTTTGAAGATTCTGAAGATGAGTTAGAATTTGAGGTTTCTAAAGATGAGTCAGAGTTAGAAGATGACTTTGAAGCTAAAGACAAGTCAGAATCCGAAGGTGATTATGAGTCTGAAGGAGAATCAGAAGATGAGTCAGAACCTGAAAGAGATTTTACTTCTGAAGATGAGTCGGAACTTGAAAGTTCTAAAGGTGAGTCAGAGTCAAAAGATGAAGAATCTTCTGGAGACTCTGAAGATGAGTCAGATGGTGAATCTGATTCTGATCTAGATTTTGAATATGGTGGTGATCATATTTCTAGAAGGGAAAACTCTTAAGACGTAGGTTCTGGAGGACAAGCTTCTAGAGATGATCATGTTTCAGGTGGAAATCATATCTCTAAAGGTGGACATTTTGAAGGAGGAGCTTCTGAAGGTAGTCTATCCTTTGACGGTGGTCATGATTCTGAAGGTGATATTTCTAAGGGTAGTGGGTATGAACGAGATCCAGAAGTTAACAAAGGTGTAGCTTCTGGTGGTAGTCGAATTTATGAAGAAAGTCCAGAAGGAGATTCTGAACAAGTCTAGAGGCCACGACTAGTCAAAAAAATACCAAGGAAATTTGCAGAGTTTGACAGAAGAAGTTCTTCTGGATATTTTTCTAAAAAGCAACTGGTGGTTGTGTTGTCAACCTGTGAAGCTCTTAAGAAGAAAGTGTGGCAGAAGACCATGAAAGAAGAACTTGAGGCTATAGAAAGAAACAAGACATGGGAGTTAACTAAGCTTCCAAAGAGAAGAAAACCATCAGCGTCAGATGAGTTTTCAAGGATAAATCTGCATTTCTAAATGGAGTATTAGAAGTTGCACATTGTAGCAACCAGAAGCAACTTGCAGATGTTCTGACGAAGGATATCAAGACTAAACACTTTATCCATTTGAGGGATGAAATTGGTGTTGTAGTTTTTTTTTTGTTAGCTGAATATGAATTAAGGGATGGTGTTGGAAGTAATTCATATTCAGAAGTTGTTGTTAGAATCTGAAACTTCTAATGATATTACTCAGAAACAGTGTTGCTCAGAAGCAGTGGAGCTTCTGAGGTTGTTAGTCAGAAGTAGACACTTCTGAGATTGCGTCCAGAAATATGTTCAACTTCTGGGTTTTAGTTTATTTTGTAAGCGTAGCTATTAAGTTTTGTTTGTTTGTTTACTTAGTTATTAAGTTTACCTTTTGTTATGGCCTAAGTGACAATTTACTTTTTTTATAAATAGACTAGTGGTAGTTGTCATTTTTAATAATAATATAATTTCTTTCTTGCAGCTTTATAACTGTCATTCTCTTATTCATCATCATCTTGTGCACCATCAAACTTGTCATTTAAATCACAATTAACTATTTGTTTATAAAATTCAGTATACTAAATAAAAGAAGGTACAAGAGAAATAAAAGTGAGAAAATAGTACAATGAATATGTTATTAGGGGTGAGATTTGAGTGGGATACATGCATATAATCCAAACTCTGTCACATATTTTCATTTCTTATATTAACCATTCTACATTGAACTAAATTTTTTAAGATAATTTTTATTTTTGTATAACGTCAACAATATCTTTGGCTTTAACACCAGTAACACTAAACTTTTCGAGACAGATTACTCTTTTGTTTTCATCACCTATTAGTTGTATTTGGACAAATAACAATCATAATTTTTATTTAATTGTGTAACATGAAGTAAGTATTGGTTAGACATACAATTTAGTTAGAAAAAATAATTCTTGGACAATTTATCATTTAAATTACAATTAATTATTTGTTTTATAAAATTTAGTACACTATATTTTTTTTTTCGTATATAAACATTATTTGTATTTTAACAACGTTTATGAGGCTCATGGTATTCAGTTTTTGATGGATCTGATAGATAAATATGAATCACTCATAGCATTTATGTAACACTATAACGCTTTTGTTAGACTAGAAAATGATCTTTGTCTCACGTTGGAAGAAACTAGATTCAGACTTATGCGTCATCAAGATGATCTAACCTTTCGTAGTTATAAATAAAACTATTAATTCTTATCATCAATATCGTAAGTCTTGAAATTCCTTCTCTGATTCTCCCACTGTAGAATGTTGTGATTTCAAGAAAAAAATGTCATTTTCCTTCAAACAACCGTTGATACTTTAAGACACATAAATAATTTATTCAAAATTGGAAATGTTCTAAGATGTTTATAGAACTAATGTTTTTGAGATCTGCTATGAAACTAAGTTTAAGTCGGTAATTAAAAATATGTTAATTATTAATTTATAAACAATTTATGTATTCAAATTACTCTTCTTATAAATAGAGAAGTGTTTTTTTCTCATAAAAAATGGTAATGTTGTTTAAAAAAAATCAAAACAAAAAAAAACCGAAAAAACCACTAAGAAAAAAATACATAGTTAAAGTCACAATTAAACATAAATTTTGTCATATTAAACAAATACTAAGACTTATTTATTTTGAGACTAAAATTTCTTTAAGAAAATATTCTTTAGGCCCGAAACAAAGGTTTATCTGGCTTATCATTCGCGTGACTCTGATCATTCAGCCAGTCTATTTTGTTGTTGGTTTTGAATCTCTTCTTAGACAATTTTTTCCTTCTAGTAACAGTAATGCTCTCAATGCTTTTTTCGCCACACCGTATATCTTTAAAAGGTATTTAGATTCATTCTGTTGGATCACATTTAGTTCGATTTGGAAGGTTCTATTTTGAGACATGGAAACATTCAAGATTAACCTTTCACTTGCATTGACGACTCTCATCATCTTGTCTTTGATCGACACTTTATAGTTCTTTTCGACCAACTCCCCTATTCTAAGCAAATTGCTCTTCATGACTGGTATGTACAACACATTAAAAATTACTGATCTTTTGCCATCTTTCCACATAATGAGAACATCTCCAATACCTTCAGCTGCTAGAGTATTGTCATTTGCGAATTTCACCAATTTTTTCATTGAGATTTTATGTTGACAAACCAATCTTTCCTTCCATACATGTTTGATGAGCATCTCAAATCCAAGTACCATTGGTCCTTGAATTTCTCCTCATCTCTTGTTGTGACCATCAACATCATCTCTTCTTCTTTATACTTTACGAACTTAGCATCACTTTCTTGATTCTTTCGCTTTTTTGAGCAATCACTAGAATAGTGACCATACTTCTGACAATTGTAACACTGAATGTAGATCTTGTCAGGTTTTCAACTACAGTCTCTTCCTCTACCTCTAGCACCACCTCTTTGGTTGCCTTGGAATGGGGATATTCTATGATTCGACAAAGTTGACATGGTCTTCGACTCTTCTATGACAACTACCACATGGTCGAACTTCAGAGCCAAAGATCTCAAGATCTTTAAAACCACTTCTCTTATTATTAACTTCTCTCTACAAACCTTGATTTGATTCACTAGTTTCGTAACCCTAATGAAGAAATCAGATATGCTCTCGTTATCTTCCATCTGAAGCAATTCATACGTTCTTTTGTGAGTTTGTAACCTCACATATTTCACTTCTCAATTCCTCCAAATGATTTCTTCAGAACTTCTCAAGCTTCTTTTGCAGATTCTATATCACTAACCTTTTCGAATTTGTCTGGACTCAAACATTGATGAATTATAAAGAGAGATTTATAATTCTTCTTCTTCGATTCTTTGTATTCTGTCTCTTCTTCTTCTGAAGTGTCTTTTGTAAGCGATTCTAATCCATGTTTGACAAGATCCCAAAGATCTTGATAACAAAACACAACCTTCATCTACTTGCATCAATTCTCATAGTTATCAGCTTTAAGAATTAGAAGACTTGTTGGAAAATGGTTGTTCAAATTATTCATCACCATCGTTCTTGCTTCCCTTGAATTGCTCAACCAGAGCTCTTGATACTAGATGTTAGAAAATCCACCAAAATCTATGATGAATTTTTATCAATCTTGATGAACAAGATTGTTATCACCATACAATGACAATGAAAAGAAAAGAAAATTAAAGAAGAAACGAGATTAGGGTTTCTGCAGAGTTTCTCTTTGCCCACAAAGTATGGAAAATCTTTATTTGCAACTGCAAAATTCTGTGAATACAATAAGTTATGAGTTTATTCCAAAAATAGATGTTACTCCCTTTATTTATAGTTTTAAGTTAGCTTTCTCCCTAAGCCAAAGTCCAAAAAACAAAACTCCAAAATACATGTTTTGGATCTAAGTCAAAATCATGTGAGAGGCAACCTGCTTCGACACCTACAACCCGACACATGCACTTATACACACTTCAAAAGACTAAGATAAGCTATTTCGACACACCTTGTGTCGAGCAACAACCTTCTTCGACTCAAGGAATTACACTTTCAACACACCACCTAATTTATTGTGTCTAAGCTATCTACATTCAACATAACTCTTAGTCTTTTGAACACTTCAACCTACACACACTTTGTCATGATGTATTCAATCTAATTCTCAATTTTGCAGTGTTCCATCTTCATATTCCCTTATGCTACCTGCTCTCGAAATAGTGGAACCTCATTTTGATGTCCTTGCTTCGACCATGTGATATCGGGTTCTTTTCCAGATTGATAGCTGACATGTCATCAATCTTTATGGTAATTGCTCCATGATCTTTCCCTGTGATTTCTTCGACCAAGTTTGCCATCCATGTTGCTTGACATGCACAAAAAGAAGCGGCTATGTATTCTGCTTTGCATGGTGATAATGTCACTACTGGTTCCTTTCTCGAACTCCAAGAAATTGGTGCACCACCTAGCATAAACACATATCATGTTGTGGATTTTCGATCCTCAGCATCACTACACCAACTTGAATAAGTGTACCCCACTAACTTGCATTATTTTCCTTTATCAGTTGCAGGAAATAAAATGTCATAGTCAAGAGTTTCTTTCACATACCTCATTCCCCTCTTTGTTTCTGCTAGATGTGATACTTTTGGCTTCTGCATGAATCAACTCACCATACCTACATTGTAGGTTAAGTCATGCATCGTATGAAAAGGGTATCTTAAAGACCCAATAAGTATTCTGTATTGGGTTGGGTTGACATCATGTTCATTTGCATCTTTCGACAGTTATCGTCTTGGTTCTACAAGTGTCAAAGTCGAGTTGCACTCTTCCATCTCAAATATCTTGAGAATTTCTCCTGCATATCTTCTTTGATGCATCCTCAAATCTCTACTAATTTGTAGAATTCGATTCCAAGGAAATATGAAATGTCACCCATATCCAACATTTCGAATTCCTTGCTAAGATCACCTTCGAAGTCTTCGATCTTCTTCTTGCAGCTACCTGTTATTAATAAGTCATCGACATAGAGACATATTATAAGCAATTTACTATTGCTTATTTGTACATATACTCCATGTTCAGTTGTGCACTTCACAAATTCTTTATCCCTTAGAAAACTATCAATTTTCTTATTCCAAGCTCTTGGAGCTTGTTTTAATCCATACAGGGATTTATGCAGCTTGTACACCTTTCTCTCTTCATCATGCTTCACAAATTTAACTGGTTGTGCAATATAAACTTCTTCATATAAGGGTTTATTCAGGAATGCACATTTCACATCCATCTGACATATGTACTAACTATTTATTTCTGCTAGACCAGCAACTAACATGATTGTTTTGATTCTAGTAACAGGTGCAAAAACCTCATCAAAGTCGATTCCTTATTTCTGAAGAAATCCTTTCGCCATAAGCCTTACTTTGTGTCGAGTTAATTCCCCTCTGGAATTCAACTTCACCTTGTATACCAACTTCACATTGATTGCCTTCTTGCCTTGAGGCAATTCAACAAGTGACCAGTGTTATTGTCTTTGATGGATTTCACTTCTTCATTCATTGCTTTCACCTACTTTGAATCTTTCAATGCTTCAATTGCATTGACAGGTTCTACATCTGCATAGAAAGCATAATGTACCATCTCACCTTCATCATTGACTATATTATCTGATGTAATCACACAATCTTGCAACCTTGCAGGAATTCGTCTATTTCTTTGAGGTCTACTTGGACCTGCATCACCTCTCACTTCTTCTTGTCGAACTTCTCTTACGACTTTAGTGGCTGGTTATTCACAAAAGAATCTCACTAAATTCTTATTTACATTTTCAGTCTAATCTCATTCCTTAAGCTCGTCTATGATCACGTCTTTGCTGATCACAATCTTCTTGTTCACTAGGCCGAACAACTTGTAACCTCATGTCAAATGATATACTACTAGGATCATCTGACTCGACTTGTCATCAAGTTTTATTCTCAACTGATCTAGCACATGTCTGTGTGTTATAGATCCAAATACCTTCAGATAACTCAAGTTAGGCTTCACACCATACCAACATTCTTATGGCGTAATTTCTTCTAGCTTCTTTGTTAGACATTTTTTCAGGACATATGTTGCAGTTGGCACAACTTCAACTAGAAACTCTTTAGGTAAATTCTTCCCTTTTAACATACTTCCCGTCATATTCATGATGGTTCGATTCTTCCTTTGTGCAGTTCCATTTTGATGTGAAGTGTAGGGTGGCACCACCTCATGCATAATCCCTTCTTTATCACATAAAATGTCGAAGTCTTTTGACACATATTTACCACCACCATCAGTTCTCAAAACTTTGAGCTTTTTACCACTTTGTCTTTCGACCATAGAGTTAAACTTGGAAAATACCTCGATCACTTCACTTTTCTTCTTGATCATGTAAGTACATAGTTTTTGACTGAAGTCATCTATGAATGTGACAAAATACTTATTACCTCCATTTGACTTCACCTGGATTGATTCACATACATCAGAGTATATGATTTCAAGAATAGCCTTCGACTTGCTCCACGCATCCTTGTTAAAGTTATTCTTCTGTTGCTTTGCATGCACGCATTCCTCACACACCTCGTTTGGAATGTCGGTTTCTAGAAATCCTGAAAACATATTTATTATTTTCAAATCTCTAATGTCTCTGAAGTTGATATGACCAAGTCGATAATGCCATATCCACTCATCTCTGTTAGTTGCAGTTTCTAGGCATTTATGCTCTATCACATTTAGTTCGATCTTGAAGGTTCTATTTTGAGACATGGGAGCCTTCAAGATTAACCTTCCACTTGCATCGATGACTCTCATAATCTTGTCTTTAATAGACACTTTATAGTTCTTTTCAACCAACTGCCATATGCTGAGCAAATTGCTCTTCATGCCTGGTATGTACAACACATTAGAAATTACTAACCTCTTGCCATATTTCCTCATAATCAGAATATCTCCAATACCTTTGTTGCACCCCAAAATTCACCATCTTTAGTCTAACCCTAATTAGGTTGTTTTTTTCTCTAACATACTCATGCATACATATCACTGATTCTATGGTTATGAGATCAAGACATTTATCTTCATCGAGCTACAGAAGACGACTGTTTCGTCAGGAAATACAGTAAAGCATAAACTCGAGGTTTTCGGGATTCAAGTGCACTCTGTATATTTCTATGAGCTACTTAATTAGTGAGTGATTAAGTCATCGTCATTCCAAGCTCTCATGTGTTCTAGCATGCCTTGGATTGCAAAGAAAATCGAGCGTTTCAGTTGATTTGAGACAGTTTAGAAGTAAAATCAACATTTCGCAGTTCAGGTTCAAAAGTTCATAACTTTCATTCGAAAAATTATTTCTTAGTGGGTCTTTGGGTGTTAGATTCGTCTTGAAATCCTCTCCATTTCATATATTCAGGTCAGAAGCCAATTTTGTGAAGAAGATCTCCGAAAATGCAAAATACATTGAAAATCGTATGTTGAAGCGAATTTCTGGTCAATTGTTTTTCAAATATTGCAAAAACCATAACTTTCTCGATTTTCAACATTTTGGGAAGATTCTTGTGACACGATGTCACAAATTTTTTTAGCTACAACTTTGCTTCAAGAGTCGGGTTCGAATTATGCTCATAAAGTTTCGGTTTACGGCTTGCTTCTTAAGTCGTACATGGAAATGTGATGAAAAAGCCGCGCAACCAAAAAAGAGAGGGATTTTATGACTCCAAAATTGATTTTTCCAATTAAAATTTCCAAACAAGGCCTAAGGCCTCCACTATATACTCTTTTCCACTCAAATTCAAAAGGACTTTTTCTCATTTGTCACAAAAATCACTCAAGAACTCAAAGTTTCTCTCAAAGCTCTCAAGCTCTCTTCCTCCCTCTCACTCCGACCAGTCTCTCTCTCCCTCTGCCGACCAACTGAGCTCCGGCCAGCCCTATACCGGAACCAACCGGCCTCCCCTCCGCGTGATTGAGCTCGTCCGTGAACTCTTTTCTCTGCACGCGGTACCGAGCTCCCTCTGGCAAGCTTCTGATCGGACTTCTCCATCCGATTTTGTGTCCAATTCACTTCTCCAATTTCGTTTTCGATAATTGTTTATTGAATTCTTGAAGCTTGTTTGAATTAAGTGATTATTGAATTAAGCATGAGTTGAATTTTGAAATGTGAAATTAATAAATTCTTGAGGTTGATGATGGATAATTGTAGAATTGGATGATTATTTGTTTGAATCTCATGAATATTGACGCGATAATTAATGTTAATTGTTGAAACTTGTGCGCCGATATTGATTTTTGAGTCAAGAATTGTTAATAATTGTGAAATTTCATGTGTTGATGCTTGATTTCGAGTTAATTAATTTATGTCGACGCGTGAATAATTTTTGTTTGATTACTTGGAAACCGATGTACCAGTATTGATTTGATTGTTGCAATTTATTTGCAAACTCCGAGTGAAGTTCCAAGTATTGGTGTTCGATTTTTGCACGTAAAGCGTTGATTTCTAATCGATTTTCGATGAACATGGAACAATGCTGCCCGGAATTAGCAAATACTTGTAAATTGTGTTTTAATTCTTGGTTGATGCATGATTAGCTTGCACTTGATGATTGTTGGATATTGATTTTGAGTTTTGGTGATATTTGACTCGATTTCTTGAGTATTTCATGAGTTAAAGTAGAGTTGTCCGGAATCCGCAAGTGTGCATAAATGTGGATTTAATTCTTGCTCGGAGCATGTTTGGTGTCACTTTGGTGATTGTTGGATATTGATATTGATATTGAGTTTTATTGATTTTAATTTGACATTTTGAGCATTTCATGAGTTGATACAATGTTGTCTGGAATTGGTCAATACATATTTGATTTTAATTTGATGGATGCTTGATATTGGTGTCGAGTTTGGTTGATTTTAACTTGATATTTTAAGCGTTTCATGAAGTGAAACGATGATGCCCGGAGTTTTATTTTGTGGTTCCGGTACTTGTTTGGAATTTATTTCTTCATGATTTAATCTCAATTTGAGTTGTGATGTGAATGTTTAACTTTTATTATCTTTCCTTGTTATCACTAACTCATTTTATGAATTTGTGCAAGCTTCCGAAGGTGCTTCGAAAGAGAGATTCGCCTCATTTTTCTATCTATATTTAGTTGATTAATTAATTCTTGATTATTCGATTACTTGAAACGTGCGATTCGTTTATTTGTCGAGATTTGTATTTTATGCAGGTTTATTGTTTGACATTCGGATATGTTTCACGCACTTTCCATTTGTGATTTATTTTCACATTAACGATATTCGGATGCTTCTCTCATGCATTCGATTCCCGACTCTTTCCTTTGTTGGTGAAGCTTTCGCGAGGATCTTCGGGTTTCTTACACTTTGTTACGCTTTGCGACGGATTTTATATGTTTGGTACTTTTTCCTATTTTGTTTTTCTGCATTGTCTTTTGATTTCCTTGCCATGAGAAGTAGGAATAGAGATGCATGTTTGAAGACCTACCCTTGTAGGCATTGCGAGACTTGTTTGTTTAAACTTTTGTTTGTTTAAAGTCCTCAAAAAAGAACAAATTCATGTTTGTTTAAATTTACCTCAAAAAGAGGCAATTTTGTTTGTTTCAAGTCCTCAAAGAAGGCAATTCTCATTCCTCTTTTACTTTGTGCTTGCAATCGAGTCAATAAAAGTGGAAGAAGAGCTCGCAATCGGCCCCCATTTTTCAAGTCCCTTGGTCATTCTTAACTCGAGTCGTACGTTGATGCTTTTAGTCGTTGTCCTCTTATCCTTTGAGTCAATAAAGTGGAAGAAGGGATCGTAATCACCCCCACGCCTTATCATAGTTTCGGCGATACTTAGCTCACGTTTATTAACGTTGATGCTTCGAGTTGTTACTCGATTTATGCTTGAGCTATTCTAGTGGAAAAGAGTCTTTTGACTCCCACGCCGAAATCCACCTTGGATTCTTGTATTGATAGCTCATGTTTAATGCTTGTTAGCATCCTTGTTTGTTGTTACCTTCCTTGCACGTTTGCATGTTTCCTTAGGTTCACTTGTTTCGTCTTCGAATCAAGGTAGACATTAGATTTGTAAATCATGCATGCTAACTTAGATAGATGTATCCCTTTGTATCCAAATTTTAGGACCACCATTGCATGATAGTATTAGGATTGTTAGTCTCCCTTATACTTTTTCATTGCCATTTTGCATCATTAAATCTAAAACTCTCTTTTCTTTTGAAAACTCTAAAACACTTGATAAATAAATATGTAAATTGTATATAGTTGAGTCTTGTGGAGTAGAGCAAATCGGTCCAGACTGAATCTTACTCTTTTTCAATTTTCGGAATTTATTACGATTCAATTCGTAAACTCTTTTGCAAATAAGTGGAGAAGTAGTGAGTATCCCTCCAGTGGGATTCATTTGCTATCATCCTACCAAAAATACCAACCAACTCAAACCTTTTGCCTTCGGTCCACCTTCAGGATTTTCTTTGAAAACATTTTTCTAAAAGGGTGTATTATTTCCTCTTCACGCAAACAACGCATAATTTCTTAAAGGTCGAGTGGCACTATGCCAACTGCTGGAGTGTGAAGTAATACTATCCGATTAAAAAATTCACACCAACCAACATTTTCTAGAAGAACTGTGAAGTGCCATGATCCCCTATTGCACGAAAGGTGGTACGTAAGCATTAAAGATTCACAACCGTGACGGGCACGACTAATAAAACCTTTTTCTTTGTATATACACTTTGCATTCATGCTTTTTTTTTCCTGGCTCGTAAGCTTTAGATATGAACACACCCTTTGATTAGAAAAACAGGAGAGGATCTTGTGGAGTATCACGGACGTGAGGGGTGTTATACCTTCCCCTTGCGTAATCGACTTCCGTACCCAATCTCTCTTTCACAAGGCCGTGATTTCTCCCTTATCAGGTTTTCTTCGATGTTTTCCTTTCCCTTATGTGGGATAAATAAATACTCGATGACGACTTCATTGATTTTCTCTCAATGATTTTCCCGATTGCTTCAACCTTCAGCAACTAAAGTATTGTCATTTGTGAATTTCACCATTTTCTTCATTGAGGGTTTTATGTTGACAAACCAATTTTTCCTTCCATACATGTGTGATAAGCATCTCGAATCGAAGTATCATTGGTCCTTAAATTTCTCTTCATCTCTTATTGTGACCATCAACATCATCTCTTATTCTTTATACTTTGCAAACTTAGCATCACTTTCTTGATTCTTTCACTTTTCTAGGCAATCACTAGAATAGTGACCATACTTCTAACAATTTTAACACTGAATGTGACTCTTGTCAGATTTTCGACCACCACCTCTTCTTCTACCTCCAACACCACCTCTTTGGTTGCCTTGGAATGGGGATTTTATGTGATTCGACACAATTCCTTCCTGCTTGTCTCCTTTACCAGTCGAATTATTGTAGCCTCCTCTACCTTTGTTGTTGAACCACTTTCCTTTGTCTTTCTTGTCTCTTGTTGATTGTGCCTGCAAATCCATGTCACTCTTCGACTTGCCTGCAGCTCTTTCAGCTAGTATTTGTTCATGATATTCAAGTGTCCCATGAAACTCTTATTTCGATAAAATTGACATGTTCTTCGACTCTTCTATGACAACTACCACATGGTCGAATTTTAGAGCCAAAGATCTCAAGATCTTTGAAACAATTGCTCTTGTTGTTAATGCCTCTCCATAAACCTTGATTTGATTCACTAGTTTCGTAACCCTAATGAAAAAATCAGATATGCTCTCGCTATCTTCCATCTGAAGTAATTCATACGTTCTTTTGTGAGTTTGTAACCTCACATGTTTCACTTTCTCTGCGCCTCCAAATAATTTCTTCAGAACTTCCCAAACTTCTTTTACAGATTTTGTATCACTAACCTTTTCGAAATTGTCTGGACTCAGACATTAATGAATTATAAAGAGAGCTTTGTAATTTTTTTTCTTCAATTCTTTGTATTTCGTCTCTTCTTCTTCTTAAGTGTCTTCTTCAAGCGGTTCTAATTCATATTTCACAAGATCCCAAAGATCTTGACAATAAAACACAACCTTCATTTGCTTGCACCAACTCTCATAGTTATCAGCTTTAAGAATTGAAAGACTTGCTGAAAAATGATTGTTCGAATGATCCATCGACATCGTTCTTGCTTGCCTTGAATCACTCAACCGGAGCTCCTGATACCATATGTTGAAAATCCCCCAAAATCTATGATGAATTTTTTTCAATCTTGATGAACAAGATTGTTATCACCACACAATGACAACGAAAAGAAAAGAAAATTAAAGAAGAAAAGAGATTAGGATTTCTGCAGAGTTTCTCTCTGCCCACAAAGTGTGGAAAATCTTTATTCACTTTGCAACTGCAAAATTCTGTGAATACAATGAGTTATGAGTTTATTCCAAAAATAAGGGTTATTCCTTCTATTTATAGGTTTAGGTTAGTTTTCTCCTTAAGTCAAAGCCCAAAACACAAAAGCGCAAAATACATATTTTAGATCTAAGTCAAAATCCAATGAGAAGTAACCTGCTTCGACACTTCGACACCTACAACTCGACACACGCACTTCGACACACTTTGAAAGACTAAGCTAAATTGTTTTCGACACACTTTATGTCGAGCAACAACCTACTTCGACACAAGAAATTACACTTTCAACACTCACCTCTATCTAAAATTATTTTAGACTTCATGCATATTTATCTTCATATTCATTTATTCATTCTCTTTCTGCATATTCCTAGCAACTTCGTGTAAATTTACTTATGCCTTTTATTAATGCTCTATATAGTTTATGACTGACAGAAAATTTTGGGTTTTGCATCATATACTTTGAAATTTAAGTTCCATGTAAAGAAAATTGTTTTTTCTATTCACCATTAATGTGCATTATTCTCTTACTCTCTTTCATAAGAGACCTTTGAGAGTACCAACTTAAACTCATCATTTTCTTGCATTCAAGATAATAGACCTTTGAGAGGAAGAAACATTTGTCTATGGTGATTATGTAGTCCGTCATAAAATCAGTTTTTTTTGTTCTACAAATTTACTTTCTCTCTTCTGGGATGTTCCGAAAGGGTGAAGTGCGAAATATAAATTGGATAAAATGAGATATGGTGTGTATGTCGATTGAAGATATGGACTGAGAATTAGAAACTTGAGGGTGTTTGACTCTATTTGTCATTGGCCCAGAATTTCCACATTATTGCAAAGAGGAGTATGGCATCATGATCAGTTTGAGGGTCTGCTGTGGTAGTCACAACCACACCCATTAGCAGGAATGTTACTCACTAAACTCGTGACAACAACTAGAGAAGCATCAAAAACCAAATCAATAAGGGTTAGGGGGAAGTCAATACCATTAAAAACTGTTAGTCCTACATTAGAGTTTAGAGCAAACTATAATTTTATGCTCATAACCTCCATGCCTGCACCATCAAAATGATCAACAAGAGAAAAATATCCGCCTACATGATTCAGTGTAAAACATGATAATGTTGCAACCAATCTGACCCAGTAAAACATAATCATTTTTGTTGATTGATTAAGACAGAGCTTGCTTTCATAATTGTCAGTGGATTGAGAAAGGGAAGAGTAGTATACATAAATTTTACAACAGTTATGAGACAAGCTAACCAAAGATAACAGGAAGTAAGAAAAAACCTTACAAGAGAAAGAGACTAATTCTTGGGAATGTTCTTGCCAACAATCTTAGCCGGAGCTATCCGAATTAGATTCCCAGGCTTACCAGGCAGAGCACCTTTGATCATGATAACATTAAGCTCTTTATCAATTTTAACAATCTTAAGCTTTCTGATCTTGGTCTTGGATCCACCCATCCTCCCAGGCATCTTTTTTCCCTTGTATACTCGACCAGGTGTAGTTCCGGCACCAATTGAACCCAGCTGTCTATGACTCTTGGAACCATGGCTCATTTGACCCCTCTTAAAGTTATGACGCTTGATTCCACCTGTTGAATTAAAGCATACATTATCAACAACTCAACTTATACACATAGTAGATTAGAAACAGTACAAATACTAGTCACATTATCAGTTGCAGAGACGCAAATAGTAAGATAGTTGTGATTGGTTAAAATAATAATAAAGTAAGAAATGAAATTGCAAACCTTGGAAACCCTTGCCAATGGTGGTGCCAGAGATATCAACAAGATCACCCTCTTTGAAAAGTTCATCAAAGACAAGGCGCTGATTAGGTTGAAAGCCGTCAACAGTTTGAAGACGGAACTCCTGAAGATGGCGCAACGGAATGGCTCCAGCCTTTTTAAGATGACCCATTTCTGCTGTGTTCAATTTCCTGTCCCTAACCCTACGGTAACCGACTTGGACAGCGTTGTAACCGTCAGTGGCCTCGGTTTTGATCTGGGTGACAATGTTGCCTTCTTTGAAACCGACGATGGTGACGGGAACAACTTCTCCGGTAGATTCGAAAAAAGTCATCATTCCGAGTTTGGTGCCCATGACTCCAACGCCTGCGTCCAAACTCATGACAACCACTCTTCGTTTGGGCCTATCGTGTTGTTGTTGAAATTTGAGGAATTGAGAAGAGGGATTCTTGGAAATAGAAGTTGAGAATGAAAGTGAAGTAGTAGAACGCGAGGAAGGTAATGAAATTGAGAATGAGGAGAATGCGGAAGAAATTGAAGCTAGCGACATGATGGATGGATGGTTAGTTAAGTTTGAATGCTCATATGCTTTCAAACCGAGTCTTATCTTCTTTCTTTCTGCTACGGATTACGGATTTCATTTTACAACCCGACCCCACTTCATTTCATTCTACACTATTTCTTTTACAACCCGACCCGACTTCATTTCATTTTGGCCATAAAAACTGCCCAAACACTTTTTTTTTATAACTTTTCATGCTTTTTAATATAGTTTTTTTCGTTGTATTTTTTAATTAATATTTATATATTATAATTGAGAATTATAATTATTGGTGCACATCCTTGTTATCGATGCGGTTGTGTAGGATGGACCAACAATATTATCACTTTAACACTTAAGTTAATTTTTAAATTAAAAAAAGTAGACGATGTATTTGGGATATTGTCACTTCAACAGCTCAAATCTTTCTCTTCAACGCCACATTCCTTCACTCTTCATCGTATCTGCACAACCAACAAGAAAGAAGTTAGAGGAAAGGAAATTCAAGCAAACAATTGAATGTCAAAAGAAACTCAATCTATTGTTAGCTCAGAAAAAAAGATATAGTTCTCAAGTCATACATAAAAAGCACAAGAGTTTTCTACTGACCTACCAAGATATCATTTTTAAGACATGGATATGATATTATCTTCCATATCATTTATTATAGTAGTGAAACCTAAAAAACAAGATTATTTCGTAATTTTTATATCGCACTACTAAGTGTCTGATCATAAAGAGACCCTTTAATCTTAGATCCACTTCTCAATCATCTAAACATCCAAAAAAAAAGAGTTGTGATATCTCTAGGAAGAACGGTTCACCACATTCACCCCCACCCCCAACACTTAAAAGTATTATACTAGACGGATGTTCTCAGGCCGCGATCACAAATAGATGGTTAAGTGAATCTATTAACACTTTATACGACTAACAAGAAATAACATCTAGATCCACTAACGTCATATATTTAAATAGGTTTTCTCTAATAGAGACCTTATATTGGAGAAGTTAACAAGAGAAAATAACCACTTTAGAAGGGACTCTAACTATCTTAAAACAGAGGAGGAACTGAGCTTAAAAGATTGGACGAGAGATTACTAAAAATACCACATTCAAGAAGGACGAAGTAAGTTGAGTTTACAGAAAATATGTCATCCTTATATTGATGCCATCATCACCTACCCGAAATCGAGGAAAGGGTGGCATACCAAATATCTAACAATAGATCAATAATCATCCCATGTTAGTAAACAAAAAGGGATCTCTTATACTTAAAGCCATAAATCAAGTTATCATTCACAGATACCTTAACTTATTCATATTGATCAGAGATACTAAAGAATCTAAAAAATTGGACACAAAGAATAGTGGACCCTACCCAAGGATTCTTCCAAAAGGATGTAAGAAGGCTCGATTCCAATTTTTTACAAATGTTGTCCATAAACCAATCACAATAATCCTCAATTTTAGAACCAATGAGGGACACACCTTTCCGCTAGATAGACACAGAACAAAAGTCATCAAACTTACCCCATAAGAAGGAGGAAATAACAAGAATATTATTCTAACACATAAAATATTAACCAAAAGTCAGATGATCCTGAAATAAGTTGCCACTTCCACCTAGCCAAGATGGCCAAGTTGACTAAGTGGAGATCCCAAACACCTAGACCACCTTGATGCTTAGACTTACAAACATCATAACACTTAACTCAAAAGGTCTTAGAGTTACATTTAACCCCATGTCCTGAGAAACCTGCTTTGGACCTTAACAATCTTCTTTTAAACATTGACAAACATTTTAAGAAAGGATAAAAAGAAAACAGGGACAACATTCACAATATAGTTGTGTAACATCACCCCTGGCTAACATACAAATGTCTTCACGAGTTCAGCATTCTAGAAATCAGACTAACTAGAAGTTTCCACATAGATTTAAGTTGAGGATTTTGCTCTAACGACAATCCAAAATACTTGAAGGTAAGAGTTTTTTTTTTGTGCTTAAAATAGAGAAATTCACTAGTAAAGTAAAAAAAAACATGATTCATATTTACCCTATTATGGTTGCTCTTTAGAATAACACGAATATTCAAAGTCACCTCAAAACTCTAAAAAGTGGTCTTAATCTTCTAAAAATTGTCTACTAAAGTATCCTCCAAGATAAATATTAGAGATGGGAGTTGTTCAAAACCGAGGAGTCGGCTCTAAATCCAAAGAAAATGTCAATATCTACAATTGTGGTAAAGAAATCACTAAGACCTTCAGCCACCAACAAAAGAAAGATTATAGCTTTAGAAAATCACCTTACTTAAACCCCTTTATATGTTAATTTTTTTATCGGACAACCATCAATCAAAATCGCAAGATTGAATCAATCAAAAATTGAAAATTTACTCATTATCTCTTCTACTTCTTTTAAATCAACCACACTTATAATATGATATAACATATTTTTATAGTTATTTATAATTTAAATTCACTGTAACCTGGTATTATTTTTAATTGAATATAATTAATATATAAATGTGATACACTATCAGTATATTATAATAGCTACATCTAAAAAGTACTATTTCCTATGTTCCTTTTTAAGTGTCGTTTTAAAAGAAGAAGAAAATTGTTTCTATTTAAGTGTCATTTTTATAGTTTAATGTTATCATTTGTCAATTATATCCCTACTTTCTCAATAACTCCACTTCACATTTTCCATAAAATTAATTATTTTCTCAATTAGTTATTGGAAAAAGAGAGATGATGTATGATTGAATTTATTTGGAAAGAGAAAATAAATGAGTGTATAATAGGAAAAATAACTATAATAATTCACTATCTTGGTTGAAGAGTTTTATGCTAAAATGACACTTAAAAAGAAACAGAGGGTGTATTTAACATTTATTTTAACCAACTTTAAGATAACCTTATAATAGATTGTCATGCATTAATAATGTAAAACTTTTACGATAACCATACATAATAATTTTTAAATTTATCAATAAACATTTATTTGTGTCAGGATTAGATTAGATAATAATTTTTTTTAAATAGAAAACGGTTAAGAAATGTAGTTGGGCATAACTCAACCCTATAAAACTGATTTGTAAGTTGAGAACTGCCCACACTTATAAGCACATGTTCAGGCCATAAATTATTTAATGCGGGACTCTTATCACACACCCTCACTCTCAAGATTAGACAATTGGAACATAGAAATAAATGGTGGGTGGCTCGATAGTAGAAACCATAATAGGTGGTCTACCAGATCTTAAACAAGACTCTTGATCCACCTGAGGAAATCATCATAGTTTGGCGTAAAGTTTTGAGGAGTAGTCATGAGTATCTTAAGAGAGAAAATACCACACGAACTAGATGAAAAAGACTTTGTTTGAACTGGATCACAGTTTTTCGTGAGTGAAAAATAAAATATGAGGTCGGATCTGGAACAAGGGTACGAAGACGAGTGGACGGGTGAAAAAGTCGTTGGGATTGGCCAATCGAATGAGGTGCTTCTATCAGTAGTGTTGGTTTGTCGGAAGATTGCGAGAAACAGTAGCGATGGCGGTGGTAGTGACCGGAGAAATCTGAAAACTGGTGCTGAAATGAGTCACGGTCGTGTATGAAAGGCAAACCGGAGTTATGACACTGTTTGTCAAAAATTTCTCACTGGAAGACAATAGATCAACCGGATAAAGCACGGTGACAGATTGTCTCTCAGTAAACTCTAAATACCATGTTAAAAAGAAATATAGTTGAACCTAAGTCAACCCTATAAAATCAACTTTAGGATAAAGATTATCTCCATTTATAAACACATGTTCAGACTATATCTTATCTAATGTAAGACTCTTAACAAAAGCAAGGTGAATTATATTTATAATGAATTTATTTTTTTATGCATATTTAATTTAACTTTAGTTGTGTTGCTTATGTTATTTAACAAATTTTAACTGAAAATAATTATAATAAACTATCAAGTATAGCTTATCTATAATGTGCTGCAAATATCATAATTAACTTGTAATTCAAGTAAAATCAAACTAGACTAAATCAATTCACTTCTCATTCTTATAGTTTAAACTACAATTGAAATTATACCTTTTGTATAATAAAAATTGAGAGAAAGATGCTCTAGTTCACAAAAACAGACATAACTTTCTAATGGAATGTCGGTCTTATTAATAGGGGTGTTTAAAATAAAATCGGCCTAATAGAAAATCGTAAAATTGAATCGAACCAAATTAAAATCGCAAAAAACTGCATTTAATTCATATGTGTTTGAATCATTTTCTTGCGGAACCGCGCGATTCGGTTCAATTTGCAGTTTGTATTTTACAAACTGAACAAAATCAAACAAAACCGCATTATGTTATAAAATCTTACTCACCTCTCTCTCTCTCTCTCTCTCTCTCTCTCTCTCTCTCTCTCTCTCTCTCTCTCTCTCTCTCTCTCTCTCTCTCTCTCTCTCTCTCTCTCTCTCTCTCTCTCTCTCTCTCTCTCTCTCTCTCTCTCTCTCTCTCTCTCTATATATATATATATATATATATATATATATATATATATATATATATATATATATATATATATATATATATATTTTGTATTTTTTTTTTAATTTTTTAAAGAAATCAACATGTATATTATGTGTATATTTTATCATATTTTGTATTATATTCATTTTAATTTACAAATCATAATAAAATAAAATATTGTTCATTTATAAATGTTATTTTCACAAAATATATATTTTATTGTATTCTTTGTATAATATTTATTTAAGAATGCAATCTTGTTTATATAATTCTTTAGATTTAGATAAAATTATAATACGGAATTTTATGTATCAAATTATAAAAAAAATTATGATAATATATCATTCTATATTTGTATGAATGACTTAATAATTTTTTTTTGTAAAAAACCGAATCAACCAAATTAATCTAAACCGCATTAATTTGATTTGGTTTGATTCAAATTTATTTTTAAAAACCAACTGAACTAAATCGAACTGCATATTTTTTTATCTTGCAGTTCAAATAATTTTTTATTTCAAAACCACTCAAACTACACTACGAACACCCCGACTTATTAACATTACGTGAAACTTAAGATTTATATTACTATATAAGTTAAATATAAAATTCATTCATCTTTCAGTCCATGGATGGTAACACAAGTTCAACTCGATTAGTTCATTATTTACATACAAAATATAAAATATTAGATTTAAGAATTGATGCTAAATAAATTTTACTACAAAATTTTTAAATCTTAACAATATCTTTTGAGTTTAATTGTTATACATAACTTTTTTTACTATTAATGAATCACAACCACTCAATTATAATATTTTTTTTATTAAAAAAAACTCAAATATTTCCAATAAATTAACAATTGTGATTAACTATAACTAATAGTGTAAAAAAATTTTACACCGTCAATGTATTTCAATTAAATTCATCTTTTATTTGTTGATTTCGGTAACATAGTTACTACCTCATTTAGTTTTTATATAAAATAAATACATACCTTAAAAAATTATAAATTCACTTTTTAGAAATTTTTTTTGAATAACTATGTATTAAAAAAAATTCGCAAATAACCACGTTTCGGAAAAAATTACGCAAATAACCATGTTTCAGATGACTCCCCAAAGGAGGAGCCATCTCACTTGGCGCCTACACCCATTATTTAAGGGGAGGTGTCATCTCACTTGGCGCCTAGGTGCTTAGGGCTTGCCCTAAGCCAAATGAGATGACGCCTTAGTGCATTTCTAGGGCAAATTTCGCGTTTTTTTTCAATCCGGTGCGTTGCGTATTCGATACAGGATCAACAAAATTGACTTTTTATTTAAAAAAATGATTACACCCATAAGTATTACATAAAAAAACAGATAAAAAAATAGATAAATCAGTGGTCCCCCGGAACCCGATAATGACCCCCGGTTCCGCATCCCCGTCCTCGCCTTTCCCGTGCTGGGTGTCGTCGCGTTTCCTGCTGTGGCAGGGTCGATGGCCCAGCGAAGTCAATGCGTTCCGGATCCATAAAATTAGTCAGATCTCCATATCTAGAAGATCCTCTTTGGTACAGTCGGTTACCCATACCCTCAAAATTTGGTCGTGTTGGCGGTGGGTGGGGTTCCATGGTGGGTCTGTAGCATTGATCGTTTGAGTACGAGGGGTAGAAAGGAAATGGATCTTGGGGTGTTTGGTATTGAGGATGTTGGGTGGTTTGGTGATACTGTGGTTGATGGTAAGTTGGGTCGGATGGTTCGTAATCTTCCGACATTCCCAAATCAGGGCTAAGGCTGGATGTTGAGGGGGCCATATTGGGATATACAGAAGACTGAAATTGTGTGTGGGGTATACGGGTGTGTTGGTATCGTGATTGGAATTGCGGTTGGGTGTGAGGCATATGGGGGTATTGGTACTGAGGTGGTGATTGTGGTTGGTTGTGGGGCATTTGGGTGTAATTGTGTTGTGGTGGGGACTGTGGTTGGGTGTTTGTGGTTTTGTTTCGTCTGGGGGGTTGGTGGGAGGTTGATGTGTGTTGGGTTTGTTGTTGGGGAAACGAGGGTTGTGCCTATTATGTTCGTGGGTCAACCAAATACCTTGGATGAGACACGTGTATTTCAGGGTTACTAACCGACATGTACCAAGATAAATATTGATCCGTGTGTCGCATATTACCATGATTGAGGAAAACCGAGAATTGCAAGACATGTCGGTGACGCCTCTGCCACATCTTACACCATTCTGGAGCAAAGTCTTTCCAGTTGGTAAGACCCCACTGGGCGTCGACCCTTTTGAGATGCCACGGGGACAAACAAGTCGGATCACTTGGTATCTCTTGATGTATTCCGAACTGCATCTTCACACGGTCGCTGTGGTGCATCTCCATGACATTGAACCGTATGATTGTAGTCTTGGCGCTCCAAATTGTTGCATTCTCGGGGTTTGGTTCATGGCCCAAACCCAAATATGGTCTCCAGACAAACTGCGAAAAAATTAAACCAGGTTAATGAAAACGTAATATATAAATAATTTAAATGAAGAAAAGTTTAAAGGTACGACGTACATCATCCGGGCCTAGGTGATCCAACAGATTGCGGTATAGTGCGACATTGAATCTTGGATTCTTGCCGTAATCCATACCCCTCACGCAATACCTAAAGGAAATGAAAAACATTTTATTTTTAGCATATATTTGGTGAAGAGATGAATAGTAATAAATGATATAACTTGATGACTTACTTTGTTGCATACGGGAAAATAAATGTGTTGTTGTTGACGGGGTTTAAGGACTCCATCCTCGACCAACCCCAGGCTTGAAGTAAAAAAGCGCAGCCATAAAATATACATTTTTCCTTGACTGCATTTTTGCACAAGGAACTGTATAGGTGGGCTAAAACTGCAGAACCCCAACTATACTTTCTTGTTTTTTCAAAATCTCTAAGTAAATGTAAATACATAAAATTTACGCTATTTCCCGTACTTTCGGGTAATAAAAAGGTTCCAAATAGTATCATTAGATAAGTTCTAGCTTTTATCACCCTGTCTTGCTCGGAGGAATTTTCGTTTAATTCCAAACTTGCATAATGATTTTTAAGCTCAGTGAGTAGTATACCCTGACCTCTCGCACCACCACCTTCAACCATATCCCTGCCCAACAATTCTTCACACTGAGAATTGGGTTGTTGAACTGACCTGTTAACGGCCTTACCGTCGACAGGGAGACCCAGTAACATGTACACATCTTCTAGCGTAATGGTACATTCACCTATTGGTAGGTGAAATGTATGGGTCTCTGGTCTCCACCTTTCCAACATTGCAAGAATGAACTTTGAATCAATTGTGCGGTTGGAGATCTTTATAACATGTCTGAAACCTGCGTATTCCAGATATGATACGATAAATGGGTCGGGAGCCAGGTAGTTGTGAGACCGGATTCTGAATCTTTTGGTATCCTAAGTTAATAATGCAAAAGGTGTAAGATTAAGTAAGATGAACAAAGCATTACCTGAAGTATAAAAAATGTATAACCAAAATAGAAACTTACAAATGCGGCAATGTTGTCCCTTGTGCCTCTGTGAGAATCGTCCATTGTGAGAAGAGCCATTGTTGAAAATGCCTGAGATTATGAAAGACCTGGAAAGTGTAAGAGATTATGAAAGACTTTGTAGCAGAGAGTGAGACGATTGTGGGTGTGAGAGAAGTATGTTATGCTCTGTATTTATAGGCAAAAAAATTTCATAGAGTAAGTGAGGTGGTAGCTGGTGAATGCATGCATGATAAGTGTCACTCTTACAGAGTAGGCGTAGCTAGGTGGCAGCCTTGGAGAAGGCATCTCTGCATGCATGTAACACGATTGGATATTAAGGGAGGCGCCATTGGATTTGGCGAAAGAGTACAAAAATGAAAGGTGTCGCCATCCCCATTGACAAATAAGAGGTGTCATGGGTTATAGAGTAGGCGCAGGCTAGGTGACAACCTTGGGGATGCCATTCCTGAATGCATGTAACACTATTGGAGGTGATGGGAGGAGACTTACATGTTACAGTGTAGGTGCAGAGTAGGCGCAGGCTAGGTGGCAGCCTTGGAGGTTACATCTCTGCATGCATGTAACACGATTGGATATTAAGGGAGGCGCCATTGGACTTGGCGAAAGAGTACAAAAATGAAAGGTGTCGCCATCCCTATTGGCGAATAAGAGGTGCCATGGGTTGCAGAGTAGGCGCAGGCTAGGCGACAGCCTTGGGGATGCCATGCATGAATGCATGTAACACTATTAGAGGTGATGGGAGGAGACTTACATGTTACAGTGTAGGTGCAGAGTAAGCGCAGGCTAGGTGGCAGCCTTGGAGGTTACATCTCTGCATGTATGTAACACGATTGGACATTAAGGGAGGCGCCATTGGACTTGGCGAAAGAGTATAAAAATGAAAGGTGTCGCCATCCCTATTGGCGAATAAGAGGTGTCATGGGTTGTAGAGTAGGCGCAGGCTAGGTGACAACCTTGGGGATGTCATGCCTGAATACATGTAACACTATTGGAGGTGATGGGAGGAGACTTACATGTTACAGTGTAGGTGCAGAGTAGGCGCATGCTAGGTGGCAACCTTGGAGGTTACATCCTTACTTAATTCAAATTCAGTATGACCTATTTAGTCTTACATTTATTTCACTTAATCTGTCAAACCTTCCAACCTTCAAACCTTCATACAATCAAACCTTCAAACCTTCAAACAATCAAACATACAAACCTTCGAATAACTCATAAACTTAAAACATTCCAACCTCCAAACCTTCCAACCTTCAAACCTTCAAACCTTCAAACAATCAAACATATAAACCTTCGAATAACTCATAAACTTCAAACATTCCAACCTTCAAACCTTCAAACCTTCAAACAACCCTACGCAATGGCCTCTGCACCCCAATATGTCATCAATGCACATTTCAACGGTGAAACATACATTTGTCCCACCTCTGGGTTTTTGTTTAGAGACACAGACAACATTCGATTTCTTTTAAACGGAAAAGTCAATTTCTCGTACTTCAAAAAATGATTGGAGGCTAAACTTGGACGAGGCCCGGTGACACAGATATTTTATCAGAATCCAGATTTTTTTTAAACAACCAAATAATATTTTATAAGGTTGAGGTTCAAGATGACGAGGATCTTCAGAATATGTTTTCCAGCCATGTGTATTCTGGGTACGACTCTATTGAGTTGTACATTATGTTGCGAGAGCCTCAGGTGACACAAGTGGTTGATCCTTTGGAGAACGAACAAGCAGAGGTAGATACAGTTGATGAAGAAGAAGAAGATGACGAGTTAGAGTTTGATGAAATGGTGAATGATGATTCCGACGATGATGGCATACCTAGTATTCCTGCAAACGAGATCTACACACCACCTCCGCACATGACAAACTTCAACATGGACGGAGATGAACCGTCTACTGATTTATTTTTCAATCTGTATATGCAGTCGGATGAAAACTTAAAAGAGAAGGACAAGTTTCGTAACAGAGAGGAATGCATCAGATCCATAAAAAAATTCCACATGCTCAACTCGGTCGATTTTAAGGTGGACCGTGTCAACCCAGAAAGGTACAAGATCAAGTGTGTTCACCCTGACTGTATGTTCAAGCTCACTGCATCATACAGATTAAGAGGTGATTGCTGGGTCATGGGTTCCATGACTACCCACACTTGTGTAAGTTCTACCCAATCACAGGACCACCAAAAAACTTAATTACGATCTCATTTTTCAAGAAATCCTACCACTGGTCAGCAACGACCTTTGAAGGTGAAAACCATCATCTCCCACATCACCACGGTTTTTAACTATACTCCATCTTACCGTAAGGCGTGGTTAGCAAAGACTAAGGCGATTGAAAAGGTGTACGGAAACTGGGAGGAGTCATACCAAGAACTTCCTCGCTACCTGATGCACTCAAGACTTATTCTTCGGGTACTGTTTACGTTCTGGAAACAGTGCCAGCATACGCCCAAGATGGTAGTCAACTAAACGAAAACGGAATATTCAGTCGAGTGTTTTAGGCATTTCAACCTTGCATCACAGGGTTTGCATCATGCAAACCAATTATACAAATTGACGGGACTTGGTTGTATGGGAAATACAAAGGCACGCTACTGATGGCAGTTGCACAAGATGGCAACAACAACATTTTCCCAATTGCCTTTGCCCTATTCGAGGGGGAGACCGGTGGTGCTTGGAGCTTTTTTCTGAAAAACCTGCAAACACACGTGGCTCCTCAACCAGATCTCTGTTTGATCTCTGACAGACATGCCTCCATTGAAAGTGCCTACAATAATCCTACAAACGGTTGGCATGACCTTCCTTCTACGCATGTCTATTACGTTAGGCATATCGTCCAGAATTTCACGAGGGAGATCAAGGAAAAAACACTAAGGAAAGCGGTTATGAATGCAGGATATGCATTGACACAACCCACGTTCAAATATTACCGCAACGAGATCCGTTTGTCAAATCCGGAAGCCGGTAGGTGGATCGACAATATTCCGGTGGAAAAATAGACTAGGTCATACGATAATGGCCAAAGATGGGGGCACATGACAACGAATCTTATTGAATCGATGAATGGGGTATTCAAAGGCATACGAAACCTCCCGATCACTGCATTGGTAAAATCTACGTATTTTAGGATGGCTTCGTTGTTTGCCAAAAGAGGTGAAATATGGAATGCGGTGTGCAATCTGGACAACTATGGAGTGAAAGCTGCATGAAGTACATTAAGGCAGAAAGTGCCAAAGCCAACACTCATATGGTTATATGGTTTGACCGACACAGCCACAACTTCATTGTGAGAGAAACAATCGACCACAATGAAGGCCTGCCAAGACAAGAATATAGGGTCATACTACATTCTCGTTGGTGCGATTGTGGCAAGTTTCAAGTCTTTCGTATGTCTTGCTCTCATGTCATTGCCGCTTTAGCTTATACCCATCAAGACGCGCTACAACTTCTGTCACACATTTACAAATCTGAAACGTTGCTCAATGTTTACAACAACAGCTTTCCTTTGGTAGCAAAATCAGATTATTGGCCTGCATACGACGGCGAAATAATGTGGCACAATGACCAAATGCGAAGGAACAAGAAGGGTCGTCCCAAAAGTAAGCGCATCACAACCGAAATGGACGAACTTGACAAGCTGGAAAGAAAGTGTGGTTTATGCCGCCAGGTCGGACACAATCGCAAAAATTGTCTGAATCGAGCGTCTGCCTCGACCACATAAAAATTGTAATACATAAAATCTTTCCTTAATTATGTTGTAAACATTAAGGTTTTTCGTTAACAGTATTTGCTACAATAAATATTGCACGTACAAGAAAAAAAATACGATATTCCGTCTACGAAATTACAACTGTTAAAACAATTTCATCTGACCCATGCATCATCAACATTACGTTGCTGTCTGTTTTGACTTCCTCCAACCATACATTAGGTCTTCATGTCGCATGTGAGGTTGTTGTTCGTTTTTGCTGGATCCTTCAAATTTTTCCCCCTCCACAATGTCTCCATCTAGCCATCGCATCAACTCCCGCTTCAGACGCTCCATGGAGTGAATGTGCCAGAATTTCATTTTCATCGCAGGTTTCGTGGCGGAGAAGATAACGTAACCATCTCTGATAAAAATCATGGGCGATGTCATGACGCAAATAACAGAGTAAAAAATAAGAAAACAGTGCGAGAAAGTGTGAGAAATGACGGAGAAACGGACGGATTATTTATAAAAACAACATTTTACCCTACGAGCCAAGTGAGATGGCACCTCCTCTCACTTTTAAAATGCATGTGCCATCTCACTTGGCTAAAAGAGAGAGGAGGCGCCAAGTGAGATGGCACCTAAGACAAAACTCTAAGTGGAGGCGCCAAGTGAGATGGCTCCTCCTTTGGGGAGTCATCTGAAACATGATTATTTGCGTAATTTTTTCTAAAACGTGGTTATTTGCGGGGAAAAAATTTAATACCTAATTATTGCAAAAAAAATTCCACTTTTTAACCAACTATTATAAACAAAAGGGATCTATTTGCCCAGTTTGCTTATTCAAAATTGAGGACCGGTGAACTCATTTTGGCTACTTTGTTGAGTAAGCCTCGAGTCTCAACATTTCCCATAACTACTAATCTTCCATTTCTTGTCTTCCATTTAGACTAATGCCTCAACTAAAATTTAATATCCCAATTCGTTATTCTTTAGGAGTTTAGAAAGAAACTATTCGTATATTACTAACAAATGTAGGTGAAAACCTTCTTTCACATAACATGATATTGCTTGAAGACATAAATAACAAAAGTCATTTGTGGTAGTCTATGTTAGCCAACGACAAATATGCATGAATTCGATTTAACTTTAAAAAAAATGCCAGTTCGGCTCCAACTCTTTGGTACCGTAAACAATTGGTGGGACTCTAGTATTGGTGTAAAATTTCACTAAAACTAATTATTTTCCATTCTTTTTCTCAGACATCAAGCCTTGCTCTAAAAGCTAATGCTACAAGATTAAATAAATGGGTGGAGTCAATTATTTCATTACCACCACAAGATTTGAAAAAATAATGCGACAGAAATTATTTGCTTCTGCAGCCGTTTGGACCTGAGTAAAAAGAAAAGCTAATTGATGGCGGGCTGCAAATGTGACGTAAATTGTATTGCACCAAAGCAAAGCTTTGGTAGTTCGCATATTTGCTAGAACCAAATATCATCAACTTCCATGAGATTCATCCGTCGATATCTGCAGGGTCGTTGATCTCCTGTAAATCAGCAAAAGAGTGACCGTAAGAAAATTATCAAAAGTAAAAATCTAGAAAAAGGTTTGATGGTCAATCAAGACGTAGCACATGCCACAAGCTAAAATAGTCATTAATGCTGGAAAAATAAGAATGTGGAGGCATCATTAATAGTCCCCATGCTCTTCAGGTCAGCATACTGTGTGTGAGGCATCTGTTTTATCGAAAATTACTTTCCTTCATAGAAGCATTATCAACTTATTTAATATTGTCAGCTATTAGTTATTGTTAGCAATACACTGAATCAATTGTGCTTATCATCCGGCAGGGTAATTGAAGTTGTGTGTTATCTGATTACTCCACCAATGAGTGCATACAGAGAAGAAACCACGGTTTTACAGTGTATTTGGTTTAGGAGAACTAAGGACGAGAGTTACAAATTATTGTTTTCTATAATTTTATTTGTCTATACTTAATCGCACTAATTGTATTTCTATTGGTGTTACAATAAATACATTAAATGCCTGTTACAATAAATACATTGAATGCCTATTGAATAAGCAATAATCTAGTAAGTTGTGTACTCTATGAATAACTATCAATCAATCTAAAACGTCTGAAGGCTTAGTTGATTCTAACCCTCCTCTCCCCAAACTCGGGCATACATGACATATGCGCCAAGCTTGTCACAAATAGATTCGACAGAAAGCTCTCTAAAGGATTTAGTAAATATGTCAGCCAATTGAACCTTTGAACCAACAAAATCAGTTATGATTTCTCCTAAAAGAAACTTACCTCTTACAAAGTGAGAACTGATCTCTATATGCTTAATTCTTTTATGAAAAATCAGTTTAGTGCAGCTTAGTTGTCTTGTCACAGATTAGTTTCATTGCCTGACATCTCCTAATCTCCTAATTTGAGTTGTTGGAGAAATCGTCTAAGCCATGTGAGTTCACATTCCTTTTGTTGTCAATGTGGTGGTTAGCCAATTTCTAAGTGCTTCCCGTAATGACCGGTGGAACGTTAAAATATTTTTTGGGTCCACTAAAGTGTTTTTTGGAAGCTGAAGTTGCTCAATAAAGATTGGCTAATACTCGGGCGAAAACATGCTTTAATACCATATTGTTTTATGAAATTTTTGTGTCTATACTCATATTACACTAATTGTATTTATAATTGTGTTACTAGGAATACTAATAATAAATCTAGCATACAGGTTTACTTAATTCTAACAAAGAGAAAAGAACCACTTCTCTTTGGATCATTGATAAAATGTTGAAGAAAGATCAAACATAGGCGGGCCCTACCATTTGTTTTTATTTCTTCGCAAATCAGCGAAGAATGTGGAGGGAAGGTTTATTTTATTTGCTTTCCATTTGTGTCCCTTTGCTCTGGCTATGAAATGTCATTGTATACATTTTATTTGCTCTTTCCTGTTCGGGATGATATTTATTTGTGTAACATGGTTAATACCAAACATATGGTACAAATCATTTTAATTAATACAATTAATATAATTAATCATGAAATTAATATAAT
Organism: Vicia faba; assembly: GCA_948472305.1. Classification (NCBI taxonomy): domain Eukaryota; kingdom Viridiplantae; phylum Streptophyta; class Magnoliopsida; order Fabales; family Fabaceae; genus Vicia; species Vicia faba. The sequence goes on from OX451739.1 coordinate 1,584,516,865, forward strand.
TAATCATGTAATTAATAAAAAACTGAGAACAGATTAAAAATTAAATATCATGAAATGAGTCTTTTCCTAATTTAAGGGCATAATTGTAGTTTTAAATGCAATTGACGCTTGTTTCTTCTGTTTCTCTTCTTTTTCTCTTATACCAAACACAATCAAATCTAATATATTTCATACCTCTTTCTCTCTTCTCACACTCTCCCTCATCTCTTTCTCTCTTCACAACTAAACGCAGCCTTAAGGATTATACTGAACTCGTTTTATCTGATGATTACAGTGTGGTTCACAAACACCGTAGAAAGTTTTAGGTGTGGTGATTTGTTTGGAAATTAGTGTTGGGTGGCTTTCTGTTTCTCTTGGGGTCGGGTGGATATTTTGTTTTGTTAGTTGTTTCAGTTGGGTTCATCCTCTGTGCTAATTATTTTGCGGTCTTTTTTTGGCCCTTGTGCAAACTGTGTTGGTTATATAAAATTGTTTGGCTTATTAAAATAGTGTGGCTGTTATTGGCGTTGTGTTTTTTCTGTCGGTTTAGAAGGAGAGGTGATTCCTTGTCAAAGGGGAAACCCAGTGTTTGTAATTGAAATCCAACCTAAAACAAGATTCTATCAGTAATGAATTCAGAATTGTGTTTAATTCTTGAGTCCAACCGAATGGGGGCAAAAAGAGTTGTCTGAGTTTGAATCATGATTGGGAGATCATTGGAATTCTACATCAGATATCTCATAACTAAGGATTATGCTTCTGAATCTTCAGTTTCTTGGGATCATTCAGTAGGCAACAACTCCAACCCCAACATTCTAGTAAGATGGAAATAGTTGCTGAGCATCTACTCACACACCCCACATCCAGCAACGCCTCTCCCCCCAAAAAAAGAAACAAAGATAATGGATACATTTTGAATGCTATCATCCTCTATCAGCAGTCTGGATATATAACTAATAGGGCTACCCTGTGACTCCAATGACATAAATACCCATGTTTTGAACCAAATATACATGGAAAACCAGTTCAAACGAAACATGCATTTTCAACACATCCAACCCAAGAACCACCACCCAATAAATTAAGAAACAAGCCTATACAACCATGGAAAGGAACAGTCTGGCAATAAACAAATTCAAAAGTTCATACTTAAATTTGTATTGTACCTTATTCTCAATTACTACCCCATCTGGAATTTCCAATTTTGAGCCAGGTTTTGCAGCAATAGTCACTTGTCCCTGATAGTGTGTATAAAGGGTCAGTAATGCAAATACACTGAGAACCCATAAAATTTTCAAACAGTAGTTAAGACAAACTAAGCCAACACAATTATATAATATGTACAGACAATGACATGAATTTGGCACCACAAACTGGTTAAATATCTGGAATTTCATTGAATTTGAATTCTTACAAGCTATAACAGGAGTTCCACTTCAGGTTGAGCTAATATCAATTTTCGATTCCGCATGTCAAGCGGAAAATTTGCCAATTTTTTAGTAAGTGGAACAGTTGAAGGAAATTTGGCAGAGAGAAGGAACAATCCTAAATTTTGTTAGGTCATGATGCTTATTCCAACTATCTCTAGATATTCTAGATCTCTTTTAGAGTGTTACGTGATCTAGAATATCTTATGGTCCAGTAAGCATTAAACATAAACATGCTAAATAAAGCTCAGGAATTTGACAAAGTTGTTTAGAGTGAGTCCCATATTGAGGTCATAAGTCCTGAAAAAGTGTTTATATGTTAGAGACATCCCTCACCACCAACCGATTCATAGGATTGAGTAAAGCCCAACCCAAATTTTAAGAAAGGTAACCGTTAAGAGTTTGATCATTGGCATTGCAACCCCTTTTATACTAAAACAGAGCTGAATTTCAGCACAAGGAAAATTGAGCCTGTGTGTTGTCCATGATTTTCTTTTTCAAACCCAAAGGATTCTTACATGAGGGTACAAATTAAATCTTAGCCTATATTATAAGCTTAAGCAGTTAGTCATTTGAGGGAGAGGGAGTTGCCACTAAGATCAGAAATATCTTCAAGCAAAACTGCTTTAACTTCCCACATATGAGATAACTTTGTATCCTAATTCCTAAAGGTAGCTAAATCATCTCTTCTGATAATCTGAATAGAAGACTATGATTGCATATACAGAATAGCAGAAGATTGATGCTAAAAGTAATATTGAATTAAAACGATATAACTAACTTGGTCACATCAACAAAACTACATGACATAAAAGGTAGATCTACGGTTTCCACCTGTACAAGTATTATTCTCGTCAATACCAAGTTTGGACCCACTTATGTCAATAAATCAATTTCAATATTGTATTACAACTGTAAGTCTTTTGACATAAAAAAAAAAATCCATTTTTTTAACGATTTTAGAATTTTCCTCTCCATCTTTTAGTAGTATTGAACTTTCACTACAAGCTTAGCAAGATCAAAAACTCAATCGCCTTATGTCAAGTTCCTATGACACTATGCATCTCACTCGCGGATGAAAAAGAGGGGAGAGAGGGGGGATGATAACGCATGCTACCATGATATTCAGAAGTACAAAAGAGAACAAAATATCAATCTTGTGCAACAAAAAATAAGCTTTCCCTAATATTAAGAAAAAGGACAAACAGAATACTGCATGTAGTTCTCAGATTTATACAAAATACCAAGTGTAACCCAGACACTCCAGATAATTAAAGGGAATTCAAAGCAGCTACTCAATATGCAAGATGATTGACTGAAAAAGGAATATCTAGCATACCTTTAAAGTAATATTAGATCCAAACCACACATCACCTCTCACTACCAAACTATCCAACCCGGTGATACTTGGAATAGATTTGAACCGACGTTGGAAATCATCAATCTGAGAATGGAGCATATACAATGCATAAGAAAGGGGATGCCCAGTATAAAAACCTAATAATAGGTAAGATGAGGAATCAGAATTTTTTTACCTTTGCAAATTCCGGTCCCAAGTCAATCACAGGATTTAAAGGGTTGGTTCTAGCGGGATTACGAGTTAAAACACCTTCTCTATAAGTGTATAGATCTGACTGCAAGGATGCATAATTGATGGAGGGGGATCAGTCGTGTAAGTACATTTTTCAGTAACAAAATTTACATAGAAATTAGGTCTGCTACCTGTAGAAGCAGTAAATCCGAGGTTGCGTCCAAGGGAAGAAAACGAGACTCGGGTGTTGAGACACCGATTACATTATCAAAGAACTGGGATACAAAAATAGAGAGACAATACATTAATAACTGCAATTAGTAACTTCATACCTAACATGAAAAAAGCTTCTTCAGTACCAATCAACAGTTTATTTTCACTAGTTTTTTTCTCCTAAGATGCAAAGAACAGTGTGATTAATGACATCACTCAACGTTTATTTCAATTAAGCTTGCAAAAAATTACAAGATGCTACAAATGAGTGTTTATATAAAGTATAATTTATATATTGTCGTTTCTACATACTTTTTGTATGTTTTCTCTTTTGGTCCTCATTGTTTTAGTCTCTACAAACAAAAAGAAGAACATGGAAACTAAAACAAAACAACGGTGACAAAAATGAAAAACCAATATATTACAAGGGGCATTTTGCGAGAAAAAAACAACATAAACACCAAAAAATAAGAACGCCACACAGAGCCAAAATATAAATAATCCTAATAAGATTCTAAATACCAAAAAGTCTCCTAATTCCCAATGTACCCTGGACCTAAAGTATAGTCCCTAGCCCCCCGCTATTTTACAACAAGAATAGTATATTAAGAAAAAATCTAACTCTAAGAAATTGTAATTTAAATTTGATATACAAAAATATATTAACTAGTCTGATATTTAGGGATGCAACCGCTAATACTATGGTCTTAAATTTGAAGCAGTCGTCTTATTATAATACCTAAGCAAAACCCTTTTTAGAAAAAAGACACCAGGAAAAAGCATAAACAATAATGAATATACCTGTACTGCCGATTCAGCCTTGGTTTCTTGCCGAAGAGTTTGATCATAGTCACTCCCCTGGGAACAGTAACCCTTTCAATTCATTTGTCAGAGTTAACAGTAGAGTACTGAACTAATAATAGGGAATGGTACCTTCAAAATTGAGGGCTTCTTGGGCTTTAGTCTATTAGTATCAATTAGTCTCTTAATGGCTCTTAAACTCACCCACCTATACAGAGGACAACCCATGAAATCTACTACATTTGGTAAACTTAGGTAAGAAATTGAACGAAAACCAGCAGTTGACTCACATGTTTGTTGTATCTATGAGTTTGAATTTGTCCTTCAACTGAAATCAACCAATCAGGGAAAATAAACAAAAATATAAAAGATAAATTGAGTCACTATAATACTCGCACAAATCTTGTTGGCAACCTAGTATAAAACTTCTAAAATTATTACATATTTTTAAAACAAAATAATACAAATATTTGTGAGTTATGGCGAAAAATAAAAAGACTTACGTGTTTATCTTGGTTTTGAGCAATCTCCTGAAGCTGGACAGATTGCAAAACTTAAAATGGTTAACTCACTCTGTTCAAGTTTACTAGTAGCAACAAAATCTCCTGATCACGAAATAAGTATTTGACTAGAATTTACTAGGACCTGATTCAGGAGTCATGACCTAGACCACTAATAAGTGCAATGGACTCACATCAATCATAAAGTGTGTTTAACCATAGCATTTTCATACTGTAAATGAAAATTTGAAGAGCCTCTTTGATTTGTTTCTATGTCATGTTTTAATTTTTATTACAAAACTGCTATGTCGAGTCAGTTTGAGGATTTGCATAGGAAACAGTAAAAATAAAAATAAGTCGTTTCACTGCTTTCTATGCAGAACTAAGGAAATAGGAAACAAACTGAGAACAAACAGACATTTTTTTGTAATTACAGACAAAAATAAAAATCAAATAGACTTATCTACAAAAATCTTTGTTTATTAGAAAGACGCTTTTCCAGTTTAGAATTTATACAGCCACATGGTAAATCTAGCACAAATACTAAAGAACAATTAATTTAGCATCAGACAGTTACAAGCCCAATAACAAATGTTAAGGACACTGACTGAGGGAGGAAAAGTAAATGAAGAGAAAATACACCTTAAAATTCATTGGAGTTAAGATCAAATTAGATGAATGGCTTGGTGTCACCTAAAAAAAGCAAAAGGAAAGAAAATGAACCTGGTAACTCTGATACCTTAAAAAATGAAGTGGCAGTTTTACACGACAGATGAAAATAGTTTTGTTTACCTCCATGCAATAATCAATAGTATTTGTCATCAAATGATTTAATATATCTACAAAATGTAGTTAAGGCTGACAAAAATCAAAATGTTGAGTCTCAATGCTCAGTTATGAAGTTGTGACCTCAAAGAATATTATAGTTCATGATTAAAATTATATGAAGGATACTTGGATCAACAACTGTTGCCACATTGTCGGACTTCATCACAAGGATATACTCCTTTCCCTAAAAAAAATACATGAAAAGATAGTAAGAAATCCACAAACAAATATGAGCACATCCTAAATCCTAAATATGTACATATTTGAGTACGTTCCAATTGCAGCTTGTGCTTTTACTGTCATATAATGCAATTAAGTGTCTTACAGCTCAAGTTTTAAAGTTTTAAAGTTTTAAATGAGTGGGAAAAAGGAAATGTATGAAGAGTGCTCGGCTGCATAAAAGCCCATACCTGTGATAATAATAAATCAAGGGTTCCATCTATCATTAGTGAACGGAATATATCACCATCGTCCACTGTTTGCCTATACACATGTAATTAGTGGGTTACTTTCAAATGAGAATATCTACCATGTAAGCAATTTTCAAATCATGGAGAAAATAATTCAATATCTAGAAACATATTTTGACAGCTAGGCATTGTCATTTCGACATCCCTAATTTACAGGCATTAAATATTTACTGTTAATATTTTGTTCATATTAAATTGGAAAACTCTGCGTACTCTGTAGTATTTTATGATAATAAGACTCTCTCATTTCTTTATAAAGTTGAATATTTTATTAACAATCCACTAAATAATACTCCCTCCGTCTCACAATAGGTGTCCTCTTTCCTATTTTTATTTGTCTCAAATTATTTGTCTTTTTAGAATACCAATGTGATATTTATCATTTCTTTCTATTAACTTACCTTTATTTATTGTATTTTAATTCATGTAACTACTCCACTACGTATTATCAATAAGGTTATTTTAGTAAATAACACTCGTTTTATCATTGAAATCAACACAATTAATCATTATCTTAAGAAGTGTGAAAATCTCAAAGAGAACACCTATTGTGAGATGGAGGGAGTAGTTATCTTCCAAACAATTGGAAGAAGAGGAAGACCTAGAAAGACTATAAGAGAGGTTATTAAGAAAGATCTAGAGAATAACGATTTGGATAGAAGCATGGTCCTGGATAGAAATTATGGCGAAAGTTGATCCATATAGTCGATCCCACTTAGTGAGACAAGGCTTGGTTGTTGTTCCATCATTAATGTCATTCTAGAAAATCTAGGTGAGAGGGAATAACAACAGTGAAGCGGTGAATCTGAGAATAAGCAGCATCACAACTAATTAAAGGAAATTTGCAGCTAAATTATTACATGCTTTAATTTGTTCATGTCGAACCTTATGCTTTCAACAAATACCCAAAAAAATATACAAAAGCATCTCTGATGTGTCTACGTATGGTGGTGTGTGCATCTAAATTACTGCTGTTAACTAGGACATGTGAAGGTAGTAGTTATCTCAATATTTTTAAAATAACCCTAATACTAGACCTAGTAATAGCCAACGTTTAGAGCTGAACTTAAGATCCCTTACTCTACAAGTGTGCATATGATTGAACATCTAAAATTCAGTTAAGAGACGGATGTTTGGAAGAAGACATACACTTCCTCTTTGCTGCAATGTTCGCCTGATAATGTTAACTCTGGATGTTCACCCTGGATACATTATGATGCATGGATCATGAGAAATCACAAATCAACATCAATTCATTCAAAAAATATGGAACAAATGCAAACCTGCTTAAAAGTATGCACATCAATGCTTGATTCCGAATACTTTTCCAAAACCTATGGAAGATGATGAAGCTGAAAACTTCAATAATGGTAGAGGTAGTAATACAATCAAATATGGAAGAAGTTGACACGGTATTTCACCTTTAAAGTACTATCGTGAGTGTCATCTTTGTTAAAAATAAATAATGGAACCTGGCATCCATACTTGGAGTTGAGGGTCTACAGAAAATTACAACAGTAAAGTAATCAAAATCCAAAAATAACAGTCAATGGCAACGATATGTTAACCGAAAATAAGAATTACAGATACTATATGAGGTATATGCACAATCTGGAATAAGCCAATTAATATTTGTAGCAGGCTAATACATGCCAAGGAATAAGCCAATGACTAGCAGAGGAAAATGATATTGTAAGTGTGTGAATACCATAACTACTATATCAAGTATAAATATCTGACCTCAATCTGGTTAATGATCAAGTCAAGAAATGTCTTTCCATCACCAATATCTATTGCAGATCTACATGAAACAGATAAATATCATAAGTGTAAATTCGTCAATTGTGGCATTTTGAATAATCCATGGATGGTGGAAGCACGAACAAACAAGGGTGTGAAAATGACCTTAAACATGTGATGCATATGTAGATATGAATAGGAGAATGCTTACTTGGGGTTTTCAAAACCCATGTTACTTCCGGAGTCATGATTGACCTTCAAAACAACAAGCTTGTCCAAAAGTTTCTTAGTTTCTTCTATATCTGCTTTCAATGTGAAATTACTCAACACTACTATTAAGAATGATGCAAAGAAAATAGAAGGCACTAAAGTTCCTCAATTATGGTTTACCTTCAGGTAAGGGTGCTAAATCATCGTAGGGTATAACAGTGAAGCCAACCTTAGCCAATTTATTTTTGCGCTTCTTATCTTCAATTCTGATAGCTTCTTCTCTTTACAGTTGATTATAATAACAGAATCATTAAAAGAAATGATAAAACCAAACAGTAATGTGAATGAGGCAAGGCAAATGAGTATACCTAAGATCAATTTTGGGATTAGAGAGCTGCAAGTTGTTCTTCTCGAGAAGCAATGTTTTGGTAATTAAATTACAAAACAGATAGACAAACTGAACAGAGGGATTAACAGGAATAGGATAAGCAATGCGGCTGAAAGTATGAAGAGGCATAGCAGAATCGACGAGAGCCACAATGGGAATCTGAAGTTTATAAGCCTCGTCGATAACAGAAGATTTACTCTCAGTATCAACAATAACAATGCAATCGGGAGGCTGCGTGGGACCGAAACAAAGCTTCTTGTTACGAGATCGAAACTTCTTAGGGCTGTTACAGTTGGTTAGGAATCCACCAGTGCGCCAGAGAGAATTGGAAGAGGGACTATAGCAGTCAACTTTTTTGGTCATGAGCTCGAAGATTTCGTCGAAGAGAGGGTTGGTGTTGATGAACATGAAGCGTCCGTTTTGGCGAGCGAGGGAAGAGATGAAGTTGAAAGCGCTACGCATGCAGATTAAGGTCTTATCGGAATCGATAATGGCCATTCGGTTGCGGAAACCGTATGTGTAGTCTTTGAAATGGTGAGTAGCGACTTGACGCCCGATGTGGGCGTTGGTGCTCAGTAGCTTCTGAATCACTGCAGAATGAATCGTCATGATGATGATGATGATGATGATGATGATGATGATGATGATGATGATGATGATGATGATGATGATGATTCTCGATTGATTGGAGTTGAAGTAGAAATTGGAATTCCGTTACTCTTGCATCGGCGTTAGGGTTTTCAGCTTTTCGAACGCTACCTCCCTCCGGCCACTATCTTGCTCTTGTTGCGGCTGTTGTATTTTTGTCCAAATCTTCCCACGTTTTTTTGTAATTGCCCCACTATTTTCTCAATTTAAGGATTTTAGCCTCACAAATGTTTTGTAAATTAGATTTAACACCTACCCATCTTTTTTATTAAATTATAAATTATTTTATGATGATTGAGATTTGAGAATTAATTTATATATAATATTTAGGATTGGACAACGGACGGGTTTGGCCAGGCTCGGACTCAAAGCCTTCCGTCGATCAAATTCAGACTAGTAAGGTGATAGTTAAAACTGTTGAAAGTAATTTTTTGTATCGAAGTAATTTGTTCGACAGAGATAAGGGAGTGTCGAAAATATTTAATTTGTTTTAGAAGTATGAAAACTGTTTGTTACACATAAATTTGTTTTAGATTTAGATTTAAATTTGACTTAGATGTAAAATAGATGGATTTGATTTAGTTCCAAAATAGATATTTTGAATATTTTTTTTAGTTTTAGATTTTGGTTTAGAAACCAAGTTAACCTAAATCTATAAATAGATGAAGTAATTTTTATTTTTGTAATCAAATCAATCAAGTTGTATTCACAGAATTTGCAATTACAATTGTAAGTGAATAAGAAGTTGTTCACAGTTTGTTGACAGAGAAAAACTCTACAGAAAAATCATTGTTCTCTTTTCTTCTTGAATTTTTCTTTCATTGTTATTGTGTGGTGATAATAATTTTATGTATCAAAATTGATAGAATTTCATCATAGATTTTGATGAATTTCCAACAAAAACGAATCACGAATTTTCAGGTAAATTTATTCAGATTGAATGAAAGAAAATAGATTATCAATATTGATAAAATATGTGTAAAAAAATCTCAATTTTATTTTTTCTAAAAAAGAGTGAAAAAAGAATGAGACTCATAGTGAGAGACAAGTGAGTGAAAGGTATTGTTTTATGAATTATATGTTTAATTTTGTTATCTTTGTAACTATTACTTTTGAACTTGAAAATAAATATAGCAGGATGAAAAAACTCAAATGCAGTCAAACAAATTGAATATGTCACTAGTCACTTAAATAATACACATGTATAATAAATTTGAAGTTTTTCAAATGCAAATAAGAGTATGATTATCTGTGTTCTTTGAGAGTTCCTACACATTTATTAAAGAAATTGTGTCAATAATAAATGGATATTTCACTTGTTTTCACGTTCCTGAACTAAAGCACGTCCTCATACTAAAGCACGCTTCTACACTCCAATTAAGTGGGTCATGATAATAAATTAATAAATAAAATTGCAAGAATGTAGTTGATTTGTTTTAAATGTGGGACTCATTTTAAATTTTTTGATGAGTTACATGGATATTTGAGAATTGAAGATGGGTTGTTTAAAAAATTGAGAAGTATAAAATAATATAAAAAATTATGTGGGTCCTATTTAAAGAACCCAAATGGGTATGATGGATGTGGATGCTCTAAGAGATTGAATACAACATTAATCACTTAAATAATACACATGTATAGACATCATTAATCCGTTTGAAATCGATTTTTCCATTTTATGAACTCGTCAACCATTATAATCCCCCTGTTTATGTGATTTTAATTTCGATTTTTCAGTTTCGGATGGGTGAGCAGTTCTTGTCCACCAATATTCATACATTTCAATCTAATTAAACATTTTAAGAGACAAAATTATGATAGATTCTCAACACTCAAAATAGATAATACTTTATAACGACAGTTGTCAATATATTTGAGATTGATCGAAACACGTATCATTATATTCAAAGATTTTATTCTCTCTGATGTTTTGTAAATTAGATTTAATACCTACTCATCTTTTTTATTAAATTATTTCATGTTGAAATTTGAAAGTAGTTTTACATTGTTTGGTTGAGATTCGAGAATTAATTTATATATAATATTCACATATTTCAATCTAATTAAACACTTTAAGAGATAAAATCATGATGGATTCTCAACACTCAAAATGGACAATTCTTTATAACAGCAGTTGTTAACATATTTGAGATTGATCGAAACGAGTGAAGATTCTCTCCGTTTCTCAAAAGAAATGAAGAATATAATTTTTAATGTTTTCATGATATATATGATAAATTATACAAACTATATTAGGATGGTTCTCAAATTTTTTTAAATAACTAAATAGTCTCTCACTTTATTTGATTTTATTATGTAATTCACTTTGCCAAGTTTGATTCTCAAAGTAATAAGCAACAAAATGAATAGAATCCAACCGTTTTTTTATGAGAAACAAAATGAGAAAAAACGTACATGTTAAAATGTATGTCCTATAACGCACTTATACTATGTGAAATATTATATCGAGCTTTATTGAGTTGAAGAGTAGTTTCTGATTCGACAAGATTTATGCATGTCGTCGAATTATGTGTACATGTTGATGTCGAAGACCTACATACTGTAATCGAAGAGTGTTCTAGTATGTGGGTGTCGAAATGCTAGGGTTGTTAGTACTTCCAATTGAGCGTGTTTGTTATGTCCAATTGTTTAAGTTAGCTTGTACCCTAAGTTAGCTTGTAATGGGTATTTGTGGAAAAAACCCATTAGTTTAGTATGTTAGGCTTATTATAAATAGCATATTAGTCTCTCATCATTGCATACTACAAATAATAATTTAGAGTCAGAAGGTTATTTGTTATTCTTGTGTACTTGTAATCTTGATTTAAGAGAAAGTAAAGAATAGCAGTTAATAACCAATTCCTTGTTTTTCTTCGTGTTTTTCATTATTTTTTATCCTTGAGGGTTTCTTGCCTTGAAGAACCTTGTTATACTTGGTTTCAAAGGTATCGTGTTTCACAACAAATTGGAGTGGTGAGCGTGGAGAATATGAAAGCCTCACTGGTTCAGCAGGGTTGTTTGGAAGCATTGAAGGGAGCAGCGTATATGGACGTTGCGTTAACGGAAAAAGAAAAGACAACCATGATAGAGAAATCCCACAGCGTAGTATTCTTGAGCCTTTGTGATAAGGTTCTTCGATAGGTATCAAAGGAGACGAAGGCGTCAGGGTTATGAGTGAAACTTGAAAGTCTGTACATGACCAAATTGCTGGTAAATCGACTCTACCTGAAGCAAGCTTTATATTCGTCCAAGATGATTGAAGATAAAATGTTGGTCGAGAAGTTGAATATGTTCAACAAGCTGATTCTTGATCTTAAAAATATTGATGTGAAGATCGATGATGAAGATCAAGCGTTGTTGCTATTGTGCGATTTGCCCAAAATACATGATCACTTCAAAGAAACTCTCTTGTATGGAAGGGAGACCCCGACCTTTGAAGAAGTTCAATAAGCCATGTACTCTGAGGACTTGAATGAATGAAAGGAGCATAAACCTTCGATGGTTGGTGAAGGTTTGGCCATTAAGGGAAAATTCTTGCGAAAGGATGGTAAGTTCGACAAGAAGAAAGGTAAAAGTCACCAAAAGTCTTATAATGGGGAAGCATCTGTATTTGATGTTATCATTGTAAGAAGGGGGGTCACACAAGAAAGGCGTGTCCTGAACGCCTGAAATATCGTGGAGGTAAGGATAATGGCAATGCAGCCATTGTTCAAGATGATTTCGACTCATTTGATGTTCTTGTGGTTTCATGCAGCGACTCAAGAAAAGAGTGGATTCAGGTTGCACTTGGCATATGACTCCAAACAAAGACTTGTTTAAGGAATTATGTTATCGAGATAGTGGATCTATATTGCTGGGAAACAATAAAGCTTGCAAGATTGAAGGTGTTGAATTTGTGAAATTCAAGTTCCATGATGAGTCAATAAAGTTGTTGAGTGAAGTCAGGTATGTACCTGATTTGAAGAGAAATATGATTTCTCGGTGAACTTTACAAGAAAGGAAATGTTCTCCAGGGAGAGAAAAACATCCTAAGAGTCATGAAGGGGTTGAAGTAAGTCTTGAGAGGCATGAAGAAACAAGGCTTGTATACCCTTGAGGCTGAAGTTGTAAGGGGTTCGATAAATATTGTATCCACGGAACCTTTGTCGAAGACAGAAATTTGGCACATGAGATTGGGCCATGTCAATGAAAGGGGTCTGGTTGAATTAGGGAAACAAAATTTGCTTGGTGGAGACAAAGTCGAAAAGTTGGAATTTTGTGAACCCTATGTACTTAGAAAATCTTGTAGAGTGAAGTTCAACAAAGGCAAATAAATAACACATGGATCCCTTTATTATATCCATGCTGGTCTTTGGGGGCCTGCAAGGTGTCCATCACATTCAAGAGCAATATATTTTCTATCCATAGTAGATGATTATTCCAGAAAGTTATGGATATTCATCTAGAAGACTAAGGATGAAACTTTTGAGAATTTCAAAAGTTGGAAGACTCTCGTCAAAAATCAAACTGGCAGAAAGTTCAAGAGGTTGAGAATCAATGATGGCCTTGAATTTTGCAATGAGGCTTTCGACAGTTTTTATGCTACTTCTGGTATTGCAAGGCACAGAACTATTGCAGGTACTCCACAACAAAATGGTTTGGATGAAAGTTTTAATCAAACTATTTTGGAGAAAATTATATGCATGTTGACTAGTGATGGGTTAAAGAAGGTGTTTTGCGTTGAGGTTGTTTCGATAGTAATATATTTGATAAACATATGTCATTTGATTGCGTTAAATATGAAGACACCTAAAGAAGTTTGGTCGGGACATCCACCAGATCTCGACAAACTAAGAATATTTGGTTGTGTAGCCTATGCTCACACTAGGTAAGACAAGGTCGAACCTAGAGCTCTGAAATGCATGTTCATGGATACCCTGAATGATTCAAAGCTTATAAGCTATGGTGCCTAGAGCCAGGTCACAAGAGGATTATCACTAGTCGAGATGTAGTTTTCAATGAATCTAAAATGGCTTTAAAGAAAACTGATGATGTTGATCGAAGTGCAGAAATATCTGATAAAGAGTTGGAACAGGGAGGGATTCATGTTGAGGTGGAGCAAGTTGATGTTGAATTATGTATCCCAGATAAAGTCGAAGAAGAAACAAAAATTGCTGAGGAATTTGAGGAAATTATTGATGACTACCTATCGGCAAGAGATAGGACGAGAAGAGTCATCAAGCCACTTCAGAGACATGGGTATGCAGATCTTATAGCTTATGCCTTAATCTTTTCAAGTGAGATTCTAGACGAAGAACCTAGATACCATAAGTAAAATATGAGGAGTCAAAATAAGACAGAATGGCTGAAGGCCATGGATGATGAGATGAAATCTCTTCATGATAACAACACTTGGGAACTGATCAAGAAACCTGTCGGAGTCAGGTTAGTAAGATGTAAATGGATTTTCAAAGTTAAGGAAGGAATCGAATGAGTGGCGTTGAAAAGATATAAGGCAAGGTTGGTTGCAAGGGGTTTCACTAAGAAAGAAGGTGTCGACTTTAATTATGTGTTTTCTCCTGTTTTGAAGCACATGTCCATTTAAATGTTGCTTTCCATGGTGGTACGGTTCAACCTTGAACTGGAACAAATGGATGTGAAGACTGCATTCTTGTATGGTGATCTAGATGAAACAATCCTGACGAGGCAACTTGAAGGGTATGTCGAAAAGGGAAAGGAAAATTATGTGTACAAGTTGAATAGATCTTTATATGGGCTGAAGCAACCTCCTCGACGGTGGAATAGGAGATTTGATAAGTTCATGGCACGCATAAGTTTCACTAGAAGCTAGTTCGACCACTGTATTTACTTCAGATTTTGACCTGGTAATTCATTTGTTATGTTGTTGCTTTATGTTGATGATATTCTCATAGCAAGCAACAATGTCGAAGATGTAGTGAGGATGAAGACTGAACTCAATAAGGAATTCGACATAAAGGATATGGGAGTTGCGTCCAGGATTCTTGGGATTGACATCCGAAGAGATAAAATGCAGTCAAAATTATGCTTATCTTAGGAGGCATACCTGTGGAAGATTCTAGACAAGTTTAGTATGTCAAATTCAAATCCTGTTGTGACTCCAACAAACCCTCAATTCAAGATGAGTATAGATCAGTGTCTCAGTACTGAGATAGAAAAAGCTTATATAAATAACATCCCATATGCTAACTGATCTTGCGATTGACCAGAACCTGGAGAGTGGCTGGAGGATGATCTTCAGTCGGGAAGAGGAGACAGGGGGTTGTACCTGCAAGGTACCGACGATCAAGTAAGAATGGTAGCAAGAAGGTACTAACAAATCATCAGGTAGTAAGTAGTGTGTGATACGGTGGGATAACTGACTTGAGGTTTTTGCGTTTTATCGCAAATGTTGCGGTTAGCAAGAGTCTCCACCGACTTTTCTTTTATCCAAAAGGAAAGGTGAAAAAGCACAGGAAAGACCTTTGAGATATTTTCTTGAGTTCGGGGGGTAGATTATGAAAGGGGAAGGTATTAGCACCCTTTTCATCCATGGTTTTCCATGGGCTCTTAGTTACTTGCTAGATCAGTTGCTTTTGTTTGAAATTGTGCTTTGTGTGTGGTTTTTGAAAGTATTTTTGAAAATGGAACTTCATAATGGTTCTTGTCTCTATAAGAACGCATACTAAGTGTTTGTTTCAAAAATAGTTCAAAGAGGTGTTTGTGATATGTGTTTTTGAAAGTGATTTCGAAAAGGTGTCTTTGTGATGATTTTCGTCTCTATAAGAATGCATACAAAGTGTTGTCTTTTGAAAATGTTTCAAATGAGAGTGTTGGTGTAAAAATGTTTTTGTTGTGAGCAAGCGAGTAACTAAGAGCGAACCTACCTACTCAAAAGGTCTTAGATATTGTTTTCCTCCTCCTTTAGATGTTGTTATCTTACCATTGATTTGGTAAGAAGCCCCATCGTTGGATGTGAAGGGACGAGCGTTGGGACGTTTGTATAGTCATAGAAAGCAACATATGGGATGTTTTAGCAATGTCGTTTTAGGGACTAGATCGTTTACCGAAGGCAACATCGAGGGTCATCGAGGGACTACAATCTTTTATTGAAGGGTCATTGCTAAAGCGCCCCATATTCGAGGGACATGACTGTTTTCAAGACAACAAGTGAGATTACCCTAAGGGTGCATGTGTGAATAGTGAGTTTGATTTGCATGCACTTAGTCTTTGATTAGGGATTATCTAATTGTTGTTTTTTATCTTGCAATACATGCCCTATTTACTAGCAAGCATACAAAAGTAATAAAATACAGAAAGATAAAATCCTACATTATTACAACCATATTGAATTGCATGAAAATATAAAGGCAAAAAATAAGATAAAAGCAAGAAAAATGAAGGTATTTTGATTGAGGCAGAAAACCCTTCAATTCTTAACTTTCTGGCTCTCTTCGATTTATCCTGAAAGGGTTGAAGGTGTGGCTTTCAACTGAGGCCTAGGGGGGTCAACATGTTGTGCCTTTCGATTGGGCCTGGAACTAATGCAAGGTGCAATCTGTCTTTCTACCTCCTTCGACTGGAGACTGAAAGCAGTGAGGGAGTGTCTTTCATTTGGGCCTGCAGGTCAGTGTATTCGAAGCAAGTGTGTGTGTGCTGAACATGTCTGTATCGAAGCATGTGTATGCGTCGAAGTAAGTATATCGAAGCATGCATATTTTGTATTACAACATTTTTAGGGGACTGTACAGATTAGTTCTTAAAGGAAAACATAAAAGATTAACATCGAAGGCCATGATTATTACATGTTAGTTTAGTAGATGAATCAATAAAGATGTTTGAAATGAAAGAGTTAAAGTCAGAAAGACTTACCTCAAAGTTGGTGTGTGGGATTCGAACTTGAACTGCTACCTGGATGTTTCTGGAATTCGAAGAGTAGTCACAGGGGGTTTGCTTTTGGTTCGAAGAGTTGTCACAAAAGGTTGTCTTTGAGTTTGAACAAAATTCTATGTGTGGGGTGTTCTTCAGAATCGAAAGAGGTGAGTGTTTGGGATTCTGGGTTTCTTTGATTTCTCAAGTGTTGATGAACTTGAGAGTTTTGTTATTGTGTTTGAGAAAAATTTGGAGATTCTTTTCTTTCGTCCAAAAAATCCTCCCCTTTCCTTATTTATGGTTTCTCTATTTATAGAGAAAAGTGGACATGTTTGTCCATAGACAACCTTGCAAAGAAATGATAAAATAATGTAATGTGAAAGTACAAGTAGGGGCCTTTTGGCAGTTGGGGTGCAGAAGATGTGACTTATGCTTCTGGCCCTGCTTTTCGTTCAGACAAAATTCAGGTTGGAAGTTGCTTTTGTGATAAAAGTACTCTTTATGAAAAGAAAGAGTATGTAGCCTTTAACCAAGAATAGTAGTATCTAAAAGACAAAGTTTAAAACCCTTATACAAGCCTCTGATTATGTAAAGATTTGGAAGCAACATAGCCTGGCAAATGAGATCTGGTCTTGAGTCGAATGCAAGAATGAGATCGAAGCACACCTGTTTGAAGGAAGCCTTTGCCTCAGTCGAAGCTTGTGTTTGAAACAAAGCTTACTCGAAGGAAGCTAATGCCCAACTTGTATCGAAGCAAACATATTTCCTAATCGAAAGCTCGTGTTTTAAGGAAGCATATTGCCCAATCGAAGCATGTGGACCGAAATAAACATAAAGGGAGTCATTGCCTTGTGTCTGTTTAGCATAAGGGAAGTTCCTGGCTTCTGAATCGAAGAGTGTTCTTTCAAGGGAAGCAAGAACTTAGTCAAATCTTGTATAAAGATATCTCTTCGCTCAAACGAAGTTTGTGAGAGGAAAAGTCTGCAAGAGGTCCTTGGTGCAAGTGGATTTAAAGGATGCATAGAGATGGTTACTTTGTCCCATCGAAGCTTTTCCAAATGAAAAAAACATGCAAGCAGCATATGCCCAATCGAAGTAGGCTTGTAGGCAGTAAACTTGTCCAAATCGAAGCAGGCTTGCAGGCAGCTACTTGGTGAATCGAAAGGTTTGCCTTGCAGGGATTACATGTGGTCAAACGAAAGAGTGTACATAGAGGGTCCATGTCTTGTGACTTCATGCCAACATGTAAAAGATCTATGTTCAAACGAAGCTTGTATAAAGGGAACCAACATGTCCAAACGAAAGGTGCATGTAGGAGGACAAAATGTTCAGATTCGAAAGAGGCATATAGGGAACAAAAAGTGCAAATCGAATGATGCTAAAAGAGAGCCTTTTGCCTTGTAAATGAAATAGATTACAAGAGGTTTTTTTCCTTGTGAATCCAAACCAAAATGTGCCAGAGGCCCATGCCCAGTCGAAGGATGCAAGCCAAGCTTGTATCAAAAGAGGCCAAAAGGCCAATCGAAGGAGCTGAAATGAAGAACACTTGTATATCTCCAAATTTTGTCAAAATAATATTTTTATCTATTTTCTCCCTTTTTGACAGTTTCCTTTTAATTTTGGTACTGGAAAATTCCAAAGTACTTGTGCAAGCTTGAACCTTGAGAATCCTTGTGAGAAAGGCCTTGAAGAATGAGAGGGAAAATTTTGGGGTACAACATAGTGAATATGTGATGCCTGGCCCTCACAGGTGTGAGGGTTTATATAATGCCCCTGGCGCGTGGCCATTGGTTCCTGATTTCCCGCCTAGATATACAGGTCCGGAAAATCAGGTAACTGTCAGGACTTGGTCAAATCGGGCAGATGTGCACGTAACTAGTCGTTGGTCCCGGGGGAGAGCTGGTTACAAGCACCTCCTGGTCGGTTCCTGGAGGCCCGCACGACTTTGGTATCAGGCAGGATGAGGAGATGCTTGAAGGGCGTCTCGGGTTGGTGCTGGGCCAGAAGGGCAAGAGGGGAGGCATTGCCCGACACGTGCGAGATTGGCATGGGCAACGACCAGTGGTTAGCACTCATGAGATCTCTTAGACTGGGCCCAATCAAGCTGTCGGGCCAGTCCAAAACAGTAGCCCCCCAAGTCGTTGCTTCTAGGAACAAGAGCGAAGACTTCGATATCTTCCCGGAGGACGGGGAAATGGGTGTTTGCCCGTTGTACTTCTTTGTCGGGGAGGAGAAATGTTTGTCGTCGGGGTCGTTGAATTTGGAGAGGTAGCGTGTTTTGGGGAATGTGTCGGTCGAGCGGCGCCAGTGATGGCCTAGGGCTAGGGTGTCATGATGACGACCCTAGGGTTCTCAAGGTGCGTGTTTTATACGCGCAGATTGTTTCAGCTATAAATACGATAGGAACAAGGTGATTAGTATTTTTCGCTTTCTTCTTCAACTACTCATATTAGCTCGACGATCGACCATCATCATTTGCTCAATTTCTTCGTTCGCGGTTATCCAACTTCGTCTCTTCTTCTTCTTTAAGTGAGTTTCCGATTCTCCATTGTTGCAGGTTTTAGCGCTTTTGTTTTTTGCTTCTTAGATATCCATGCGTTTAGGATTTAGGGTTCTGTTAGGGGGGAGATCGTTAGAGACCCTAGGTGGCGGACGTCGTTCTCGTGACGCATGAATGTCGGAGCCGCCATGGAGCTCTCTCGGGGGGCTTGGCGGCGTGCTATAGGTGACTCGTTTAGGGTTTGATTTTTTTTCTGCAACATGTGCCTGTTAGAATACCTTAGTGGAGTTCTAGATTATTTCTGCATTTTTTTCCCATCAGGGCACCTCGGTGAGGGTTATGGTCGGGGATAGGATCCTCGTCTCCCAACTCCCTTTCACATGTTTAGCAGTGGAAGGGTGGTTTTGGAATTGATGTCGTGCTCACCCTTTTCCTCTGCTTTTCAGGTGCTATGGCTTACAATGCGCATGTTAATATTTTGAGCGAATCCACGAAATCTTCCAGGAGCTCTTCGAGCGAGACCAGTGGCAGCTAATCAAGCATATTAGAAATTTCTAAGGAGCGGCAAAACCTGGTGGATCAACAGACGGGGGAGCCCTATGTAGGGGCGACCTTTTTGGCACGAGAAGGCGTATTTCCTCCTCGAGATGACGAGGATCCTTGATATTGGGTATCCAAGGACCCCTGAGAGTGGAGGTCATACTTTTACGAGCATGGGGAAGACGTTTTCACTGATATTTACGTGCACGAGGAGGGGGAACGGGAGGAGTGGTCGTTATACATCCCCGAGAAAGATAAGAGGATTTGCTCAAGATACAATAAGAGGCAGATTCCTATGTACGACATAGTTTTCCGAGAGTTGGGTCTCCGTCTTCCTTTCTCTGATTTTGAAGTGGCCGTTTTCCAGCATCTGCGTGTGGCCCCCTCTCAGTTGCACCCGAACGAGATTACATTTGTGCAGGCATTCCAGATGGTGTGCGACTATCTGAAGATAGGGGCCATAATCCCGTTGTTTTTCTACTGTTTTCATATTCAGAGGAGTCGAACTGATAGGCGGTGGGGATGGGTCTCCCTCAAACAGGGCAACGAGAAGTTGTTCAAGGCCTATTTAGAGTCTGTGCGTCATTTCAAAGACAAGTACATATTGGTGCAGCCCACATCGTCGAAGGCGATGTTGAATGTTTTCAGGAGTCAGGCGTCTCTCAACGAGGATGGGACTCCTCGACTTAACGAGCTAGGGGAGCCTATCGCGACGCTGGTCTCCAAGTTCCCATTCCAATGGACTAGCAGACATTTCGAGAAGGAGCTAGGTTCTTATGTCAGAGAGGGGGAGCTTGGGGGAGAGGACCTGTCGAGCTTTGCTACTTTGACCTTGTTTGTTGCTCTAATCCCTCTGGTCCAGCGAGAAACCCCTAAAAATAAAGCACGAACCCTAGCCATGGCAGTTTCATGTTCAGTCAATAAAAATGCAATTGAATATAGCCATTAGCTTGCAAACATCTCAAGGATTATAAATATTCCAATCAATCATGCTAAATATGCCAGAATCAATATATTCGAATTCAAGAAAAGAGACAAACTGTGTGACTGCTACGATGTGTTTCAGGGTGTGGGAAGGCTTGCTAACGATTGAAACACGATCCTAGGGCATCCAACAATTGATTGGTATGGTTAGAATGGCTTGAGATGGCCTGAAACTTGGAAATTGGTTTGCACTTTTTTCTTGAGTTTTTGAAATTTGTTCTCTGCCTTTGCACGCCTCTAGCCTCTTTCTTTTGGTCTGCATTTGTTCCTTATGTATACTAGAGTGTATTAGGGTTCAAGTTTGTATCAAATCTTTTCCAATTATGAAAATTGATCCATGATTTAATCCTTGCACCAAATCTTTCCAAAACAAGAAAATTCAATCTTTTTGTGTCCATATGAAGCCTTGCACGATTTTATTTTGTCCCCAGCTGTATAATGGACCTAATCATGCACAAAATCTCAAGGTTTTAATGATTTTTGATATTTTCACTATTTTATATTGATTTTATTTGATTTAAATGAAATGAAATCAAAATAAATAACAAAAATAAAAGAATGACAAGTGGAAGGGCTCATGGGTCGTGGGTCACATTACAAACTCAGCGCAAGCATAAAGAGTTGGGCCCATTTAGCAAAAAATGCAATTTTGGACACATTTGACTTTTGGCAATTTTGCAAAAAGGGTCAACTTGGCCAATGCCTAACTCTCTCAATTTTGACCACGGAGAGGTGTTCTTGAACTTTTTATAAAGCTTAAGATGTCCCTTAAGCAACCCTTTTGGTCTCATCTCAATTGAGTCTTCCATGTTCATGTATGAAGCTTTGACCCAAAATATGTTTTTGTTGACTTTTCAAAATGACCTATAATGTCCAAATTCATATCTTCTTGTGAGTGCATATTTTGAACTTGGGAGATGAAGATGAATTGTAGGGAATTACATCCTATTCAAAATTAGCTTTGGATGGGTCATTTTTGATAAAGTATGAGAAAGTTATGCTTGGTCAAAGTTGAGTTGACTTTTCCTACAAAACCCTAATTTAGCAACTTTTGGATTTTGATGAACTGTGAGCAATCCTTGAGGAATCATGATCAACCCTTGATCAAATGATGAATAATACTTCAAAATAAGAATGTTGACCAAAAATCTTGAGGTTTGACTATATGTGGGCCACAAAAATCAAAAGCATACAACTATGTTCCGTTGGATTACCTTACAACCGACCTTCATTATCAACTATCAAATTCAAATGGTACTAATCAATCCAATTAGCTTCGGCTAAGCAACAAAGTGATGAGACGCTCAAATATATAAAGGCAATAGCAGAATGGGAACCCAATGGGATCATTTCACATAGCTATTTTTCTTTGTATACTACTTTGTACAATTTTCATTCTTACGACAACATTCTCTTACTAGGATGTTTGTCTTTTTGTATAAAGATGTCTGTTATAGGAAAACTTCTTCAAATCAATACAAAACCATCCCTTTTTGAATTTAAAAACTATGTGTTTTTTATTTTTTATGTTTTGTTTTGCAAAAATGTCCAGTGATTATTTTTAACATATACATTTTGAATATGATCACCATTTACAAATACACACATAAAAAACAGAAAGACTGTTACTAATGGCTTTAAGAAACGAGACAATGTCTAAAAAGCCATCTACAAATCCCTGCAGATACATCCCATAATAGATATAGAGACATAGACATTCTCCTACAAAGTCACTACCATATCCTCAGCATACAGCCTAATGATGTCAAAAGTTTTGATATCCCCTGTAGAGCAAGAGTCTCCAATCATCTCCCTAACATCTTGAAGAATTCCTCAACATGGTTCATGAACTTCTTGGGTTCCCCAACAGGGCTTCATGAAAATCCCCAAGAAATTTACAGAGTTTTCTTTCCCCAGTAGAGTTACTTCTCTAGCCACGAAAATCCATCTCCCGACAATTCAACTTCAACAAATAATGAAGAATCACATTTTTCATCCCCAGCAGTAGTCAGGGATTTATTTCCCTCAACTCAATGAGGCTACAAAGAACAACTGCTCAGTTCATATATTTGCATTCATACATTATTTTACAAACATGAATACAAAATACATATAGCACAATCTCATTTATTTTGAGAACATCGTTACACAATGTGTGTCATGCATCATGACATTGCATACAACTAATTCTTTACCTTTTTCAAGAAAGATCAACAAACAAATATCATCATCAATTTTCAACAAGTTCCAGATTAATTCCTGAAACAAGACAGGGTAATTATCTGAAGTAACAACTCATCAATCACTGTGAAGCCTGGACCCGACCAGATAGCAGTAAACATCATTGCTGAAGCCCGGAATTTGACTAGATAACAGTCAAACTTCTACAACACTATGAAGCCTGGACCCGACCAGATAGCAGTTAACATCATTGTTGAAGCCCAGAATTCGACCACATAACAATCAACCTATAATCTAAGATATTGTGAAGCCTGAACTCGACTAGATAATAGTATAAGTTGCTGCGAAGCCTAGAGTCCGACCAGATAACAATTTACTCTATCAAATTATTGTGAAGCCTGGAATTCGACCAGATAGCAGTTTGCTCTGTCAATTACTATGAAGCCTGGACCCGACCAGATGATAGTATAATCTACCATATTGTAAATCCTGGACCCGACCAGATAGCAGTTAACATCATTGCTGAAGTCCAGAATCCAACCGGATAACAATTCAACTCTGTCAATTACCATGAAGCCTGGACCCGACCAGATGACAAGATACCTCAAATTCAAGTTGAAGCCTGGATCTGACCAGATAACAACTTAATTTCTTCAAATCACTGAAGCCTAGACCCAACCAGATAATAATTCAAGTTACTGAAGCTTGGACACGACCAAATAACAGTTCAAGTGACTGAAGTCTGGATTCCGACCAGATAACAGTTTAATTTCATTTTTACTGTGAAGCTTGGAAACCGACCAAATAACAATTAGTCTCATAATCTCCGATAAGTCGCTGTGAATCCTGGAATACGACCAGGTAACCGTCAACTTTATTACCCTCAACAAGTTACTGTGAAGCTTGGATTTCGACCGAATAACAACTAACTTTCCTTCTCCCAAGTCATGAGATAACTCCTCAGTAGAGTAACAGATAACTAAAGCTCCCAGGATCTATTCCCCACAGATTTCTCCTTAAGCAAAAGAACAGAAATCCATATTCCCCAGCGGACTCTTCCTCAAACAATAGGAACACGAATCCCCACAAAGAAACTTCTTATGGCTCAAAGTAAATCGACCAAAGATTTATTTTGATACTTATTCTAGTTCGAAGTCAATTTATTTTGGATGGCATCTATAAGCCCATCTTCGTCGACTCTCCGGCATCTTCTCCAAATGGCATATGTAAGCCCATTCCCAATAATCGTCAACCTAAACAGCGTTACTTCATGTATATGCGAGTGCAAATTTCTGGGCACCCCAGTGTTCAATCATCTTCCACCTTCAGATCACGAATGGCGGACATGCCAATCTAAATCCTCAGGTTTAAGAATATTGAACAGGGTCAGCTTTTGTACCCAAAATCTTCCTTCCCCTTTTACTCAAGACATGTTCGTTAATGTCTTTAATTGCTCAAGGTTGACCAAGAATTGATCAGACAAATTTTCCTCCTAAGCAATGGCCTTTCAAATAGGGTTTCAATTTTCACCAAGATGTGTGAGCTTAAAAGGTATCACATTTTTTCCATTGTCCTAATATGTCTTCAAGATTGTCCATGCCAAATTTCATGCCTTACACTACATGTCTGCTCAGTCAATTGCTCAAATGTTTGAAAGTCAATTGTACTAGGTCAAAACTCAATTATGGCCAATATACAGTCAAACTTCAAGATTTTTGGTCAACATTAACATTTTGAAGTGATATCCATCATTTTATCAAGGGTTGATCATGATTCCTCAAGGAATACTCTTAATTTATCAAAAGTCAAGAATTGTTAAATTAGGGTTTCTATGGGAAAAGTCAACTGAACTTTGACCAGGCATAAATTTCACATACTTCATCCATTTTTCCCCAACCAAAGCTCATTTTGAATAGAATCAAATTCCCTAAAACTTCTCTTTTATCCTCAAGTTCAAGAAATGCACCACTTGAATGATACAAGCTCATACATTACAGGTCATTTTTAGAAAGTCAATAAAAGACACTTTTTTCTAAGACCTTTTACATTAAGATAAAATATTCAAATGCAAAATTTATCAAAAGAGGTATTGAAATAGACATCTTAGGCTTTCCAAAAAGTCCAAGATCATCATAATTGGATAAAAATTGAGCAAGTTATGGTTTGCCCAAGTTGGGACAATTTGGGAAATTTCAAGAATTGTGCATTGGGCAAACTTGAACTTTTAGGTCAATGGCCTAACTTCTTGGACTTCAAACATCTTCCTAACCTTATTGGGGACCTGTAATATCATTTTTAAATTGCCTTACAATTTTTATCTATTTTGTTCATATTTATTTTTGATTTATTTTAAATAAATATAAAATAAACTGTACAAAATATTTAGAGACGGGCCTTGGCCTTTTGGATAGTGTTTTGATCTGACTTAAGGCCCATAATTCGTTCAAAGAATGTCCATGTACATCCAAGTCTCAACATGGCATGAAATCTCAACTTTTGGCAAGTTTTCAAAATAATGACATTGACTTTAAACATGACCTTAATGCCTTGGATTCTTTCCATTTTTATCCTTCACTCTATCTCCTCTATATATACATCACATTTGCAAGCATTATACACGCTCACACTGCCTCGGAAAAGCATACCAATTTTCTCAAAATTTCAAAAAAAATTGTCAAAATCGAAACACATTTTGCAGGTACCTTTAGTCCAAACTAGTGACCATACATTGCTCCTGAGATTCCCAGGAACCTATTCCACCCATTCCCAAGGCTTGCAACATCCTAGATCACCGGATCCGTGCATCATCGTTTGGTAAAGTTTTCTTGAAATCAAAATTGTAAATTCATGCCATTTAAATACCTATTGTGCATATATTTGTATTGTTAATGACATTTGTGATTGTTTTAACGTGTTACACGCAAGCTTAAGGGAAAGGATGAGATTGTGCCATTGTTAGGGCACGATCTGAGTTTGTCTTTGAAACTCAAAATCTAGGAGGTTTTAGGCCAAAGGAACCTCAGATTTGGAATCATGGAAAAAAATAAGGGGGTAGGGTAGGTTTGGATCTCCATACTTGTTATTTTTGCAGGTTTGATTTTGAACCCACCAGAGAGTTGACTCTGGTGGGCTGACTCCGAAACCCCAACTATCACTCTCCTATTGGGCCAAACAGGCCAGCGCGCGTTTTGTTTTTTTAAAAATATATTTGACTTGTGTTTCATATATAATATTATTGTTTCATTGGTATAAATGAATGACCAGGTAGCTCAGATGGTAAGAGGGAAGGCGTGTATTGAAAAGAACCTGGGTTTGATACCAATGTCTTGTATTTTATTTTTTCTAACATTTGCTTTGTAGATCCCATGCTTGCAGGTCACACGCACATACCATACACCAACAGATCTATGCCATCAGATGCATCTGATCTAAATCCAACACCCTGAACGCTCAGCCTCACCATGGGCCCTCCTGAGGATCACCCCATCAGATCCAAGGCTAGCTTGGGCCATCTCCTGATTTGGGCCTAACATCACACCCCCCTGTTTACTAATCAGCACCAGACCCATTTACTTGTTTTTTTTAGTTTATTAATTCCAAAAAATAATAATTTTTATTTAAATATAAAATCAGATAAATCATAAAAAAAATTAGGTTAGTTTGTTTTTTAATTAAATTATTTTGAAAATTAATTAATTAATTATTTTAACTTTTTTCTTATTTTTTAATTCAAAATTAAATATATTTAGGTTAATTCACTTTCTTTTCATAATAAAAATTCTAAAAAAATAGTAAGTTAATTTAGAAATTAATTTTACTTAATAATTTTCTTTTCTTTCTTATTTTGATTAATTAAGACTTAATTTAATTTATTATTTTCCAAATAAATAAAAACAAAAAAAAAGTCTTCTTTTAACTTAGAAATATTTTAGGGTTTAGACGTCCTTTCTAATTCGCGCGCAATTTTATTTTAGCATTATCATTTTCATTATTGTACCTGCTTCCTGGTTTGTAATAGTTTAATTTAGGGCTTTACTTTACTGCTTTATCCCCCCAACTTTTGGATATGTAAATAATCCCCTCCCTGAAGCCTTGTAATAGCTAGGATTTACAATCCCACACTTTTAATTTCTGCAAATTATTAACTGTTTAGATGCATGCTAACTAGGATTGTATGGAAAGAATAAAACAAAATGCTAGCAAACCTAACATAAGATAAAAATAACTGAATAGAGCACATTCCCACATATACACCTCTAAGGTATCCCACTTTGGTTGCTTTCGGAAAACAGTCACATCTCTCAAATCGTGAGAGATTTTAGTGGCTACCCTCCGGTTTAAAGATCATAAGTCCCTCGATGACCCTCTCGACGTTGCCTCGGTATGATCTTAAAACCCTAAGGTAGTTACTAAATTTCTTGCCCTGTTGCCTTTGTGACTGTATAAATGTCCCTTTGAATGCCCCTCACATATCCGACGATAGGGCTACCTACTCACTAATAGTACGATAGCACTGTCTAAAGGAAAATAGGAAAAGAACAAACCTTTTTGAGTAGGTAGGTAGTTCTTAGATACTTGCTCAAAATAAAACAATTTTTCACATACACAAAACTCTTTCCAAAAACATTTTCCAAACACTTTGTATACGTTCTCAACAATACGAGAAACATTACAAAGTTCGCTGCGCTAAGGTGTTCTTTCAAAATAATTTTCAAACACACAAAGCACAAGTTATTTTTTCAAATGAGCTAGCATCTAAGAGCCCGTAGATAACTACGGATGGAAAGGGTACTTACACCTTTCCTTTCCATAATCTACTCATAAATAATCTCAAATGGTCTTTTTCTGTTCTTTTCACCCTTTCCTTTGTTGGATAAAAGAAAAGTCGATGGCGACTCTTGCTTACCGCAACATTTGCGAATACAAATGTAAAACCAGTATAACAGTCGGTTCTGCCAGTGTATTACAGAGTCCATAAATGTTATTATTGATGATAGAGGATGGAATGATGAAGAATATGTCCTAGAAGATGTTGGAACATCTTTGTCTGATATTCCAACAGAATCTGATGACAGAAGTATTGATTCTAATCCACCTCAAGAACATCCTGAGCCCAGTCATCTCAATAAAGGGCCTTAAATTAGAACTCAGAGAGATCATCCTAAGGACCTTATCATAGGAGATCTAAATAAAGGATTTACTACTAGATCAAGAGAAGGGATATCAAACTCTTGTTTTGTTTAAAAAATTGAGCCTAAGAATGTCAAAGAGGCCTTAACTGATGAGTTATAGATTAATGCTATACAAGAAGAGCTAGAACAATTTAGTAGAAATGAAGCTTGGGATCTAGTTCCAAGGCCTGAAGGGACAAATATGATTGGCACTAAATGGGTGTACAAGAATAAAACTGATGAAAAGGGGTGGTCACTAGAAATAAGGCAAGATTAGTTGCATAAGGATACACTCAAATTGAAGGAGTTGACTTTGATGAAACCTTTGCCCATGTGGCTAGACTTGAATCAATCAGACTACTCTTAGGAGTTGCGTGCATTCTAAAATTTAAACTGTTTCAAATGGATGTAAAAAGTGTCTTTTTAAATGGCTATTTGAATGAGGAAGTTTATGTGGAACAACCTAAGGGATTTTTTTAATCCAAGTTTTCCTAAACATGTTTACAAACTGAAGAATGCTTTGTATGGACAAGAGCTTGGTATGAAAGATTGACAAAATTTCTTGGTGAGTGTGATAGGTGGGAGAACTGACTTGAGGTTTTGCGTTTGTGTTCGCAAATGTTTCAGTTTAGCAAGAGTCGCCACCGACTTTTTATTTTATCTAAAGGAAAGGTCAAAAAGCATAGGAAAGACCTTTGAGATGTTTTCTTGGGTTCGGGGGGTAGATTATGAAAAGGGAAGGTGCTAGCACCCTTTTCATCCATGGTTTTCCATGGACTCTTAGTTACTTGTTTAGATCACTTGCTTTTTCTTTTCAATTGTTTGAAATGGTGCTTTTGTGTGTGGTTTAGAGAATATTTTGAAAAGAGGCCTATGTTTAGGCAACCTTTGTAATAATTCTTGTTTGAATGTATGCAAAGGTGTTTGTCTTTTGAAAAATGTTTCAATGTTTGAAAGTTTGTTTTGGGAAAATGTTTTGAAATGTGTTGAGTGTTTTTTTTTGAAAAATAGCAAGGATGTTTGCAAGTTTGATCAAGTAACTAGGAGTTGTCTACCCTACTCAAAGATCTTTCCTACACACTTTTAACCCTTTGACATTGTTGTTTTACCATTGTATTTGGTAAACAACATTGTGTTTGGATGTTAAATGGGACGGGCATGGGTCATCGTATGACCATGATAACAATTGTGCCAAGTATCTTAGCAAGTTTTTTGTGGGACTAGATCATTTTTGTTAGGCAACCAAGATAGCGTCATTGAGGGACTATGATCTTTTGTTTTGTTTTTGTTTTTCCAAAATACCTAGCATGCATACCATGGCCATTTTTAAGGCAACAAGTGGGTGAAACCCTAGGGGTGCTTGTGTGTATTGTGTTGTTATTTTCATGTATTTTTGTCTTGTATTAGTCATACTATTTGTTTTGATTTTTGGTTATCATACAAACCCTAATCTTACTATCATGCATATTTGAAAGCAATAAATGCGTAAAAGTAAATCTAAGACTATTACAATATTATTATGGGGAGGGGGATACAAGTTTGAATAGGGGGTATTTTGCACAAAAATAAAGTCCTAAAACTATTACAACCATATTGAATTTAATTGTACAAATAAATAAATAAGACAATTATTTAAATAAGCAATTAAATATAAATATGCAAAAATGATTTTTTGTATTTATTTTATGTATGTAAAATAAATTATTTAATATCTCAAAAATAAGAAAAATGTTAATGATTATTTTTTGGAAAGGGTGGAAACCCTAGTTTTTGTTTTAAGAAAATATATATATTATATTATTTATTTATGTACAAGAAAATAAATAAAATATATACAAAAGTGTTAAAAAAGTTAAAATGTGTGAGAAAAATATTATTTAAGTGTATAAATAATAAAAATAAAAATATATAATATTTTTATAATATTTAGAAGTTTTTATTTAAGAATATAAAAGTATATCATCATTAATAAATTATTTCTATGTCCAAAAAATAATAAAAATGATAAAATAAAAAGTGAAAAATTAAGAGAATATTTTTTTGTGATTTTAAATATTTAGAAAAATAAATGAAAAGTCAGAAATGTAAAAAAATAAAAAATATACAAAAATAATCAAACGGGCCAAAGGGGTGCAGAAAGCAAGTTAGGGGGTGCAAAAAGTAGAAACAAGCCAAGCCGAGCCCATTTCCACTTCATCCATGTCCTCCAGAAACAAAAAACGCGCGCCCTGTTCAAATCTGGAACTCCTGCATACGTGCTCAAAAACAAAAACTTGCAACATGAAAGTTATAGCTCTCGATCACACGATTCTAACCATGTAAAAAACTTGATCTAACTCTCAAAGACCAGAGAGAATTTCATTGGCCCTAAATCTTGACCTAGTTTTTTCAGTAAGTTCAACTATCAAATACTCCTAGCTCAGTTAACATAAATGAATTATAAGCACATGTACAGTTCAAGGATAATGAGGACTACATTTTTGCTTCACAAACCTAAGCCTAATGATTCCTAAATAAGGAGATAGAAGTTTGAAATTTACTTGTTTCAGTCAAGCTCGAGTATGGCAATGCAACAACTTTCAGTGAGGCCTGAGGTTCTTTTGAGCTTGCTTGATGTTCCCTTAACCTTCCCCAATGCTTGGCTTACTTTGAAATGGCCTGAATATGCTTGTAGAACTCAACCTGCAAAGCTTCAAAGCAAAAATGGTGAAGTGTGAAAATGGAGTTACAGTGGCTTGAGAGTGGCTGGGATAGTTTAGGTATGTTGTATGGAGTGTGTTGGAACTGGTTTGGGACAAAACGCACAAGTGGAAATGGTTTTGGCTTCTGATTTGCAGAACTTGCCCTATTTTGGGCAGAAATGAAGTTTTGGTGTTTAAGGGTGTTTGAGAGCTTCTGGAATCGTGTTCTAGGCTTGGTGTGATATGCTGAAGTTTTTTGAAATATGCACAAGACTTGGTTATATCAGATTACAAAGTTATCTCCCTTTTGCAAGCTTTCTTGTTTTTGAAGTAAAAGGTGGAGTTGACAATGCTAAGGCCTGCACAGGCTTGTACTCTAGCTGAACATAGTTGGTGTACCTTGCCCTAAGATTGTGGATGTTGTTTTCTGCAAGAACTTTGGTCCATGGCTCAAGAAATACAATTTGACATAAAGCATGCTTTATGTAAATGGTATTGTTAACTTTTTGCCAAAAATGGATTAAACCTTTGTATAATGCTTCATAGATCAGAACAATGCCTCTAACCAATGTATTTGCATTTAATTTATGAGTGTGGAAGGGTTTAAGGACCTGTAAACCAAGTACAAGCATGGTTTGGACAGAATTGCAAGTTGTATCAATGTGGAAAATGCCATGGACAAAAGTGAGAAATGGCCATTTTCAAACTTTCGATTCTCCCTAACTATAAATGATCTTGGAGAGTTCTTGGACATTTTGGAAATCTTGTAACATGCTATACAATCCATCTTTGAAATGCATTTTGATATTCCAATTGGAACTATGTGAAAAGTTACCATGAAGATAGGTCAAAATCCTGCCTAAACTAGGGCAAAATTTCACTAAGTTAGAAAGTTTTTGGACCTCTATTCACAAAATCATAACTTTAGATCCAAGCATCTTTTGGGAAAACTCTGTGAATCAAAGTTGTAGATTTTGTGGAGGACTACAACTTTCATGTTAGAAGTTTTCTTTGAATCCAAATACATCATGGTGAAAAAGTTGAGAAAAGTTGGGAAAAATAAGAAATTTTCATAACTTAGAAACTTAACTCTGATGGGGATTTAGAAATTTAACTCCGTTGAGGATATGTTATTTCAAGACTTTAGCTCCGCTGGGGACCTAGATGATGTACAACAGGGGATTTTCTCTTGGAATAGCCTAAAGATGTCTTCATATACTTTCAACCTATCAATAATTATTCTTTCCCATTTCGTTTATTTGTAAACAGTGATTATATTCAAATGCATATGCTCATTTATGAAATCATTGGACGTTTTCAAATAAAACACAAGTGTAAAAAAGAAGAAAAGGCAAATAGTTTTCTGCACTTTGAAGTATCTTTGTATTAACTTTGTGTAAGTATTTGTACAAAGGAGACAAACATCCTAGTAAGAGAATGTTGTCATAAAAAATGAGAAAATTTTATACAAGGAAAGATGGCTATGTGTAAAAATTCCATGGGGTTCCCATTCTGCTATAGCCTTCGTAACTCTGAATATCTTTTCCATTCGTTGCTTTGACCGAAGATGATTTGAGTTGATCAGAAGCTTGGAGCTTGTCTGTGAAGAGATTATCCTTAAAGTGATCCGACGAGACATAATCATACGCTTTAATTCCCTAACTTTTGCCTGGACCGCCCTTTCGGGTTTTCGATCCACCGGGAAACCCTTTTTTGCCCAAGTCGCCCTTTCGGGTTTTCAACTTGTCAGGTGTACATTTTTTTTTATTTATCCCTAATTTTTGCCTGAACCTCCCTTTTGGGTTTTCGATTCAGCGGGATGCCTATTTTTGCCCAAGTCGCCCTTTTGGGTTTTCAACTTGCCGGGTCATTTATGTGTAGTATCTTTTGACTATGTCTGTGTTCGCAGGGTGCGGCAGATCGTCGTTGTCCATGGTGGTTAATATCATTGCCCCACCATAAAAGATGTTCTTGATCACGAATGGTCCTTCGTAAGTAGGAGTCCATTTTCCCCTGGGATCACTTTGCGGCAAGATGATCCGTTTAATTACAAGATCCCCGACTTGATATACCTGGCACCTGACTTTCTTATTGAATGCCTTAATCATCCGTTTTTGATACGCCTGACCATGATAAACAGCAGTAAGTCGCTTTTCATCAATCAAGTTAAGTTGATCAAGTCGGGTCTGAATCCAATCGTCTTCACTCAAACCGTCATCCTTCATGATTCTCAAGGAGGGAATCTGAACCTCGATAGGTAAAACAACTTCCATGCCGTATACCAAAGAATATGGTGTTGCCCCAGTTGAAGTGTGTGCCGTGGTACGGTACCCGTGCAAAGCAAACGGTAACATTTCATGCCAGTTCTTGTAGGTGACTATCATCTTTTGAATGATCTTCTTGATATTTTTGTTCGCAGCTTCGACAACACCGTTCATCTTTGGCCGATAGGGAGATGAATTGTGATGTTGAATCTGGAACTATTCGCACAGGGCGGTGATCATAATGTTGTTAAGGTTTGTACCGTTGTCAGTGATGATCCTGTCGGGGATACCGTACCGACAAATGAGGTTCTTCTTGATGAAGCGGGCAACCACATTCTTTTTGACGGATGCGAAGGAAGCTGCTTCGACCCATTTGGTAAAGTAATCAATGGCCACCAGAATGAAGCGGTGTCCATTGGATGCTGTAGGCTTGATCTCTCCAATCATGTCGATTCCCCACATAGCGAATGGCCAAGGAGCTGTTAAGACATTGAGAGGAACTGGAGGTATATGTACCTTGTCTGCATAGATTTGGCATTTGTGACAAGTTCTGGAATGTTGATGGCCGTCAGCTTCCATGGTAGACCAGTAGTAGCCTGCCCGTAGAATCTTCTTAGCCATCTTATATCCGCTAGAGTGAGTGCCAAAGGTACCATTATGCAGTTCAACCATAATCTGTTCAGCTTCAACCTTGTCCACACAACAGAGCAGAATGCAATCATGATTGCGCTTGTATAGGATACCATTGCCCTGGAAGAACTTAGCAGCGAATCTCCTTAAGAAATTTTTGTCGTTGACTGAAGCTCCTTCAGGGTATTCCTGAGCCTCGAGATACCTTTTGACTTCGTGAAACCAAGGTCGGTCCACTACTTATTCGGTATTAATCTCATGATAATTTGCAGGTTCATCCATCCACTCAATGGTGATTTGAGGAGCCTCATTATCCCAGTTAAGTTTAAACATGGATGACATTGTAGCTAGAGCATCTGCTAGCTGATTTTCTTCTCGCGGGAAGTGCTCGAAGGTAATCTGCTCGAAATGTGGTAACAATGTCAGGACATGTTCTTTTTAAGGGATGAGGTTTGGATGTTTAGTATCCCACTCTCCTTTGATTTGACTGATAACCAAAGCTGAGTCCCCAAACACAACCAGAGATTTGATTCCCAAGTCTATTGTAGCCTTGAAACCAAAGATACAAGCTTCGTACTCGGCCATATTGTTGGTACAGCTGAAGCAGAGTCTGGCAGTGAAAGGTGTATGGAAACCTTCTGGAGAGATAAGTACTACGCTGATACCATTGCCAAGTGCGTTGGAGGCACCATCAAAGTACAGGGTCCATCGGGATCCTTGTTTAGGTCCGTCATACGGTTTGTTCTCTTCAATGTTGTCCAATATCATGATATCCTCGTCGGGGAAGTCGAACCTCATGGATTGGTAATCTTCAACAGCTTGATGGGCCAGATGGTCAGCTAGTACACTCCCCTTTATAGCTTTTTGGGTCGTGTATTGTATATCATACTCAGTCAGGATCATCTGCCATCTAGCAATTCTTCTGGACAAGGCTGGCTTTTCAAAGATGTACTTGATCGGATCCATCTTAGATATCAGCAAAGTGGTATGAGTCAACATGTACTGCCTTAGCCGGCGAGCAGCCCATACCAAAGTGCAGCAAGTTTTCTCGAGCAGTGAGTATCTGGTTTCACAGTCGGTAAACTTTTTGCTAAGGTAATAAATGGCATGCTCTTTTCGGCCAAACTCGTCATGTTGGCCCAATACGCACCGCATTGAATTCTCTAGGACAGTTAGATACATGATTAGCGGTCTTCCTTCGACAGGAGGCATCAAGATATGAGGTTCTAGCAAATACTCCTTGATTTTATCGAAAGCAACTTGACAGTCATCATTCCATTTAACCACCTGATCTTTCTTCAACAACTTGGAGATTGGCTCACAGGTAGATGTCAGGTGAGAAATGAACCTTGCAATGTAGTTTAGGCGTCCCAAGAAACCTCTGACCTCCTTCTCAGTGCGAAGGGCAAGCATTTCTTGTATAGCTTTGACTTTGGTAGGGTCAACCTCGATGCCTTTGTTGCTGACAATGAAACCCAAGAGTTTACCGGACCTGACTCCGAAAGTGCACTTGTTAGGGTTCAGCCTGAGCTTGTACTCCTTCAATCTGACAAACAGCTTTTGTAGATGGTCGAGGTGTTCTTCTTCAGTTTGTGAACGGGCTATCATGTCGTCTACGTAGACCTCTATCTCATGATGTATCATATCATGAAACAAAGCCACCATGGCGCTTTGATAGGTTGCCCCAACATTCTTCAGTCTGAATGGCATCACTTTATAACAGAACGTACCCCACTGTGTAACAAAAGTAGTTTTCTCCATGTCTTCAGGGGCCATTTTGATCTGGTTATATCCTGAAAATCCGTCCATGAAAGAAAATACCTTGTGCTGAGCTGTATTGTCAACCAAGATGTCAATGTGCGGTAGTGGAAAGTCATCTTTAGGGCTGGCCCTATTTAAGTCTCTGTAATCCACGCACATTCTGACTTTGCCGTCTTTCTTAGGCACAGGCACAATGTTAGCAACCCATTGTGGATAGGAGGTAACAACAAGAAATCCAGCGTTGAACTGCTTCATAACTTCAACTTTGATCTTTTTAGACATGTCGGGCCTCATGCGGCGAACTTTCTGTTTAATTGGTGGACAGTCTTCTCTTGTGGGGAGACGGTGAACCACAATATCTGTATCAAGTCCCGACATGTCTTCATAGGACCAGGTGAATATCTCAACGTATTTATTCAACAGCTGAACTAAGCGCTCATTGACACTTGGCTCTAGGTTGGCACCCACTCTAACTTCTTTTCTGTCTTCCTCAGTTCCCAAGTTGATTGTCTCTAACAACTCCTCATGAGGCAGAATAACCCTTTCCTACTGTTGTAGCAGTCTAGCCAATTCTCCAGGCACTTCACAGTCTTCATCACCTTTGTATTCGGCATGGTAGACCAGACCTTCAGAGTCACTAAAGGCCATAGCAGAATTGTTACCCATGGAATTCGGAATGGATGGGTACCTGCATTGGTGGGTGTGGATGTGTGTAAGGGATAGCCACCTTTAAACAAATAAAATGTAAAAGAAGGAAAATGAACACAAAAGTTTATATGTGAAAACGTCCATAATTCATTAAAATGGCATATGAAGATGAAAAATCAAACCCTTACAAATGGACCTATGTACCTAGGGTAAGGTACATGGTTAAAAGTGTACGAATTGTTTAAGAATTATTACAAACCAACATAAATGTTTGAAAGATAAATTACTGATTGATGAAAGTAACGGGAATAAAGTCCTTTGCCTCCCAATTGCATAGTCCTTCTTCAACGGTAGGGAAAATCCAGTCTTCTAGGTTGCTCTCCTCTTCATTATCCCCCAAAGCATTGACTCCATGATGGGTGATCTTCACTGGTGGTCCTCCAGCCCGGGAGCGACGCACAGCCTTTTGAGCAGAAGCAGTGAAACCCAAGTCGAACTTATCAGATTTGAAAGGAAAATCGGGAAGCTGTCCCCAGATTGTGCTTCCTCCTTCTTCAATCACAGCCTTTGCATCTTTGAGAGACGACATCTGAGGCGGAGGTCTGGTAACCATGGGTACAGAAGACACTGTCTTGGTTACTGCAATCTCTTCAGAAACTTCCTCGAAGTGCTGAAAGGGGGTTTCGATGAATTCACCATCCAATTCCACATAGCAGAAAGAATTAAGATGGCTTATCATGTATTCCTCTTCGCCGAGAACAGTTACAATTTTCCCTTCGACAAGGTACTTGAGCTTTTGATGTAGAGTAGAAGTAACGGCTCCAGCATGATGAATCCAGGGTCTTCCCAACAAGCAAGAATAGGAGGGACGGATGTCTATGACATAGAATGTGGAGTTGAAGGTTTCAGTTCCCACTTTAATCGGGATGTCCACCTCCCCGTGAACCATCCTTTTAGAACCATCAAAGGCTCTGACAATGATGTTGTTGGGCTTCAAGATTAAACCTTCACAATCTAGCCTATCCAATGCCTTCTTTGGTAAGACGTTCAACGATGAACCAGTGTCTACCAAAACGTGTGCCAGAGTAGTCCCCCTGCATTCTACCGAGACATGCAAAGCGTCATTATGTTTTCTCCCCTTAGATGTTAAATCGGCATCTTAGAATCATAGACGATTGTCAGCTGTTAGGCTAGCTACACATTCCTGGAACTAATCCGTGGAGGTTTCCTGGGGCACATGGGCCATCTTTAAAAATCTGATCAGAGCTTTAGCATGAGCTTCTGAACAAAGCAGCAGGGCCAACATAAAGATCTTTGAGGGGGTTTGCCCCAGTTGTTCCACAACATTATAATCGCTTTTCTTGATTATTTTCAAAATCTCTTCCATTTCTTTTTGAGAGGTCTCAGGGATGACCAATGGCTGAGCCCTCGTCCTGACGGGCTCTTCTTGGATCCCTTTCCCTCTATCATCAACAACAGCAGAGGGGACAACCACAAGAGTTACAACTTCTTCAATAACTGGAGTTCTTGCAGATATGTTGACCGGCGCAGGGGTAACCTTAGGAGCAGCTGAGGGTCCGAAGATTGCCTTTGGAGGGGAAATCTCCGGAGAGAAGATTCTTCCACTGCGGGTGATTTTACTTGGTCCGACAATGTTTCCAACGTCATAAGTCTCTTCATCAGAGCTTTCTTCAGTTGATTTAATTTGTTTAATACCGTGGTAGAATATCTCTCCCCCATAGTTCCACGGTATTGATTTGTTGGACTTGTACGGGATGGCCCCCGACATATTTATCTTCAAAGGTGCAATCTTCGGATTGGATGTAACCTTAACATGTCTTTTGGAGACCTTGGAAAGATTGGAGAATATGGTAATGATTTAAATATCATTGACAGGAGTCGGTGTAACAAGAGTCTTTTCAAAAAGGATTTCTTGGTTATCCATTAGGTGCTGGATGCCTAACTTCAACAACGGACAGTCGGTTGGTAAGGATGAACAAATGCAACAATCTTCTTCACAACCTGGGAAAATCCCAGCCTTCAGCAAATTCATCTTGATTATCAGTAACAGAGTCATCAAATCATCAACAGTAGCAACAAAAAGGTCTTCTTCAACAACATGGGCATTGTGGCCATGCTTTGGCATTGGAGCAGATATCACATTCAGCTTTTCAGGGGCGTCAAATTCAACTTCTTTAGCATCTATCAAATCCTGAATCTTATTCTTGAGGGCCCAACAATTGTTGGTGTCGTGCCCTAGGCTGTCTGAATGATAAGCACACTTGGCATTGGGATGGTAGTGTGGTGAAGTTGTATTCGGATTCTTCGAGGCCTCTCTCAAACTGGCAAGGTTTAACTTCAAGAGATGGGGTAGAACCTGAGCGGGAGTCATGTTTATCCGGGTGTATTGTCGTGCAGGCCTTTCCACCCTTGCTTGGTTGGTTCTGGGTTGATTGTTTCTAGGCTGATCAGCTGCAGACTTCTGAATCATTACGGCCCCCACCGCTGGCCGACGCTCAACTATTCCTTGACCTCTTTGGGAGTAGACAACTGAGACTTCTTTCTTTGCTGGAAAAGTCTTTTTGATGGCAGTGGAAGCAGATGTATCC
The DNA here is from genome assembly GCA_948472305.1 of Vicia faba. Taxonomy (NCBI): domain Eukaryota; kingdom Viridiplantae; phylum Streptophyta; class Magnoliopsida; order Fabales; family Fabaceae; genus Vicia; species Vicia faba. The sequence goes on from OX451739.1 coordinate 1,584,555,438, forward strand.
TTTTGAATTTTCCCACTCTTGATTCTGGCTTCAACTCTCTCACCAGTTAGAATCAACTCGGTGAACCCCATAGACGAACTTCCAATCAGGTGATTGAATAATGGACCTGACAGAGTCCCCAAGAACATATCAACTAGCTCCCTCTCAGATAGAGGTGGTTGCACTCGTCCCGCCAAGTCTCTCCATTTCCGGGCATACTCCTTAAAGCCTTCATTTGAGACCATGCCCATACTCTGTAATTGAGTACGAGTTTGTGCTAAGTCCGCATTATATTGATATTGTCTGTAGAAGGCGGCCGCCAAATCCTCCCAATTATGCATATCAGACCTCTGTAGCTGGTAAAACCAATCCAACTGTGTTCCCGAAAGACTATCCTGGAAGAAATGTACCCACAGGTCCTTGTCAGAAGAATGTGGTTGAATTTTTCTAACATAAGAATGTAGGTGCATCTTTGGGCAAGACACCCCATCTTACTTAGCAAAAAGAGGCACTTTAAACTTGGGGGAAATGACAATCCCAGAAACCAACTGTGATCGGTGGATCTGGAACTGACTGTTTAACGCTGGTTCGCGAAAATGTCGCGGAAGCAAGAGTCGCCACCGTCTTTTATTTTCTCCAAATGGAAAGGACAAAAGCACAGAAAAATTCCTTAAAGAGATTGCTCTCGGTTCGGGAGGTAGATTATAGAAAGGGAAGGTGTTAGCACCCTTTCTATCCATGGTTATCCATGGGCTCTTAGATACTTGCTCAATGTGTTTTCAAAAATGTTTGCTTGCTTTTCAATTGTGGGTTTTAAAAGTTTCTTTGAAAAATTTCAGTTCGACTCGTACGTCAGAGTGTTTGAAAAATTTGCTTTGAAAGCTTTTGAAAGTGTATTGGTGTGAAAAGTATTTTTGTTTGAAATTAGAGCAAGTATCCTTGAGAACCTACCTACCCTAAGGAATTCGTCTGTGTAAATGTCCTTTAAAGTAGTGCCATCCCACCATTGAGAGGTAGGTAGCACCACCGTTGGAGGTGTTCGGGTCAATTCGGGTTTGTAGGGACATGGTGATCACCAGAGCAATGGGAAGACACCTTAGAAGCTACCCTCACGCCAGGTTCCCGGATCATGAGGACTTACTAAGACATCCTCTACTCGACGATCACCTTTCGAAAGGCAAGGCAACAGTGAGGCGTACCATAGGGGTGGTGTGTGCGATTCGTGTATCGTTTTCATTGATGTTTGTCTTGTCATGTTTATTGGTGTTCTACGCTTGATTTTATTTTAAGGGCCATACATTCTTTCATGCTTTTTGTTAACAGTTATATACTTGCGAGAAAATAAATCTAAACTATTACAAATGGCGCGGGTTCACATCGCCAAAATAAACCGAACCCGATTTGACTGAAAGTAAAGAAGCAATAAAATAAAAGTGCGAGAAATAAAGTTACAAGGCTTTGGGACATGTACATAATTATAATAAATGACATAAAATAAATGCGCAAATTGAATAAATTATGAACATGGGCGTTGGACCCTTTTGCAATAAATTAAAATTAATGAAGAATTAAAATTAAAATTAAATGTTTTGGTATTTTTGTGTTTTTTAAGATTTAAAAGAAAAAGAATTAATTAAAACAAAAATGAAGCGTCAAACCCTAATTCTAACTATTTTTTAGGTTTATTGTGAAAATATTGAGTTTTAACCTAATTTAAATCTAAGTTAATTTACATGCAAAACTTAATTTATGAAAATAAAATAAACATTATTATTATAAAAAGGGAAATTAAAAAAGAATCAAAATTAACAATTAAACCTAAATTCTATATTTTTGGATTTTTGTTATTAAAAGAATTAAAATTTAAAACCTAATTAAAACTAAATTTATTTACATGTTAAATTATGAAAATTACTAATATTATGGCAAAAAACAAGGAAAGTTAAAAGGAATAAAAAGTCATTAACCTAATGCTATATTTTTGGATTTTTTTATGGAAGAAAGAATTAAAGTTAAAACCTATTTTACTAAATTTATTTACATGTTAATTATTTACAAGAAAATAAACAAAATAAATATTTTTTATGTTTTTATCCTTTTTTTTGATTTTTTGTGATGTTTTTATATTTTGTAAAGAAAACAATTAATTAATTAAAACAATGAAAATAAATAGCCTAATAATTAAAAAAAAACAATAAAACATGAAAAGAAAAGCAAACCAGGGGGGGTAGCCCCAATTTAGGAGGTAAGGCCTTAGCATTTCAGGCCCATTTATGTTATGGCCTTGCTGACTTTTTGCTAGCCTGCTTCAGCGTTGACTGGAGTTTATTGTGCTCCTTTGCATCCAAGCCTTTGATTTGAACTGGTGGGACGCGTGGACGAGTGAGATGGTGAGCGTATGGTATACTGGGACGCTCATGCTGCATGGGATTTTACATTGAGGAAAAATATGAAGGAAAGTCAGGACCTGGGTCTCGAACCCAGGTCACGTGGATTGCCAATACACCTCATTGCCACTGGACCACTAACACGCATTTGTTAAATAAACATACAATGAATAATATAATATAAAACAATGCATCAGTGGTTTAAAGCGCGAAAATTCAAATTTATCCAATCAGTACACGCCACTTCATCATCTTCCCCATGGCTTCGTTTTGCCTGAAAAGAACAAAAGTATTAGGCAACGGTTTTTACACCGTTGCAGAAAATGGCATACGAGAAAATAACGATTAGGCCCTGAGGCCCTATAAATTAATCGCGATGACGAATTCTTGTTCGTTGGAGTGTGCCGGTTTGAATGGTCTAAGTCTGGAAAGCTAATTTTTCTTCAATTGAAAAGCCCTAATTCTGAGCTTTATGAACCCTAAAAAATTAACAATGGTAAACATCCATATACGGCACGAAAACAAAATTGGATCACATGGTTAGCTTCAGAATATGCTTATTAGTATGAATGCATCAATAAAAAACAATGAGAATGCCTTAAACATGGAACACGATCATGCATTTTTCTGGAAACTGTTTGAGTTCATGATACATAGAAATTGTCCAAGTTCACATGACACTATTCCATTGGTTTTTAGATTTTATTTGAATTTTCAAAGAATTAAAATGAATTAAATCATCAAAAATTAAATAAAAATAAAAAATCAACATTTGGTCTTGAAATTAACCATGGGACACGTGTGTGGCATGACAAGGATGAACCAAGTGGAAAAAATGGGGCCCTTTTGTCAAAAATTGGATTTTCAAGGATAGTTGACTTTTGCCATTTCACAAAAATTTCCCAACTTCTACAAGGCATAACTTGCTCAATTTTTAAGCTTTTCACATGTTCTTGGACATTTTGGAAAGGTCTTTGAGTCCTTTAACCAATGCCTTTGGTCCCATGTCATTTTGATTTACCAATCTCAAGTTATGGTCTTTGACCTAAAGTCCCTTTTTGTTGACTTTTGAAAATGACCTGTAATGTTGAAATTGATAACTTTTTGTGAGAGCATTTCTTGGACTTGAAGTATGAAGATGAGTTGTAGGAAATGTCTTTCTCTTAAAAATGAGCTTTGGATGGAATTTTTCTGATAATCCATGTGAAAGTTATGCCCTGGTCAATTTCAGTTGACTTTTTCAGCTGTCCAAATATAGCAACTTTTGCATCTTTGATGATTTCTGAGCCAAATTTTGAGAATCATGATCAAGCATTGATCAAATGATGTTTGTGGCTTCAAAATGATATATTGACCAAAAATTTGAATTTTTGACTGCCAAATGACCATTTTGCCCCTACAGTTGACTGTAGTGCAATTTAGGGTTTTGACTGAGCAATCTTGAGCTGAATGCCTTGAAACTTGATATGAGGGTGCTTGACCATGTTTGTAAGCATATGAGACTTGATTGAGCCTTTGAAAACTTCCTTTTCTTGATCAGACTCAAAACCCTAATTTTGACTGTATGGGAGACTGTTGCACTGTACAACCCTTGGGGAATTTTGTAGCTTGGCTTGGCAATTTCTCGAGGAATATGGGAGGGAAAATTTTGGGGTATAACAGTTGCCCCTGTTCAATCTTCTTAGACCTGAGGATGCAGATTGGCTGACGTGCCTTTCGTAATCCGAGGGTAAAAGATGATTGGACACTAGAGTGCCCAGAAATTTGCGCTCACATAGTGGCAGTGTGGTGGGACTGGGCTTATAGATGCCATTTAGAGATTGATCGCGTAAGAGATTCCTTAGCGAGAACCTGCATACCTGCAAAAGAAAAAATGAGTACCTGACACGTTGCAGGAGCTGATTTTAGATGCTTGGTATAGATGTGTCCTGACTGGTTACAGGAGCTGAGTCTGGAGCTTCAAACGCTGATGAATGAACCAAGGATGGTTACTGCCTCATCATGGATGGTAAGAGAACCTTGGGCGATTTTAACTTCAACAACGCTCGTTGAGAAAAATCTTGGGTGTCTTCTACTGGAATAAGAATCAGGGAGATCTTAGGGTCGATCTGACTGAACCAGAGGAGGCCTTTGACTGGATAAGCATCAGGAAAATCTTAGGGTCGATTTAACTGAACCGGTCTAGGTCTTGAAATATCTTCAACTGGATAAGCATCAGGGAGATCTTAGGGTCGATCTGACTGAACCAAGAGAAGGCCTTTGACTGGATAAGCATCAGGAAAATCTTGGGACGATTTAACTGAACCGGTCTAGGTCTTGAAATGTCTTCAACTGGATAAGCATCAGGGAGATCTTAGGGTCGATCTGACTGAACCAGAGAAGGCCTTTGACTGGATAAGCATCAGGAAAATCTTGGGACGATTTAACTGAACCGGTCTAGGTCTTGAAATGTAGCTTGAGAACTTAACTGGATCTTTCCTGAAAGGTAAAAGTCAGTCATATGCAATGCATGATATGGATCAAGCAATGATGTTCTCAACATAAATGAGATTTGTAAGATATGATGTGTACATGCATGCTATAATGATGTATGTGATGTTTCATGTATATTTTTGTCTAGGAAAGTGAATCCTTGACGGGTGCCGGGAAGTCGTATCCTGGGCTGATGTCGAAGAATAGATTTTGCTTCCGCTGGGGGATGATAACTGCAAGGATACCGGTAGGAGAAGATGACTCCGTTGCGGAATAAACTTGGCGAATGGAAGATTCTGCGGGGAGAAAAGATATTCTAGCGATCATGCTGGGAAGCAATACTCTGTGGGGATAGAGATGCTTTGCTGAGTGTTGATAGCAGTAATTTGCTGAGGATGTCTTTGTTGTTGGAAGTGTTAATGGACTTCGCTGGGGATAGGAAAGAACTATGTTGACGATGACCTTTCCGTGGCTTTTGGCTGAGGATAACCCAGTTATATCCTGTTAAGGAAATAACTCTTTGAATAAAGCCGGACGACGCGTTCGTGCTCTGCGAGGGGATAAGCTTCCAGAATCTACTGGGGATAAGCTTACTGCTTGGAGAGATGAATTCCAATTTTCCTGGGGAAACTGGATTGGACTCTTCTGGGGAGTTTTGGAATGTAATTTTATAAGTTGAAAGGGGGAACCTATGTAGGGTTGCATGCTGATGAGTTTGTGTAAAACTGTATCTGAAATGGAGAAGGAACCTGGGTAGGGTTACTTTGATGATGAGTTCGTGTAAAACTTCGTTTTTTTGGAAAGGGAGAACCTGTGTAGGGTTTCTGGGTGACGAGTCCATGTAAAACTGCATCTTGAAGAGAGGGAACCGATGTAGGGTTGCTTGGTGAGGTAAGTTCATGTAAAACTTCTTGATGAACCGGGGTGAGGTTATCTTGAGCTAAATCCATGTAAGACTTCTGGGGGGAACCAGGGTTAGGTTGCCGCAGGATAAGTTCGTGTAAAACTTCTTGACGAACCGAGGTAAGGTCATCTTGAGATAGGTCCATGTGAGACTCTTGGAGGAACCGGGGTTAGGTTACGGCAGGATAAGTTTGTGTAAAACTTCTTGATGAACCGGGGTTAGGTCATCTTGAGATAGGTCCATGTGAGACTCTTGGAGGAACTGGGGTTAGGTTACGGCAGGATAAGTTTGTGTAAAACTTCTTGATGAACCGGGGTTAGGTCATCTTGAGATAGGTCCATGTAAGACTCTTGGAGGAACCGGGGTTAGGTTACGGCAGGATAAGTTTGTGTAAAACTTCTTGATGAACCGGGGTTAGGTCATCTTGAGATAGGTCCATGTAAGACTTCTGGAGGAACCGGGGTTAGGTCCCTTCGGGATAAGTTCGTGTAAAACTTCTTGACGAACCGGGGTAAGGTTACTTGTGATAAATCCATGTAAGATTTCTGGAGGAACCGGGGTAAGGTTACTTGGATAAGTTTGTGTAAAAACTTCTGGAGGAACCGGGGTAAGGTTATTTGGTTGAGTTTGTGTAAAAATCTCTGGAGGAACCGGGGTAAGGTTACTTGGATAAGTTTGTGTAAAAACTTCTGGAGGAACCGGGGTAAGGTTGCTTCGGGATAAGTTTGTGTAAAACTTCTTGATGAACCGGGGTTAGGTCATCTTATGGAGGAGGAGTCTGTGTATGACTTTGTCTGAAGGTTGAGCAGAAACCGGTGTTGGGTTGCATGATTTTGATTAAGTGGATAATTGTCCTGTTTGGTCTCGGACGTTAGCCCACGATCTGGAATTTGTAAAGGTAGATGGTAATCATTTTTATGTTGATCTGTCCTTTGTAATTTGGTTGACAGAGCAATTGGATCGCCTGGATATCTCATTATTGCCCCTGCTTCGGAGGTGAGGGAAGAGGATACCTGTGCGGGTGATCGACAAATCTTCGGGTAGGCAAGTGACGAGATACCGGAACATAGTCGTACGCTTCGATCCCTAACTTTTGCCTGGACCGCCCTTTCGGGTTTTCAGTCCACCGGGATACCCATTTTTGCCCAAGCCGCCTTTTCAGGTTTTCGACTTGCCGGGTGTACATGTTTTTCGTTTCATCCCTTCATTTTGCCCGAACCCTTTTAGTTCGCCGGGAAGCCCTTATTTTTGCCTAGGTATGTCAACCTAGCGGGTCTTTGATTATGCGCAGTATTTTTTTCGACTATGTCCACGCTCTCAGAATGTAGGGAGTTGCCCCTGTTGGAAGTATTTTGCCATGCCCCAGATAATGAGCAATGTGCCCCTTGATTGGAGGTTCTTCTGTTCACAAGGTGTTCATCGTGCGAATTTCCCTGCTTGTTCAAACAAGTAGTCATATGCAAACAAGGTTATTTTAAGAATGCAAAAGTCTATGTCTGTCTTGAATTTTGAAAATGCATTTTTTGTAATACAGTGCGATGTCAACTCAATATTTTACAGCAAACCTTCAGGAGTCAGGATACCTTCGTAACAGTATGCTTTCGAACTAACCCATGCTTCAGCTAGGACTTTTAAGAGTTATATCGTGGCCTGGTTCACGGTTTAAGAAACAAAGGATAAAGGCTCAAATTATTTGTACCCACCCGCTCTTCGTGATGTTCTCCAAACCTAAACTCAGTTGATCGTGAGTTAGACCTTGTTTGAGTCTTTGCTCTGATTTTCCGGTGATGATTCGGATATTGAACGTTTATTTGAATAGGCAATCATCCCCTTTTTTGCTGAGGGTTTGTGAGACCTCTTTTTTTTTTTTTGATTTAGTTATCCCTTTCTTTTTTTTTGCCTGAACTGTTTCCTTTTTGGGATTACAGTCAGCGGGATGCCCCAGTTTGGTAAGTCTTCTTTATTGGTTTTGACTTTTTGGGCTTTTCATTCATGAATTTTTTTTTGATAATGACTGCCTGTCCTTATGATTGTTCGGAACCATCACTGTCTTTTGTTTTTGAAAAACTCATTTAGTGACATTCATTGTGCACTTGGATCGACTGAGAGAACTACCCTGCCCCAGGTTATGATTAAGGGTTTTGATTTTCGAAAATACAAACTCCTACTTCTTTGGCTCTGATGGGTTGACGAGGGATTATCATCCTTATAACTCCAGTGTTTAGGAATTGAAACAATGCCTGTACCTCATCAGCGGGGTCTGTTCAAAAGCATACTGTAAATTGTGGTATTGTTTTCGTCATCCTCCCTCAAGAGGTTTAGAATTTTCAATTAAGAATTGACCATCGCAAAAAATATGAAAGCAGTTTTAAGCATAGTAAACATAATTAATTCAAGACAGACATGTGTAATGCATTCATGAAATAAAAGAGTTTAACACAATAATTGTTTATCTGAACAAGAAAAGGAAAAATACAACTTGAAATCAAATGAACAAAAATCTAGCCATGCTTTGGCAATGGAGCGGTGATCACGTTGGGAGTCTCCGCAGGCTCGAACTCGATCTCTTTGGCATCGATCATGTTCTGAATTTTGTACTTCAGTGCCCAACAGTCCTCAGTATCGTGCCCCGGGCTATCAGAATGATAAGCACACCTTGCTTCTGGATTGTAGCTATGAGAGGAGGTCTTAGGATTGGCAGGAGGGTTGATTACTGCAATCAGGTTCATCTTCACCATATGCTGCAATGCTTGTGACCAAGGCATGTTAATGTTGGTGAATTGCCTTTTAGGCCCTTCTGGCCTTTGCTGGTTTCCCCTTTGTGGTTGACGGCGTGGTGCAGAACCAGAGATCATGACTGCCCCTGCATGTTGATCACGGCGACTCTTTTGACTGTATACAGCATTGGATTCCTTCTTTCCCGTGTAAGGTTTTTTATGAATATCAGAAGGTGTGGCCTCTTGAATCTTCCCCGACTTGATACCAGCTTCAATTCTTTCGCCAGTCAGGATGAGGTCGGTAAATCCAGCAGATGAGTTACCAATGAGGTGATTGAAGAATGGCCCGGATAGGGTCCCCAAGAACATATCAACGAGTTCCCGGTCAGTTAACGGAGGTTGCACCCTTCCAGCAAGGTCTCTCCATCTTTGTGCGTACTCCTTGAAACCTTCACTTGACCCCAACGACATACCCTGGAGTTGGGTACGTGTGGGAGCAAGGTCGGCATTGTACTGGTACTGCTTATAGAAAGCAGTCGCCAACTCCTCCCAGTTACGAACTTTGGTCCCATCCAGCTGATAGAACCATTCGAGGTGAGTCCCTGAAAGACTTTCCTGGAAGAAGTGGATCCACAAGTTCTTGTCTGCTGAGTATGGTTGGATTTTCCGAACATAAGACCTGAGATGCAACTTGGGACAAGACGCCCCGTCATACTTGGTAAAGGATGGTGCCTTGAACTTCCGAGGAATAATCACACCAGTTGACAGACCCAGATCTCCAAAATCCAGCCCAGGTACCTGTTGGATCTCCATAGCATTCAGCCTATCCTCCAACTGTTTGTACTTGTCCTCAGCCGGAGGGTACTGTTCGTCGTTGAAATTTGTCTCGCTGTCGGAGACCACTGGACTAGGCACCTCTCTCTCATGGTGACTGCTTTCCCTCACAGATGGGGTTGTCCCCTCAGTTTCCTCTTGCGGTGTATTCCCAGATCTGCGTCTAGGGCTGAACAGAACAATCCTCTTCTTCTTCTTGTCCTTCTTCAAAAACAAAGCCTTCAGATCTTGTTGACCCTGAGCCAAGCCTTTGATCAGCTCCTGAAATTGGGCGTTCTGCGCCTGAAATTGGGCGTTCTGCGCCTGAAGAGCCTTGATAGATGCCTCGGTTGATGATTCAGGATTCATGACGAGACTGCTGAAATAAACAGCGAAGAAGGTAAGCAACCTGCAGAGGAAGGGTACCTGTTATGTAATGATATGTATGATATGCATGCAATGATTTCAAGGACCTCGTGGGGTAAACAGAGAAACTTGTTAGAGTTGGAAATTGGCAACTTGATTGAAAGTACTTCATGTTGTTGAGAGTCCTTCGTCACGGGTCAAAGGCTCACCATATCCAGTGGGTCATAGCCCCTGACTTTAGTCATCATGTCTGGTTTTGATTTCCAAACAACCTTGGTTAGGGAACCTTCTTCAGGAGTCAGAGCTCACCATATCAAGTGGGTCATAACCTCTGACAACATTGGCTAGAGGAAAATAAATCCTCTTTGCCCCTTGCTAGATGTTTGATTTATATGACCTGTACCACAAGCCCTTGAGATCCTTGAAATGGGTTAGGATGTATGCAATGGTATGATGTCATGATATGCATGGGGTGATGTAGGTAAACCCTGCTATGAGTCCCAATTAAGGACTATAAACAGACCCTGCAAGAAATTCAGTATACTTTGTTATGAGTCCCAATGAAGGACTATAAACAAAACCTGCAAGAAATTTGGTAAACCTTGTCATGAGTCCTAGCTAAGGACTATAAACAAAACCTGTAAGTAGTTCATGTGTCAGCTAACAAGCATGCAAGTAGGCAAGTACAAAGGCACACAAGTCACACAAAAGAGCCCTTAGAGTTTAGGCCAGCATGAAGTTTGGGGTACTACCCTCTTGAAGTGGGTGGGTTCAACCTGTCCTAATCAAAGTAATCGGGTTCTAAGGTTCCCAATATCACGGGACTGCTTTCATTGTTCATCGTTTCGATTTAGCCACTGAACTGGCGACCGAAATATTCCAGGAAAGCAACCCTCAATTGAGTGTAGTATCGAGTATCAACCAACCTCGGACTGCACCAAAGTCAGTTATCTCACTACCCTAAAGAGGCCAAGATGGTTCAATTAAGGTTCCTAAGGTCTGTTGATGCTTCATGACACCACATGGAGGCCCCGTACTCTCCTTGACTGAACTCAAGGGTTACCGGTACACACCAAAGTGCCACATCAATGTAGCAGACTGTTTCAACCATGTCGGTATACCCCGCACAGTTCCCTCACAGCCTTGTTGCTACTTTCTAAGAAAGGTATCCCCCAGATCCGGGTTAGGACCTATAGAACTCCCAAGCAACCCACAATTTTTAAAGCACACAAGGAAAACAATTGAAAACACAGTTATGAACTAACCCTAAGGTACACCTCACTTTAAGTTTAATTCCCCAGCAGAGTCGCCAGTTCTGTGATCGGTGGATCTGGAACTGACTGTTTAACGCTGGTTCGCGAAAATGTCGCGGAAGCAAGAGTCGCCACCGTCTTTTATTTTCTCCAAATGGAAAGGACAAAAGCACAGAAAAATTCCTTAAAGAGATTGCTCTCGGTTCGGGAGGTAGATTATAGAAAGGGAAGGTGTTAGCACCCTTTCTATCCATGGTTATCCATGGGCTCTTAGATACTTGCTCAATGTGTTTTCAAAAATGTTTGCTTGCTTTTCAATTGTGGGTTTTAAAAGTTTCTTTGAAAAATTTCAGTTCGACTCGTACGTCAGAGTGTTTGAAAAATTTGCTTTGAAAGCTTTTGAAAGTGTATTGGTGTGAAAAGTATTTTTGTTTGAAATTAGAGCAAGTATCCTTGAGAACCTACCTACCCTAAGGAATTCGTCTGTGTAAATGTCCTTTAAAGTAGTGCCATCCCACCATTGAGAGGTAGGTAGCACCACCGTTGGAGGTGTTCGGGTCAATTCGGGTTTGTAGGGACATGGTGATCACCAGAGCAATGGGAAGACACCTTAGAAGCTACCCTCACGCCAGGTTCCCGGATCATGAGGACTTACTAAGACATCCTCTACTCGACGATCACCTTTCGAAAGGCAAGGCAACAGTGAGGCGTACCATAGGGGTGGTGTGTGCGATTCGTGTATCGTTTTCATTGATGTTTGTCTTGTCATGTTTATTGGTGTTCTACGCTTGATTTTATTTTAAGGGCCATACATTCTTTCATGCTTTTTGTTAACAGTTATATACTTGCGAGAAAATAAATCTAAACTATTACAAATGGCGCGGGTTCACATCGCCAAAATAAACCGAACCCGATTTGACTGAAAGTAAAGAAGCAATAAAATAAAAGTGCGAGAAATAAAGTTACAAGGCTTTGGGACATGTACATAATTATAATAAATGACATAAAATAAATGCGCAAATTGAATAAATTATGAACATGGGCGTTGGACCCTTTTGCAATAAATTAAAATTAATGAAGAATTAAAATTAAAATTAAATGTTTTGGTATTTTTGTGTTTTTTAAGATTTAAAAGAAAAAGAATTAATTAAAACAAAAATGAAGCGTCAAACCCTAATTCTAACTATTTTTTAGGTTTATTGTGAAAATATTGAGTTTTAACCTAATTTAAATCTAAGTTAATTTACATGCAAAACTTAATTTATGAAAATAAAATAAACATTATTATTATAAAAAGGGAAATTAAAAAAGAATCAAAATTAACAATTAAACCTAAATTCTATATTTTTGGATTTTTGTTATTAAAAGAATTAAAATTTAAAACCTAATTAAAACTAAATTTATTTACATGTTAAATTATGAAAATTACTAATATTATGGCAAAAAACAAGGAAAGTTAAAAGGAATAAAAAGTCATTAACCTAATGCTATATTTTTGGATTTTTTTATGGAAGAAAGAATTAAAGTTAAAACCTATTTTACTAAATTTATTTACATGTTAATTATTTACAAGAAAATAAACAAAATAAATATTTTTTATGTTTTTATCCTTTTTTTTGATTTTTTGTGATGTTTTTATATTTTGTAAAGAAAACAATTAATTAATTAAAACAATGAAAATAAATAGCCTAATAATTAAAAAAAAACAATAAAACATGAAAAGAAAAGCAAACCAGGGGGGGTAGCCCCAATTTAGGAGGTAAGGCCTTAGCATTTCAGGCCCATTTATGTTATGGCCTTGCTGACTTTTTGCTAGCCTGCTTCAGCGTTGACTGGAGTTTATTGTGCTCCTTTGCATCCAAGCCTTTGATTTGAACTGGTGGGACGCGTGGACGAGTGAGATGGTGAGCGTATGGTATACTGGGACGCTCATGCTGCATGGGATTTTACATTGAGGAAAAATATGAAGGAAAGTCAGGACCTGGGTCTCGAACCCAGGTCACGTGGATTGCCAATACACCTCATTGCCACTGGACCACTAACACGCATTTGTTAAATAAACATACAATGAATAATATAATATAAAACAATGCATCAGTGGTTTAAAGCGCGAAAATTCAAATTTATCCAATCAGTACACGCCACTTCATCATCTTCCCCATGGCTTCGTTTTGCCTGAAAAGAACAAAAGTATTAGGCAACGGTTTTTACACCGTTGCAGAAAATGGCATACGAGAAAATAACGATTAGGCCCTGAGGCCCTATAAATTAATCGCGATGACGAATTCTTGTTCGTTGGAGTGTGCCGGTTTGAATGGTCTAAGTCTGGAAAGCTAATTTTTCTTCAATTGAAAAGCCCTAATTCTGAGCTTTATGAACCCTAAAAAATTAACAATGGTAAACATCCATATACGGCACGAAAACAAAATTGGATCACATGGTTAGCTTCAGAATATGCTTATTAGTATGAATGCATCAATAAAAAACAATGAGAATGCCTTAAACATGGAACACGATCATGCATTTTTCTGGAAACTGTTTGAGTTCATGATACATAGAAATTGTCCAAGTTCACATGACACTATTCCATTGGTTTTTAGATTTTATTTGAATTTTCAAAGAATTAAAATGAATTAAATCATCAAAAATTAAATAAAAATAAAAAATCAACATTTGGTCTTGAAATTAACCATGGGACACGTGTGTGGCATGACAAGGATGAACCAAGTGGAAAAAATGGGGCCCTTTTGTCAAAAATTGGATTTTCAAGGATAGTTGACTTTTGCCATTTCACAAAAATTTCCCAACTTCTACAAGGCATAACTTGCTCAATTTTTAAGCTTTTCACATGTTCTTGGACATTTTGGAAAGGTCTTTGAGTCCTTTAACCAATGCCTTTGGTCCCATGTCATTTTGATTTACCAATCTCAAGTTATGGTCTTTGACCTAAAGTCCCTTTTTGTTGACTTTTGAAAATGACCTGTAATGTTGAAATTGATAACTTTTTGTGAGAGCATTTCTTGGACTTGAAGTATGAAGATGAGTTGTAGGAAATGTCTTTCTCTTCAAAATGAGCTTTGGATGGAATTTTTCTGATAATCCATGTGAAAGTTATGCCCTGGTCAATTTCAGTTGACTTTTTCAGCTGTCCAAATATAGCAACTTTTGCATCTTTGATGATTTCTGAGCCAAATTTTGAGAATCATGATCAAGCATTGATCAAATGATGTTTGTGGCTTCAAAATGATATATTGACCAAAAATTTGAATTTTTGACTGCCAAATGACCATTTTGCCCCTACAGTTGACTGTAGTGCAATTTAGGGTTTTGACTGAGCAATCTTGAGCTGAATGCCTTGAAACTTGATATGAGGGTGCTTGACCATGTTTGTAAGCATATGAGACTTGATTGAGCTTTTGAAAACTTCCTTTTCTTGATCAGACTCAAAACCCTAATTTTGACTGTATGGGAGACTGTTGCACTGTACAACCCTTGGGGAATTTTGTAGCTTGGCTTGGCAATTTCTCGAGGAATATGGGAGGGAAAATTTTGGGGTATAACACCAACCCTAACTCTTCGAAATCCAGCCCAGGCACCCTCTGCACCTCTATAGCTGCTAGACGTTCTTCCAAATTCCTGTACTTGTCATCTGTAGGAGGGTACTGCTATTCAGAATAGTCTTCATCCTCCTCCTCTTCAGCCTTAGATTCAGATTGCACTGCAGTTCCTTTACCCTTTCCCTCAACCTCTTCAGAAGTTGATGGAAAATCTAGGACCCTTCTGGTTTGACCTTCAAATCTTCTACCCAAGGTAGCCATACCAACCCTCTTCTTTTTCTTTTTCTCTTTTTCCTTTTCCAGCAAGGTTTTGAGCTCCTCTTGACCCTTTGCCAAGTTCATGAGTAGCTGTTGGAACTGTGAATTCTGCGCTTGTAAATCTTTGACCGTCTGCTCTATATCCATCTTGCTGAAATAAACAGCAGAGAGATAAGGAAACCTGGTGTGAAGACCTGTTTATGCATATGATGAATGATATGTATTCATGTAATGCATTCAAGGATTCAGAGATTCAAATTTGTTTTAAACAAAAAGAACACACGTCATATTAATAAGATAGAATTTGTTAGTACATCAATGCCCCATGGGCAAAATAATACAAAATTCTAATGTAAAAAGACGTTACGCATCCTCTTTGGTGTAATGTAGGTGTTGATAGTTTGCTCTTCGTGAAGTTGACGAGTAAGTTCCAAAACCTTCTTCTTACTGGCGTAGAATTGGGCTTCAAAAGTATCACGTTCTCCCTTGAGCTGTATCCAACTCCTTTGTAAATCTTCTAGTGATGTTGGCATGTCAGGATGTAGGAGGGTGTATGGAACCTCTCCTTCTATAACAGGCTCTTTGATCACAGGAAGTATGTAGGGGTAAGGCATCACAAGACTTTGGGCGCGGGTTCATACCCACTTGAGGTAAGGCTCAAGGGGAATGGAATTCTTGTGTCTCAAGGTCTTACTGTCCACTTTGTTGGGCATCCTCCAAGCTCGGATGAACCTTTGTCGAAGTCCTTGATCGTTGTTGTCGAAGTCAAAAACCAAGTCTGGAATCAACATGTCATGAGGGCCATCCCTTCGGGCATACCCAAACTGTCTCAGAGCCAAGCAAGGGTTGTAGGTGATGCCTCCCCTAATGCCAAGTAGTGGGACATTAGGGAATTCCCCACAACGGTCAATGATGATAACATTTTCTCTGGATCGAGAACACCAATGAACATCTGAATGTGTAAGGGTCATCAACCGTTGTGACCACCTCAAGCCTTGCTCATTCTTCAAGACTGATTGAGGAAGATGAGAAATAAACCATCTTTCCAGTAGAGGAGTACAGCATATGAGAACACCTCTTTTCCTCATTGTTCGAGTGTGAAATGAGTGGAGGATATCCCCAAGCAAAGTAGGCACAGGATTCCGAGATATGAAGATCTTGACAGCATTCACATCAATAAGCTGATCAGAGTTTGGGAAAAAAGACCAACCCATAGATAAGAAGAGCTACAATCTTCTCAAAAGCTTGTAAGTCCAATGAATTCCAACATTCTTGAGCTTTCTCAAATAGAAACTTTGCCAAGAAACCCTTGACACCACTTCTGGTTTCCCAATGACCTTTGACATCAGATGGTTGCAAGTGTAGGGCTTGAGCAACATCTTCAGGCTTTGGATCTCTTTCCGTACCATTGTAGGGTAGTTGATGGAGAATAGGAACCCTCAAGAGTTGAGAAAATTCCTCCAAAGTAGGCACTAACTGGTAATCAGGAAATGTGAAGCAGTGGTGTAGGGGGTCAAAGAACTGGAAGAGAACTTTCACCATGTCTTCCTTAGTGTTGGTGTTGACTAAGTTGAGAAGACGACCATGCCTTTCAGTGAATGGAGAATTCTCTGGAATCTTGGAAGAAAGCTCCTTGAGTTAAGGAGGGATTCTCACAAGGTTGACCTAAATACTTTTCCTGCGGAGTGATTCCATAACCTACAAAACAGGAACAAAGATGAAGATCCAAATCCTTGAAATGGTTAGTGGATGCATATGATGATTCATGATGCTCATGATGTATGCACAAGTATATGTACAAACAAATCACACAAGTTCCTAGTTTCAGGCTTGCATGGGGTTTCATAGGTAAGTACCCTCTTGAAGTTTAGTTGGCTCAACCTGTCCTATAAATAGTAACCGGGTTCTAAGGAGCTCAATATCACTAGATTATTTTCTGTGTTCATTGTTTCAGTTTAGCCACTTTACTGGCGACCAAAATATTCCAAGAAAACAACCCTCAATGAATTTAGTATCGAGTATCTACCAACTTCGGACTGCACCAAAGCCGGTCATCTCACTACCCCTAAAAAGGCCAAGTTGGTCAAGTAAAGGTTCTAAAAGTCCATTAGTGCTTCATGACATTACTCAGCGGCCCCGTATTCTCTTTGATTGACTCAAAGGCTACCGGTACCCATAAATATGTCTCACTAATATAGCTATTGCTTCAACCATGTCGGTATACTCCGCACAGTTTCAACAATGTATTGCTATATACCTATGAATGTTTCCCAAATCCGGGTAGAGGATTTCAAGCCTAAACAATAGAACCAAATGTAAAGCAAATAAATCAAGCAAGATAAGCATGTAAATGTGATCTAAACCCTAAGGTAACCCCACTTTTTGATTAATTCCTAATAGAGTCGCCAGTTCTGTGATACGGTGGGAGAACTAACTTGAGGTTTTGCGTTTGTGTTCGCAAATGTTTCAGTTTAGCAAGAGTCGCCATCGACTTTTTATTTTATCCAAAGGAAAGGTCAAAAAGCACAAGAAATACCTTTGAGATGTTTTCTTGGGTTCAGGGGGTAGATTGTGAAAAGGTAAGGTGCTAGCACCCTTTTCATTCATGGTTTTCCATGGGCTCTTAGTTACTTGTTTAGATCACTTGCTTTTGTTTTTCAATTGTTTGAAATGGTGCTTTTGTGTGTGGTTTTGAGAATATTTTGAAAAGAGGCCTATGTTTAGGCAACCTTTGTAATAATTCTTGTT
The DNA here is from genome assembly GCA_948472305.1 of Vicia faba. Classification (NCBI taxonomy): domain Eukaryota; kingdom Viridiplantae; phylum Streptophyta; class Magnoliopsida; order Fabales; family Fabaceae; genus Vicia; species Vicia faba. Next base: position 1,584,572,892 of record OX451739.1, read on the forward strand.
TGAATGTATGCAAAGGTGTTTGTCTTTTGAAAAATGTTTTAATGTTTGAAAGTTTGTTTTGGGAAAATGTTTTGAAATGTGTTGAGTGTTGTTTTTTTTAAAAATAGCAAGGATGTTTGCAAGTTTGATCAAGTAACTAGGAGTTGTCTACCCTACTCAAAGATCTTTCCTACACATTTTTAACCCTTTGACATTGTTGTTTTACCATTGTATTTGGTAAACAACCTTGTGTTTGGATGTTAAACGGGACGGGCATGGGTCATCGTATGACCATGATAGCAATTGTGCCAAGTATCTTAGCAAGTTTTTTGTAGGACTAGATCATTTTTGTTAGGCAACCAAGATAGCGTCATCGAGGGACTATGATCTTTTGTTTTGTTTTTGTTTTTCCAAGATACCTAGCATGCATACCATGGCCATTTTTAAGGAAACAAGTGGGTGAAACCCTAGGGGTGCTTGTGTGTATTGTGTTGTCATTTTCATGTATTTTTGTCTTGTATTAGTCATACTATTTGTTTTGATTTTTGGTTATCATACAAACCCTAATCTTACTATCATGCATATTTGAAAGCAATAAATGCGTAAAAGTAAATCTAAGACTATTACAACATTATTATGGGGGGGGGGGGGGGGATACAAGTTTGAATAGGGGGTATTTTGCACAAAAATAAAGTCCTAAAACTATTACAACCATATTGAATTTAATTGTACAAATAAATAAATAAGACAATTATTTAAATAAGCAATTAAATATAAATATGCAAAAATGATTTTTTGTATTTATTTTATGTATGTAAAATAAATTATTTAATATCTCAAAAATAAGAAAAATGTTAATGATTATTTTTTGGAAAGGGTGGAAACCCTAGTTTTTGTTTTAAGAAAATATATATATTATATTATTTATTTATGTACAAGAAAATAAATAAAATATATATAAAAGTGTTAAAAAGTTAAAATGTGTGAGAAAATATTATTTAAGTGTATAAATAATAAAAATAAAAATATATAATATTTTTATAATATTTACAAGTTTTTATTTAAGAAAATAAAAGTATATCATCATTAATAAATTATTTCTATATCCAAAAAATAATAAAAATAATAAAATAAAAAGTGAAAAATTAAGAGAATATTTTTTTGTGATTTTAAATATTTAGAAAAATAAATAAAAAGTAAAAAATGTAAAAGAAATAAAAAATATACAAAAATAATCAAATGGGCCAAGGGGGTGCAGAAAGCAAGTTAGGGGGTGCAAAAAGTAGAAACAAGCCAAGCCGAGCCCATTTCCACTTCATCCCTGTCCTCCAGAAACAAAAAACGCGCGCCCTGTTCAAATCTGGAACTCCTGCATACGTGCTCAAAAACAAAAACTTGCAACATGAAAGTTATAGCTCTCGATCACACGATTCTAACCATGTAAAAAACTTGATCTAACTCTCAAAGACCAGAGAGAATTTCATTGGCCCTAAATCTTGACCTAGTTTTTTCAGTAAGTTCAACGATCAAATACTCCTAGCTTAGTTAACATAAATGAATTCCAAGCACATGTACAGTTCAAGGACAATGAGGACTATATTTTTTCTTCACAAACCTAAGCCTAATGATTCCTAAATAAGGAGATAGAAGTTTGAAATTTACCTGTTTCAGTCAAGCTCGAGTATGGTAATGCAGCAACTTTCAGTGAGGCCTGAGGTTCTTTTGAGCTTGCTTGATGTTCCCTTAACCTTCCCCAATGCTTGGCTTGCTTTGAAATGGCCTGAATATGCTTGTAGAACTCAACCTGCAAAGCTTCAAAGCAAAAATGGTGAAGTGTGAAAATGGAGTTACAATGGCTTGAGAGTGGTTGGGATAATTTAGGTATGTTGTATGGAATATGTTGGAACTAGTTTGGGATAAAACGCACGAGTGGAAATGGTTTTGGCTTCTGATTTGCAGAACTTGCTCTATGTTGGAAAAAAAATGAATTTTTGGTGTTTAAGGGTGTTTGAGAGCTTATGGAATCGTGTTCTAGGCTTGGTGTGATATGCTGAAGTTGTTTGAAATATGCACAAGACTTGGTTATATCAGTTTACAAAGTTATCTCCCTTTTGCAAGCTTTCTTATTTTTGAAGTAAAAGGTGGAGTTGATAATGCTAAGGCCTGCACAGGCTTGTACTCTAGCTGCACATAGTTGGTGTACCTTGCCCTAAGTTTGTGGATGTTGTTTGCTGCAAGAGCTTTGGTCCATGGCTCAAGAAATACAATTTGACATAAAGCATGCTTTATGTAAATGGTATTGTTAACTTTTTGCCAAAAATGGATTAAACCTTTGTATAATGCTTCATAGATCAGAACAAAGCCTTTAACCAATGTATTTGCATTTAATTTATGAGTGTGGAAGGGTTTAAGGACCTGTAAACCAAGTACAAGCATGGTTTGGACAAAATTGCAAGTTGTATCAATGTGGAAAATGTCATGGACAAAAGTGAGAAATGGCCATTTTCAAACTTTCGATTCTCCCTAACCATAAATGATCTTGGAGAGTTATTGGACATTTTGGAAAGCTTGTAACATTCTCTACAATCCATATTTGAAATGCATTTTGAGATTCCAATAAGAACTATATGAAAAGTTACCATGAAGATACGTCAAAATCCTGCCTTAAACTAGAGCAAAATTTCACTAAGTTAGAAAGTTTTTGGACCCCTGTTCACAAAATCATAACTTGAGATCCAAGCATATTTTGGGAAAACTTTGTGAATAAAAGTTGTATATTTTGTGGAGGACTACAACTTTCATGTTATAAGTTTTCTTTTAATCCAAATGCATCATGGTGAAAAAGTTGAGCAAGGTTGGGAAAAAATAAGAAATTTTCATAACTTAGAAAATTTCTAAGTTATGAAAATTTTCCATTTTAAACCCTAATTTTCAAAATTAGGTTTCTTGGTGAACAAGTTTCATGTTTTGACACATCTTGATGAAAAATGACCCTTGGCACTTGATTTTGACCAAAAAGTCAAAGTTTGACTTTTCAGTGTACAATTGATTTTTAATTAGTTGACTGGAAAATTCATCTGTCAATCCAATGCATTTGAGATCTTTTGAACCTTGTGAATAGGTAAAGATGATGCCATTGAGTCCTTGATCCGTGCTTGAACCCAATTTGCCATTGGCTATGTGAAAAATCAGAAATTGCCCTTCCACAGTCAAAACCCTAAAAATGACCATTTTGCCCTTTTGATGATCTGATCAAATTTCTTGAGGAGTTATGGTCCAAACTTGATCAAATGGTTCATATGAGTCTATAATGTTGATATGGATAAAAAATTACGAGGTTTTACTGTAAATTGGCCACAATTGACTTTTTCCCCAATAAAGTTGATTTTTAGGTCAACTGTCCAATTGACTGGGCAAAAATTTGATTCAAGGCTTGAAACTTGGTATGAGCAATCTTATATGTCCAAAATGAAGTATAAAAGTCACATGAGGCATTGGAAGTCCAAAAATATTTGTGCAAACTCAAACCCTAATTTCAGGTCAACAGTGCAAGGAGGTGTCTTGAGCAGAGCAAACCCTAATCTGGTCTTGAGTCCAAAGAGTCTTGTGAGGGGAAATCTTGATAAAATGAGAGGGAAAATTTTGGGGTACAACAATGAGAATGGATATAGGAAAGGTGGCATAGACAAAACTCTTTTTGTCAAGGAAGAAGAAGGGAAGATCATGATTGCACATATTTATGTTGATAATATTGTGTTTGGTGGGATGTCAAATGAGATGGTTCAACATTTTGTCAAGAAAATGCAGTCAGAATTTAAGATGAGCCTTATTGGTGAATTAACCTACTTTCTTGGTCTACAAGTTAAACAAATGGAAGATTCCATATTCTTATCTCAGAGCAAGTAGGCGAAGAATATAGTAAAGAAATTTGGGATGGAAAATGTCAGTCACAAAAGAACACCTTCTCCCACGCATCTGAAGTTATCTAAAGATGAAAAAGGAGTAAGTGTGGATCAAAGTCTTTACAAAAGTATGATAGACAGTCTTCTATACCTCACAACTAGCATTTCTGACATTGCCTTTGCTGTAGGGGTGTGTGCTAGATATCAAGTTGATCCTAAAGTTAGCCATGCCAACTATGTAAAGAGAATTCTTAAATATGTGAATGGGACAAGTGACTATGGTATGTTATATTCTCATGGATCTAGCTCTGCCTTAACTGGTTATTGTGATGCTGATTGGGCAGGAAGTGTTGATGATAGAAAAAGTACATCAGGAGGATGTTTCTTTCTGGGAAATAATCTCATATCTTGGTTCAGTAAGAAGCAAAATTGTGTGTCTCTGTCCACTGCTAAAGATGAGTATATTGCTATAGGAAGTTGTGATGCGGTGGGAGAACTGACTTGAAGTTTTGTGTTTCGTTCGCACTTGTGCGGTTAGCAAGAGTCGCCACCAACTTTTCTTTTATCCAAAAGGAAAGGTAAAAAAGCACAGGAAAGACCTTTCGAGAATTTTCTCGGGTTCGAGGGGTAGATTATGAAAAGGGAAGGTATTAGCACCCTTTTCATCCATGGTTTTCCATGGGCTCTTAGTTACTCGTTTAGATCATTTCCTTTCATTTGATTGTGTGCTTGTGGTGTGGGCTTTGAAAGTATTTTGAAAAATCTCTTTGTAATGGTTCTCGTCTCTATAAGAACGTATACAAAGTTTTGTTTCGAAAAGTGGTTCAAAGATGTGTTTGTGAATCGTGTTTTGAAAAGTGTTTTGAAAAAGAGGTTTTGCAATGGTTCTCGTCTCTATAAGAACGTATACAAAACGTTTTATCTTTTTGAAAATGTTTTGAAATGGGAGTGTAAGTGTAAAAGTTTTTGTCGTGAGCAAGCGAGTAACTAAGAGCGAATCTATCTACTCGAAAGGTCTTAAATTGTTCTTTTCTTCTTCCTTTTAAAGGTGTTATCTTACCATTGATTTGGTAAGAAGCCCCACCATTGGATGTGAAGGGACAGGCGCGGGTCAATTTTACAATCATTGAAGGCAACTTGTGAAACGCTTTAGAAATTTTGTAAGGGATGAGATCGTTTTAATCGAAGGCAACATCGAGGGTCATCGAGGGACTACAATCTTTTTTATCGAAGGGTCATTGCTAGAGTGTCTCATATTCGAGGCACATGATTGTATTTCTGAGGCAACGAGCGAGGTTACCCTAGAGGTGCGCGTATGAAAAAGTGTGTTGGTTTCAAGTTATTTTATTCTTTGATTAGGTCATCTAACGATTGGTTTTTTTTAATCTTGCCATACACGCCTAATTACTATATAGTATATAGAAAGCAATAAATTGTGGGAATTGAAATTCTAAGCTATTACAGAATGTTCGGGAATGGGGGTACAATTATTACAAATGGGGATGAATAGCAATGTCCAAATATCAAACAATACAACCAAATCAAATTTTTATGCAATTTAATATAAAGCTATGACAATTTATGAAATAAAATCAACAAAATATGAAATGTTAAGTATTTACATGAAAAGAAAAAGATAAAACCTATTCTAAAAAAAAGATTAAGATCTTTATTATTATTGTTTTATTAATTATGTAAATAAGCTTAAAGAAAGGAAACAAATTAAATTAAATTTTTTGATGTTTTTATCAAATGTAATAAAAAAATTAATAAAGATAAGTTTATATAAAAAAAGAAAATGATAGAAATTAATCACAAAAACTTAAATCAAATGTATAAAAAGGTATTCTATGTTTTAACTAGTAATTTTATTATCAAAAAAGAAACAAATTAAAAAAAAACAAGTACAAATGGGCTTAGGGAAGTTCAAGGTTGTTAGGCCCAAAGAAAAAGGGTTTTTACTGTTAGCAAAACGAGCCAAGGGGGGGGGGGGTGTACCCAGAAAACGTGTGGGCTTAAAGGGTTTGTAAACAAACAGGCCCAATGCTCTTTAATCAGTTTAGTTTATTTGATTAGGGGTGGAAACACAATTAGGGTTTTTGACCCTTTGGTACAGCGACGCCGTTCTCACCTTCTCTCATTCATCTCTTCCAATTTTTTTCATCTTTCCATCTCTGTTACTATCTCACCGATCGCCTCTTCCTAATTTCATGAGCGAAATGACCCTTGGCCTCTTTGTCTCGCCTTGATTTACGTTTTTTCTGAAAACCCTAAGTTTGAAATGAACTTATGTCTAATGGGTTCAAAATTGTTTATCTGATCCTCCCCCCAGCTCTCAGTCGCCGGAGCGCTCTCTCTCACCTCTTAACCAAGCTCTAATGATTTTTTTCGTGAAAAGGTGATGCTCTGTAAACTTGAAGCTTGAACGATTTTGTTATTTGTTTTGTCTTGTTACATTTTTCTGTTAGTCTACTTTATTATCCATTGAGATGCAGAAAATGGCTTCTAAGGAAGGTGAAATAGTCATACCTGTTTGGAAATTTTCTGTGAAGTGGAAGGGGATGGTGAGACTGAGAGAATTGCTCCTTGGTGGCGGGATTTGCGAAGGGGAAGAGATGATGATTGAAGGCGTGGGCTTTCACACCTGTTGGTAACCCTTCTTTTCTTATCCCTGTGCTTTGAATGATGATGATGCTGTTTTGTGAATTTAAAAATGATTCTAGGTTTTTTGGGGGGATGGTGTTACTGTGTCTTGAGTTACAGATTGTTGGTTTGATTGAGTATGTTTTTTCTGGTTTTTGATTTGTGGGTTTGTTAATGTCGAGTTAACAGGTTTTTGATTATAAGTTTGGTATTTGAGAGTTTTTGACAGGTTTTGGTAGTTTTTGTTATTTTGGCCTTTTTCTAGTTTTGTGATTTGAATGTTGGTTTACAGTTTTTGAAGGTTTGATGATGTTGAGATGGTTTGAGATTTGGAGATTTGTGGTTTTGGGTTTTGCTGATGTTTCAGCAGGTTTTGTGAGTTGGAGACAATTTTGGCTTGATGATGTTTCTTGCTGTTGGTTTTACTGGTTTTCTGTTTTGGTTTTGGATATATTTTGGTTATGGATTTTTTTGACAGGTTTTATGGATGATGGTTTGAAGGTTGGTGATTCCGTTTCTTGCTGTTGGTTTGAGATTTGTTCCAGATTTTTGGAACTTTGACAGTTTTGAAAACTTGAAGTTGTTTTGAGGTTTTTGAAACTGTGTTTGATATTTGGCTTATGAGTTTTTCTGAGTTTTAAAATGGTTTGAGGTCTTGGCTTTGTTGCTACTGTATGTTGATGAATAGGTTGCGAGTTTGGTTGTTTTTTTTTGCTTTGTTACAGGCTTTGCTATGTGTTTTTTGACAGTTTGGCTTTGACAGATTTTTGAAGGTTTTGAAGTTTGATATCTTTTTATTCTCTATTAAAAAAGGTGGGAAAAACATCCAATTTGAATATTTTACTATATTGTTCCTTTGGCTTTTTGATGCAGTTTTTGTTTTCTAGCAACTTCTATGCAATTGTTACAGTCAAGGCAACAGGGTTGTGCATCCCTAGATGACTTCTTTCCTCTCTTCTCTCTCAATGACCCTAAGAGTCAATTTCTCTTTTGCCTTTTTCTAAAAAGTTTGCAATAAAAATGGAAAATGATGAAAATGGCTTCTTGAACAAGTTTCTTGTTTGTTTGACTTAGTTTATCATATTGCTATACTTTCTTTGCTGCCTGCTCTAGCTTATGATGTTTGTTGCTTGTACTGCTGCCCAGTTTGCGCTGTTGTTTGTTACTTGCCATTTTACTGCTTGTTTGGCTCTGTTTTGCGCCTTCTGTTTGGAATATTTGTTTGGCTGCTGTTTGGGCATCTTGTTTGTTTGGACAACCTTGCTGCATTTGTTCTTGTTTGGATAACTTTGCTTGCATTTCTTGTTTGGATAGCTTGCTTACATTTCTTATTTCTTCTTTTTGTGAACCAAGAAGAATAATTCTCTTGTGATTTGCAAATAGAGAAAATAAAAATGTGATGAATTAAAAATGACCTTCTGATTCCAAATTGTAAACTTTAATGATGAACACTTTTTCTTTTGAAAATTCTTGCTCATGTCCAATTAATTTGTACTAACTTTTTCTTCTATATTTCATTTTCATGTGAGCACAATGGAGGGGACAAAACAGGGGAAGCAAGAGACTCTGTGACAAGCATGGAAGCAAAGGAACCTCAGCCAACCTTAGGCATAGATTCATTTTCTTTTCTTTGTAATTTAGAGAGAAACATTCTTGTATTGTAACCAATAGTTGTACTAATTTATTTTCAAATACGATAAGTTGTAAAACCTAAAATATTTAAATAATAAATTATTTTGTAACAACGTTTGAAAAATTGGAGAAAGTCTTATGAAATATTCTGGTGTTAATTGAAATCCTTTACTGTCAAGAACTTGTAATTTTCTCTTCGCATCCCAACTGATTCTTAAAGATCCCCAATCAAGATAATTGAAACAAAATGCTCCAACCTGATAATTTAAATTCCAATAATTCTGTAATCTTGCAACTGCATTCCAAACAAACACGCACTGTCTATTCCATTTCCTAAACAAGCAAATGTTTTAGAAGACGCAAATCATCTGGTTAACCTTGAGAACAAACACTGTCTTTTCAGTAAACTTGAGAAAGCATGAAAATCTGTGAAAGACAATTGGATCTTTGAGAATTCATTTCTTTTGAGAATTGCAAGAAAAAACCCTAATTGTTGGTTTACTGCCACAGAAGAAAATTTGTCTGATCGATTCCTGAGCCAACTTGAATATCTAAGAAACCCTAGGGTTGTGCTTTTCTATGAAAAATGGGAGGGCAAATTTTGGGGTACAACAGCTGCCCCTGTTCAATTTTCTTGATCTTGAAGAGTTAGATCGACGAGTTTTGTCGTTCGTGACTCGAAGGTAAACGATGATTAGACACTAGAGTGCCCATAAATTTGCGCTCGACAAAAGTGTAATTGAGGGAATATGCTTAAAGATGCCATTTGGAGAGTATGTTAGAATCTTGTTGGAGATGGTCTTGTAGATGCCATCCAAGAATGTTTGGTTGTAAATCGACATAATAAGCATCAGAACGGTGTCCGTATTTAGGACGTATCTGAACTGTATTTGTCTTTGAATCTAAATAAGTGATAGAATGACTTCCGTGTCTGGAGTGTATCAGTACTGTATCTGTAGGATGAAACTGAATAACGACAGAATGGCTTCCGTGTCTGGAGCGTATCTGAACTGTATTTGAACTGTATCTTGAAATTAAGTCTGAATGAGTAACAAAATGACTTCCGTGTCTGGAGTGTATCTGTAGGATGAAACTGAATAAGCGACATAATGGCTTCCGTGTCTGGAGCATATCTAAACCGTATCTGAATGAGAAATAGAATGGCTTCCGTGTTTGGAGCGTATCTAAACTGTATCTGAATTTGAAATCCGAATGAGTAACAGAATGACTTCCGTGTCTGGAGTGTATCTGTACTGTATCTGAATGAGAGATCTGAATGAGTGACATAATGACTTCCGTGTCTGGAGTGTATTTGTACTGTATCTTGAAATTAAGTCTGAATGAGTGACATAATGGCTTCCGTGTCTGGAGCGTATTTGGACTGTATCTAAAGTTGAGATCTGAATGAGTGACATAATGACTTCCGTGTCTGGAGTGTATCTATACTGTATCTGAAATCTTTGAATATTTGTTAAAGATAGCTGTTAATCTTATCCTGAAAAGGGTAAAATGTTAGCTGAAACACAAAGTTATGTTGCATGAAATGTATGATGCAATAAATGTGTTTTATTCATGTTTATGATTGTTGTACCCCAAAATTTGCCCTCCCTTTTCCTCAGCAATTTTTCTCATCACAAAACCCTTGGAGCTTAAGATCCAATTAGGGTTTCCTCTGCTCAAGACTTCTCCTTGCACTGTTGACCCAAATTAGGGTTTGTGTTTGCACAAAGATATTTTGACCTAAAATGCCTAATATGACTTTCATGCTTCATGTTGGACTCCCAAGTTTATCCATACTAAGTTTCAAGTCCTAATTCCAAATTTTGCCCAGTCAATTGGACAGTTGACCTAGAAATCAACTGTATTGGGGAAAAAGTCAACTGTGGCCAATTGACAGTCAAATCTCATGAAAATTGACCCACATCAACATTATGAACTCACATGGACCATTTGATCAAGTTTGGATCACAATTCCACAAGAAATTTGATCAGATCATCAAAAGGGCAAAATGGTCATTTTTAGGGTTTTGACTGCACAAAGGCAATTTTTGACTGTTTGACCTAGCCAATGGCAAACCAAGCTCACATATGGACTCAAGGACCCCATGGAATTATCTTGACATGCTCAACAAGTTCAAAAGATCCCAAGTACACAAGATTGACAGTTGAATTTCCCAGTCAATTGATCAATTTTGACTGTATACTGAAAAGTCAAACTTTGACTTTTTGGTCAAAATCAAGAGTCAAGATTCATTTTTCATCAAAACATGCCAAATCATGAAACTTGTTCACCAAGAAACCAAGAAATGCAAATTAGGGTTTGAAATGAGAATTTTTCATAACTTAGAATTTTTCTAAGTTATGGAAAACCCTAATTTTTTCCCAACTTTGCCCCACTTTCTCACCAAGATTCATTTGGATTCAAACAAAAGTCAAAACATAAAAGTTGTAGCTTGTTGCATAATCTACAACTTTGATTCACAAAGTTTTCCCAAATGAGGCTTGTATCTCAAGTTACAAATTTTTGAATAAGGGCACTAAACCATTCATAACTTAGTGAAAATTTGACCTTTTTGACAAGGTTTTCTACCTAACTTCAAGGCCATTTTCCATACACTTCCATTTGGAATTTCAATTTGCATTTCAAAGATGGATTGTAGTAAACATTCCATGCTTTCCAAAATGTACAAGAACTCATCAAACAACCTCATAACTTGAGAGAATCGAATTTCACAATATGGCAAAAACTCACTTTTGAATGGATCATGAACATGTTCATAACTTAGGCCATTTTCAAGTCAGCATAGTTTGAGCTACATTACAGGTCCTAAAACCCTTTGACACTCAATAATTTAATGCCAAACCTTTGTGCCAAGACCATGTTTTGTGTATTCAAGCATTGTCTAGAAGATTAATCCATTTATAGATAAAGCATTATTTCCATTTTGAAAAAGTAGAACTTTATGTCCATTTTGCAAATCCAAGTGGTACAACCAAAATCTTCTAGGCACAAGTTATGAGACACATTACACTGATCAAGGAAAAGGATTGCAGCATGTTATGGGGGCCTGCATCACTCTAGAACATCAACTTGCCTTTTGTTGCTTAAGAAAGAAGAAACATAGCATAACTTGTACCAACTCTCATATCAGCTTACAAACACTTAAGCAAACTTATCAAACACATTCCAAACATTGATCCTAAGCTGAAGCACGAGCCTTTCACCTCCAATCCCTCCCAAAACTCAGAATCACCTTGAAACTGCTCAAACAGAGCAACCTCTGCAGATTGAGTTCCAACTCTCAATCCTTTCAAGCATTCTTGCCCAAACCAGTTCATACACCTTCCCTACCATCTATGCAAGCTAACCAAAAGCTAAAACACGACCTGTAATCCCTCTAACTGGCTCCACCATTTTCACTTTTCTGATTTGCAGGTGGAGTGCTATAGCTCGATTCAAAAGGTTTCAAAGCAAAGTAACACTTGGAATAGTATCCCTGGACCTCAAGGAAGCTATACCAATCATCACTTTGCACTGAGAGCTTCTCCATTGCCAGATAGAACTTCAACTGAACAGGTAAGTTTTTGAATTCGTATCTCTCTTATTAGGCATTGTTAGCTTTAGGTTTGTGAAGAAAATATGTCACAATCATAGCCCTGAACATGCCCATATAATTAGATTTTATTTATATTATGTGTGTTGCAAGAATTTTGGATCTGAACTTGGGAAGAAAATCTAGGTCAGGATTTGGGGGAGAAGAAATTCTCCCTCATCTTAGAGAGTTAAGACAAGTTCTGCATATGGTTGGATTTGTCTCTTGATGCTGAACATTTTTTATGTTATGAGTTTTCATTGAAAAGCCAGGAATCAGGAGTTAGAAGTTTGAGAAGAAGGGCGCGCGTTTTAAACTGGTTTTGTCTGAAGGTTGAAGACAATGTCTTCTTGGGCTGGGCCTGAGTTATTTTCTTATTCACACCACCTTTTTGGTTTTACACCCCCTGAGCCCATTTCATTCATTTTTTAATGTTTTTGACTTTTTCTTTTTTTGATTGGCTCATTTATTTTTTCTCATAATATTAAAAATATAAAAATATTTTTTCTCACCATTTTTGAATTTATTAGGCATTTATTTGATTTTTCTTTTAGTTTGTACATAAATCAATAAATACATATACTTTTTTTATTTAAAATACTAAAATAGTGTAAATATATTTTTTATATACATTTTTATTTTGTTTTACTTTCTGAAAATATTTTATAGAAAAAATACTTTTTTTATTAAATATTAAATATTATTAATTTATATATATAATACATATTTAATGAATAATGCATATATATATATATATATTTATTAATATACTTAGGATAAAAATACTAAAAATATACATATTTTATTTTATTAATATTTAATACTAAAAAATCATTTTTTACAAATATACTTTATTTTTATTTTATTTTTTTTATGTATAAATAATAAATATTGTGTATATTGAATAAATAATACATTTTTTAGAGAATTAGGGTTTGACCCTAAATATGGAAAATTTAAAAGAATAATAATACTTTCTTTTTGACATATAAAAATACCTTTTTCCATACATACAAAAAACCCATTTTTTGGCATCTTGCACATTTGTTCTACTTTATTTAAGTTATGCAAATTAATCACCTTGTAAATAATTCAATATTGATGTAATAGTTTTAGGTTTAAATTCCTTGTCAAAATCCCCATTCGAACATTTGTACCCCCCTTCCCATATATGGTTTTGTAATAGCTTAGTAAATTTATTTTCGCACTTTATTGCTTTCTAATTATACCATGTTAGAATTAGGGTTTGTATGCGAAAAATAACGAAACATAGTTTTGACCTAATTTCAAGATAAACAAGCATGAAAATGGACACACAAATCACACTTGCACCCCCTAGGGTATTCCACTTGTTGCCTTTCAAAATTGGGCCATATTGCATGTTAGGTCTCTTTGGGCAAAACAAACAAATCAAATGATCATAGTCCCTCGATAACACTTTCAAAATGTTGCCTAAACAAATGATCAAGTCCCTTAAAGAAAATGCCCAAAGATACTTGGCACCATTGCAATTATGGTCTAAATGATGACCCGCGCCCGTCCCTTTCACATCCTAACATGAGATTGTCCACCAAATACAATGGTGGAACAAACTTGTTAAAAGGGTTAAAACATAGCAATAAACTTTGAGAAATTTAGGAGTAGATAACCTCTTAGTTACTTGCATCAAACTTGCGAAAACAAAACACTTGCCTATTTTCTAAAAACACACCTCACCACACTTTCAAAACGAACTTTCAAAAACAAATGAAAACCTTTTCAAAAGACATACATCTTTGTATACATCCCCACATGGATCATTACAAAGGTTGCCACCACATTGGCTTCTTTTCAAAACATTTTCAAACCCACACACACAAGCACCATTTCAAACAATTGAAAATAAAAGGCAAGTGATCTAAGCAAGTAACTAAGAGCCCATGGATAACCATGGATAGAAAGGGTGCTAATACCTTCCCTTTCTATAATCTACTCCCCGAACCCAAGAAAACATCTCAAAGGTTTTTGCTGTGCTTTTTAACCTTTCCTTAGGATAAAATAAAAAGTCGGTGGCGACTCTTGCTCAACCGAAACATTTGCGAAAACAAACGCAAAACCTTAAGTCAGTTCTCCCACCGTATCACAGAACTGGCGACTCTGCTGGGAATATTTTTAAAAGTGGAGTAACCTTAGGGCTTAGATCACCTTTGTTTTCATTTGTTTGCCTTGTTTTCTTTTATATTTGTGGGCTTTGCATCGGAGTTTCATAGATCCTAACCCGGATCTGGGAAAATACCCCTTTTAGGTAGCATAATCTGTGAGGGACCTGTCCGGCGTAGACCGACATGGGTGAAGCAGTGGCTACGTTGGTGTGGCACCTTGGTCTGTACCTATATCCCTTGTGTTGCAACGGGGAGAATATAGGTCTTCTAAGGAGTCATTAAACACCAACCAACCTTAGAACCCTAAATTGACCAACTTGGCCATTAGGACAGTAGCAGTATGCTACACTCATTGAGGCTAAACTCTCGAGATGGTTCTGGCTGCAAGAAAAGATTGCGATGCTGGAGTTATGACCGATTGAGGGTAGCCAATGATTTGAGATCCTTTAGAACCCGGTTACTTTTGATAGGACAAGTTTTTAACCAACAAAACTAAAAGAGGGTAACACCTAAACTTCATGCTGGCCTGAAACCTAAGGGTGTCTTGTATGATTTGTGTGCCTTATCATGTTTGTCTGTGTGGATACTTGTGGTGTGCTTCATCATAGCATCATGCCATCATACCATTACATGCATCCTGTATAAAGGACTAACCCATTTCAAAGACAAAAGAGTTTCATCTTTGCTCTGTTTTGTAGGACATCATGGTGCCCGTGCGTAGGAATACTATCCGGCTCAACTTTGTTCAACCACCAGTTTTACTCAAGGATTTGGTTGGTAGGATTCCAAACACTTCTTCCTTCATCAACAGGCATGGTTCTCTCCTTGGCTTGATCACTGCAAAATGGGACCAACAACTGATAAGTGTTCTGACCCAGTTTTATGACCCTCTGTATCATTGTTTCACCTTTCAAGACTTCCAGTTGGTTCCTACCCTGGAAGAATTCTCTTACTTGATTGGGATCCCTGTCTTGGAACAAACTCCATTCACTGGTTTGGAAAAGACTCCTAGGCCTGAAGAGGTTGCTGCAGTTCTCCCCTTGACCAAAGAAGAGGTGTTGGCTAACTGGGAAACTAGAAGTGGAGTCAAGGGCTTTTTGGTCAAATTTCTGGTTGGCAAGGCTAATGATTTCTGGAATGACTTGGACTTCAAGGCGTACGAGGATATTCTTGCTCTTTTGATCTATGGTCTGGTATTGTTTCCCAATCCTGACACCTTTATCAGTATCCACGTCATAAGGATCTTCATGTCTCGGAATCCTGTACCCACTCTTTTGGGTGATATCCTGCAACAACTCTATGCTCGTACTGCTCGAAAATGGGGAACTCCGTGGTGTTGTGCTCCTTTGCTGGTGAGGTGGTTTATTTCGCACCTCCATAAGTTCGTGCTGAAGAATGAAGAAGGAAAAGGTTGGGCTCGGAGGTTAATGTCTCTCACAGATAATGACATCACTTGGACTCTCAGAGGTTTGGATAAGGTAGCTGTTATTGACCGCTGAGGAGAATACCCTAATGTTCCGTTGATTGGTATCCAAGGAGGAATCTCTTATAATCCATGCTTAGCTCTCCGTCAGTTTGGAAGAGCCATAGGAGTTGGGCTCATGAAATGTTGGTTCCTCACTTCCATTTTGAGTTTCAGGCAGACAGTGACAAACTACGCCATGGATTCATTAAAGCTTGGGACAGAATTCACAAAGCTGACCCACATGAGTTGGGACCAAAGACCTCTCTACCATTGGAACCCTATTGCAAATGGGTCCGCATCCGTGCTCAGAGGTTAGGTATGCCGTACGAAGCTGTCAGACCTATCATTCTTGAGTCTCCTGATGAAGATGGGGTTCCTCCAACTGTCCTCCCTCCTCAGATACCTACTGATTTTGACACAATGAAGAGATCTTGGGCGCAGCTAAAGGAAGAACGGGATTTCTATCGGGAAAAGTTCAACGAGCAGGAACGGAAGATCCAGAGGCTGACTAAGCAATTGGAGGAAGAGCGGGTCCTGAACAACTATATCAACACTAAGAAAAGGAGGCCATGGGAGCACTGATGGGCTTTGGATATTTCCTTTTATAGCTTTTATTTCCTTTCCAGTATTTTCCATTCCTGTAATGCCTAAGGGTAAGTTGTTGAACAATTAAATTTTTAATCTAATGAAGTGTGTTTCCCTTTTGTCTACAAAGTTGAATCTTGTTTGTCTTTGAAAACATAAAACATACGCATTTCATTGCACCATATGCATAGCAGGTACCCTATTTCACAGGTTGCTTAATCTTCTTCGCTGTTTATTTTGAACAGTCATCATGAATCCAGACTCATCCAGTGAGCAAGAAATCAAGGCCCTTCAGGCCCAAAGTGCCCAGTTTCAAGAAATGGTCCTAAGCCTGGCCCAAGGTCAGCAAGAGTTGAAGACTCTACTCCTGAAGAAGAAGAAGAAGAAGAGGACTGCGTTGTTCAACACCGGACGCAGATTTGGGAACACACTCCACAATGAAGCTGGTCCAACTACTTCTTCTGCTGAGAAAAACAGTCCCCAAGGGGGAGGAGCTCCTAGTCCCGCAGTCTCCGACAACGAGATGGACTACAATTACGAACAATACCCACCTGCTGCTGACAGATACAAGCAATTGGAGGACCGCTTGAGCGCCATGGAAATTCAGAATGTGCCGGGGCTGGATTTCGGAGATTTGGGGTTATCTTCTGGGGTAGTAATTCCACACAAGTTTAAGGCGCCTGCCTTCGCCAAGTATGATGGGGTCTCCTGCCCAAAGCTGCATCTAAGGTCATACGTAAGGAAGATCCAACCTTACACGGCGGATAAGAACCTTTGGATTCACTTCTTCCAAGATAGCCTCTCAGGGTCACAGCTTGAATGGTTCTACCAATTAGATGGAACTAGCATCCGACACTGGGAAGATTTGGCGACCGCATTCTACAGACAATATCAATACAATTCTGATCTCGCTCCTACGCGTACCCAACTTCAGGGTATGTCTCTAGGAACGGGTGAAGGGTTCAAAGAATATGCACAAAAATGGAGAGATTTGGCTGGCAGGGTGCAGCCTCCATTGACTGATCGTGAGCTGGTTGATATGTTCCTAGGGACTTTGTCGGGTCCATTTTTCAATCATTTGGTTGGTAACTCCTCAGCTGGGTTTACGGATTTGATTCTGACGGGAGAAAGAATTGAGGCTGGCATCAGGTCAGGCAAGATACAAAAGGCTGCCTCCACAAGTACTGAGAAGAGGCCGTTTAAGAAAGAAGCAAGTGCTGTCTATGGTCCTAGAAGACAAGTCAAGCCAGAAAGTCGCCAAGCCGTCAATGCTTTGGTCATTTCAAAACCTATTGCTGCTCCTCAGCAGTACAATCAACAAAGAGGTGAAAGGCCCAAGAGGCAGTATACTCGGCTGAGTATGACCTTATCTCAAATTTTACCCCAACTGTTATCAACCAACTTGGTGACCATCAAAGAAGCTCCTAAGGTCGTCAACACTGCGTCTCCTAAATATAACCCAAATGCCCGGTGTGCTTATCATTCTGTTAGTCCCGGGCACACTACTGATGATTGCTGGGCCTTGAGAAACAAAGTGCAAGATCTTATCGACGCGAAGGAAATTCAGTTTGAAGCGCCTGAGAGACCAAATGTTGTAACTGCTCCTATGCCCCAGCATAAAGTAAATGCCATTGAGGAAGATTTGTATGCTGTTTCGGTGAATGAAGTTGTTACCCCTCTTTTGACTGTTAAGAGGAACTTGCTACTAGCCGGTTTATTTCCGGGTTGTAGCAAGGGTTGCCTCCTGTGTGCTGTTATCACTACCGGTTGTCCGCTGCTGAAATCAGGCATTCAAAGCCTGATGGATAGCAAGGAAATTCTGTTCAAGAAAACTGCTGTTCCGTTTGTTTCCGTTGAAGAAATATCTGTTGTCACAATTTACAATCCTGCCAAAGCTCCCGTGAAGAAACCAGTCCAAATTATGTCTGTTGCACCCATCACTATTACTGTTCCGGGGCCTCTCCCCTATGAGTCTGATAAAGCGGTCCCATGGCATTATGGAGCCGACGTGTATGTGCTTGGGGTGAAGCAGGAGTTCAACACCAATACCAGTATCAGTAACATCACTGGTCCCGCCAAGATTACCCGCAGTGGCAGGCTCTTCTCGCCTGACATTGCACCGCCAGTTATCCGAAAACCTCTCACCATCACACCCGCAAGTGTGCATGTTCCAGTTCAAGTTCCTGTGTCTACTACTGCCGCCGAGTCCTCTGATGCTCGGGGAAAAGAAGTTGCTACCGATTTGCCTGCCAGGACGGAGGCACCAAAAAAGACTACTGTAGAATCCTCCCAACAAGAAATGGAGGAAATTCTTAAAATCATCAAAAAGAGTGACTTTAACGTTGTTGAACAGTTGGGGCATACTCCCTCCAAAATCTCTATGCTATCATTGCTGCTATGCTCAGAGGCCCATGCAAAAGCCCTGATTTCATTTCTGAAAACGACCCATGTGCCGCAAGAGACCTCCGCGGATCAATTCACCGACTGTGTGGCTAATTTGACAGCTGACAATGGCTTAGGGTTCTCAGATGCTGACCTTACCGCCAAAGGAAAAAATCACAATGATGCCCTGCATGTTTCCATAGAATGCAGGGGCACTACTCTCGCACACGTGTTAGTGGATACCGGCTCTTCCCTGAATGTTTTGCCCAAGAAAGCATTGGATCGCTTGGATTGTGAGGGCCTGGAGTTGAAACCTAGTAACATCATTGTTAGAGCCTTCGACGGTTCTAAGAGGATGGTGCACGGTGAAGTAGACATCCCTATTCGTGTGGGTTCCCAAGTTTTCGACTCAACGTTCTATGTAATGGATATTCGTCCATCTTATTCCTGCTTGTTGGGTCGACCCTGGATTCACAAAGCTGGGGCAGTAACTTCCACTTTACACCAAAAGCTCAAATACCCTGTCCAAGGGAAGATTGTTACTGTGCAGGGTGAGGAGGAATACATGGTTAGTCACTTGAATTCATTCCGGTATATCGAGATGGACGGGGAGTTTATTGAAACCCCCTTTCAGCATTTTGAGGAAGTACCCCCAGTGTTGGCATCAGCTGAGGCAGTAGTTGAAGAAGATTTTCCGTTGAAGATGGCGTCCTTGAAGGATGCCCGGGCTGTAATCGAGAAAGGCAATTATGCAAATTGGGGTCAGCTTCCTGACTTCACTCAAAAGAACGACAAGTTTGGGCTGGGCTTTACTGCAGAGGCTCAGAGGGCTATGCGCAAGGAAAAGATCAGAAAGGCTCCGATGTTTATCTCCAACCCAAGGGTGAATGCTATCGAGGAGGATGTAGAGGAAGCAGAATTTGACAGTTGGATCTATCCAACCACCAGCAACGGACCAAGCAACTGGACGACAAAGGATTTTACACCTATCACATTTGTCACGCAGTAATTAATTCTTTTAATTTCCAATTTGTAACAAACAATATGTTAAAACTTTGTTGGCTCGGTGTCCTACCCGGGGCATCGTAGCTCCATTCGTGAGGGCTTTTTGTATGACATTTCCATATATCATCAATCAAAACATTGGACGTTTGTTGCATTTCAAATCTTGTGCTATTTTTTTTCTTTCTGTGTTATATATATATATTGCAAAACAGCTATATTTACACACACTCACTTATACAGGTTTCAATCCACTCTGGACCTCACTGGTAACAGCTCTGCTACCGCCAGTTATGACTTCGAGAATCTGATCAACTTGGCCGAAGACGAAGGTGAAGATGATTGTGAAGTGCCTGGTGAACTCGCAAGACTGCTACTCCAGGAAGAGAGGGCTATTCAACCACATGAAGAGCCGGTAGAAACAGTTAACCTGGGTACTGAGACAGATAGGAAAGAGGTCAAGATTGGGGCTAATCTAGAGCTCAGCGTGAAGCAACGATTGATCCAGATGCTGCATGATTACATGGAGATATTTGCTTGGTCCTATGAAGACATGCCTGGTTTGGATGCCGACATCGTAGTTCATCACCTGCCAACCAAGGAAGACTGCCCTCCGGTAAAGCAAAAGGTCCGCCGTATGCGCCCAGAGATGTCTGAAAAGATCAAGGCTGAGGTCATGAAGCAGTTCGACGCTGGGTTTCTAGCAGTAACTTCTTACCCTCAGTGGGTTGCCAATGTGGTGCCAGTGCCGAAGAAGGACGGTAAAGTCAGAATGTGTGTTGACTACAGGGATTTAAACAGGGCAAGCTCCAAGGATGACTTCCCCTTACCTCACATCGACGTTCTTGTTGACAATACTGCCCAACACAAGGTGTTCTCCTTCATGGACGGTTTTTCAGGGTATAATCAGATCAAGATGGCTCCGGAAGATATGGAAAAGACTACCTTTGTGACTCAGTGGGGCACCTTCTGTTACAAGGTCATGCCATTCGGGTTGAAAAATGCTGGGGCAACCTACCAACGCGCCATGGTTGCTTTATTTCATGATATGATCCATCATGAGATTGAGGTATATGTTGATGACATGATTGCAAGGTCCCAAACTGAGGAAGAGCACCTTGATCATCCCAGGAAGCTATTCGACCGACTGAAGTTATATAAGCTAAGGTTGAATCCCAACAAATGCACCTTTGGGGTGAGGTCTGGAAAATTGCTAGGTTTCATTGTAAGTGATAAAGGTATTCAGGTGGACCCTGCAAAGGTAAAAGCCATACAAGAGATGCCGACTCCAAAGACTGAGAAAGAAGTCAGAGGCTTCCTGGGACGACTGAATTACATTGCCCGATTCATCTCACATCTAACTGCTACTTGTGAGCCAATCTTCAAATTACTGAAGAAAGATCAAGTAGTACGCTGGAACGATGAATGTCAGGCTGCCTTCGAGAAGATAAAGGAATATCTCCAAGAGCCACCCATTCTTATGCCACTAGTGGAAGGGAGACCTCTGATACTATACTTGACAGTACTTGACAATTCAATGGGGTGTGTGCTGGGGCAGCATGACGAGTCTGGCCGAAAAGAGCACGCTATTTATTACTTGAGCAAAAAGTTTACCGACTGTGAGTCTCGTTACTCATTGCTTGAGAAAACTTGCTGCGCTCTAGTATGGGCTGCTCGCCGGCTGAGACAGTATATGCTGACTCACACCACTTTGTTGATTTCAAAGATGGATCCCATCAAGTACATATTTGAAAAGCCCGCTCTGTCTGGGAGAATAGCAAGATGGCAAATGATCTTAACAGAATATGATATCCAGTATACAACTCAGAAAGCAATTAAAGGAAGTGTACTGGCAGATCACTTGGCACACCAACCTGTGGATGATTACCAATCATTGAACTTTGATTTTCCAGACGAAGACATCATGGTGGTAACTGACTGTGAAGTACCTGGACCGGATGAAGGACCTGAGGAAGGATCCCGATGGTCTATGCATTTTGACGGAGCCTCCAATGCTTTGGGCAACGGCGTCGGTGCTGTAATCATATCTCCCAAAGGAACTCATACTCCACTCACCGCCCGATTGTGTTTCAACTGCACCAACAACATGGCAGAATATGAGGCATGTATCATGGGTCTACAAGCTGCAATCGATTTAAGGATCAAATTTCTGAGTGTCTTCGGAGATTCCGCTCTCGTGATCAATCAGATCAAGGGCGAGTGGGATACGAAACACCCGAATCTTATCCCTTACAAGGAGTATGTGTTGACCTTGCTTCCCCACTTTGAAGAGATAACTTTTGAGCACTTCCCAAGAGAGGAGAATCAGCTAGCGGACGCACTAGCTACGATGTCTTCAATGTTCAAAGTTAAATGGGACAATGAGGCTCCCTGGATCATTATCTGGAAGTTGGACGAACCGGCATACTGCTGCGATCTCGAGGCCGAGAAGGGGACTGAAAAACCCTGGTATCATGAGGTGAAGAGGTATTTGGAAGCTCAGGAATACCCTGAAGGTGCATCTGTCAATGACAAGAAGTTCATGAGGAGGTTTGCGACAAAATTCTTCCTCAGCAACGACATTCTCTACAAACAAAATCATGATTCAACTCTACTGCGTTGTGTGGATAAGGCTGAAGATGAGAAGATCATGATAGAATTGCATGAAGGTACATTCGGAACACATTCCAGTGGACACACCATGGCAAAGAAAATCCTTCGGGCAGGATATTTCTGGTCCACAATGGAAGCCGATTGTTACCAACACTCTCGAACTTGTCACAAATGCCAGATCTATGCTGACAAAGTGCATATCCCTCCGGTTCCTCTGAACATCCTGACGGCACCTTGGTCTTTTGCAATGTGGGGCATTGATATGATCGGGGAGATCCGACCGACGGCATCCAACGGGCATCGCTTCATCTTGGTAGCAATCGATTACTTCACAAAGTGGGTTGAGGCAGCTTCCTACACCACAGTAACCAATAGCGTCGTGGCACGTTTCATCCGGCATAATCTGATCTGTCGGTACGGCGTCCCGGAAAGAATCATTACGGACAATGGTACCAATCTCAATAACAAAATGATCACTGAACTCTGCGAACAATTCAAGATACAACACCACAATTCTTCTCCCTACCGGCCTAAGATGAATGGGGCTGTAGAAGCAGCGAATAAGAATATCAAGAAAATTGTGCAGAAGATGATAGTGACCTATAAAGATTGGCACGAGATGTTACCGTTCGCTCTTCATGGGTACCGTACCTCAGCAAGGACATCAACCCGGGCAACTCCTTTCTCCTTGGTCTATGGCATGGAGGTAGTCTTGCCAATTGAAGTCCAGATACCCTCTCTCCGGATAATGAAGGATGCAGACTTGAGTGAAGATGACTGGATCCAGACTCGACTTGATCAATTAAATCTGATTGACGAGAAGAGACTCACCGCTATCTGTCATGGTCAGACGTATCAAAAACGGATGATCAGGGCATTTAACAAGAAAGTCAGACCACAAGAGTATCAAGTTGGGGACCTGGTAATCAAACGTATCATCCTTCCTCAAAGTGATCCCCGGGGCAAATGGACCCCTACATACGAAGGGTCGTTTGTGGTCAAACATGTGTTCTCAGGAGGAGCCATGATTCTAACCACCATGGATGGTGACGACCTTCCTCACCCCGCCAATGCAGACATAGTGAAAAGATACTACGCATGAATAAAAGACCCGCTAGGTTGACATACCTAGGCAAAAATAAGGGCTTCCCGGCGAACCAAAAGGGCTCGGGCAAAAATAAGGGATGAAAACGAAAAAAATCTGTACACCCGGCAAGTCGAAAACCTGAAAAGGCGGCTTGGGCAAAAATGGGTATCCCGGTGGACTGAAAACCCGGAAGGGCGGTCCAGGCAAAAGTTAGGGATAAAGCGTAACACTATGTCTCATTGGATCACTTCGCATCCGGAATTCGGCATCAACTATCTGGCTCAGATTTCGGCATCGACCAATCAGCTTCATCTTCAACTAGGCAGCAAAGCAATGAGACGCTCGGAGACATAAAGGCGATAGCAGGGGTGGAACCCAGTGGGATTGTTCACATAGCTGTTTTGTTTTCTTTTCAAAATTGTAAATTCTATGATTATTCGGCGGCGTCCTCTTACTAGGATGTCAGCCTCTTGTACAAAAAAGCCTATTCACAGGAAAAATCCAAATCAATACAAATTCACTTGTCCATACAAATTGCCATTGTTTTTCCTTTTTTCTGTTTTGTCTTGCGAAGAACGTCCAATGTTCATTTTTGATATATGCATTTGACATTAAATTGCTGATTCATAAATATTTGCATATGAAACAAAAGATTAATTACAGGTGACATCAGAGACAGGGGCAATGTGAAGTTGTCTGATGCAGTCTGGTTGCTTTGTCCGCCAAGGTACCAAGGTAGATTCGACTGAAGAATGTGATCAAATCATCTCAACGCCCCGCAGAATAAGACAAGATTCATCAATACTTTCCCCAAGCGGAGTTGATTCCCCGTCAATCCTGAAAGGGCACAACATTCCCCGGCAGGTCTTAAAGCTTATCCCCAGTAGATTCTAGAAGCCTGTTCCCTGCAGAGTACGGACGTCTCTCCCGAGCTTTATTCAGAGTTATTCCTCACAAGGGCTTATAACTGGGTTATCCTCAGCTATTTACCGCGGAAGATCGCCCTCGGCAAAGTTCTTTCAATCCCCAGCGGAGTTTATCTTTGGTATCCCCAGCGGAGTTTATCATCATTATCCCCCAGCGGAATCCATCATTGAAGTCCTCAGCAGGCCTCTCATCAAAACTTCAGCAAAGTATCTCGGCCACAGAGCAACTCCCCGGTCGATTGTCAAGGATTTATTTTCCTAAAGACGAAAATGCATTCATAAACATTTCACATTTTCATACATCTTGCTTACATACACGATAAAGTGCATACAACACTATCTCATGTTGAACATCATGACATCATGCATATCATACATCATAACATTGCATACAACTTATGTTTTTGCCTTTTCAGGGAAAAAGACAATCCCAAAGACAACTACCTTCAACTGTTACAATTCCAGATCCGATACCTGTATCTAGCCAGGGCACATC
This sequence comes from Vicia faba, assembly GCA_948472305.1. NCBI lineage: Eukaryota > Viridiplantae > Streptophyta > Magnoliopsida > Fabales > Fabaceae > Vicia > Vicia faba. The sequence goes on from OX451739.1 coordinate 1,584,597,338, forward strand.
TGAGAGTGATCAGTTTCCAGACTTGATTCCTGTATCTAGCCAGGGCACGTCTGAAGAGTTCGAAGATTCGATTCCTGTATCCAGCCAGGGCACATCTATCAACTACAACATTTCCAGATTCGATTCCTGTATCCAGCCAGGGCATATCTGTTGACCATATTCCCAGACTCGATTCCTGTATCTAGCCAGGGCACATCTGAAGAGTTCGAAGATTCGATTCCTATATCCAGCCAGGGCACATCTATCAACTATAACATTTCCAGATTCGATTCCTGTATCCAGCCAGGGCACATCTGTGAGCAACCGATTGTAGATCCGATACCTGTATCTAGCCAGGGCATATCTGCATAAAGAGATTGAAGATCAAACACCTGTAACAAGCCAGGAAAACATCTGTCTTTCTCAAATACACAAGTTTTCGCTAAGGAATCTCTTATGTGATCAACACTTCCAAATGGCATCTATAAGCCCATTCCCGACAAAGTTCCGTCACATTTCCAGATGGCATCTATAAGCCCATCCCCCTATCCACCATCTCTCCAAATGGCATCTATAAGCCCATTCCCGACATCACATTACTGATACTTCAACATGCGAGTGCAAATTTCCGGGCACTCTAGTGTCCAATCTCCTTTTACCCTCGAGTCACGAAAGGCAAACTTACCAATCTAACTCTTCAGGTTCAAGAAGATTGAACAGGGGCAACTGTTGTACCCCAAAATTTTCCCTCCCTTTTCCTCAACAATTTTTCTCATCACAAAACCCTTGGAGCTCAAGATCCAATTAGGGTTTCCTCTGCTCAAGACTTCTCCTTGCACTGTTGACCCAAATTAGGGTTTGTGTTTGCACAAAGATATTTTGACCTAAAATGCCTAAGATGACTTTCATGCTTCATGTTGGACTCCCAAGTTTATCCATACTAAGTTTCAAGTCCTAATTCCAAATTTTGCCCAGTCAATTGGACAGTTGACCTAGAAATCAACTGTATTGGGGAAAAAGTCAACTGTGGCCAATTGACAGTCAAATCTCATGAAAATTGACCCACATCAACATTATGAACTCACATGGACCATTTGATCAAGTTTGGATCACAATTCCAAAAGAAATTTGATCAGATCATCAAAAGGGCAAAATGGTCATTTTTAGGGTTTTGACTGCACAAAGGCAATTTTTGACTGTTTGACCTAGCCAATGGCAAACCAAGCTCACATATGGACTCAAGGACCCCATGGAATTATCTTGACATGCTCAACAAGTTCAAAAGATCCCAAGTACACAAGATTGACAGTTGAATTTCCCAGTCAATTGATCAATTTTGACTGTATACTGAAAAGTCAAACTTTGACTTTTTGGTCAAAATCAAGAGTCAAGATTCATTTTTCATCAAAACATGCCAAATCATGAAACTTGTTCACCAAGAAACCAAGAAATGCAAATTAGGGTTTGAAATGGGAATTTTTCATAACTTAGAATTTTTCTAAGTTATGGAAAACCCTAATTTTTTCCCAACTTTGCCCCACTTTCTCACCAAGATTCATTTGGATTCAAACAAAAGTCAAAACATGAAAGTTGTAGCTTGTTTCATAATCTACAACTTTGATTCACAGAGTTTTCCCAAATGAGGCTTGTATCTCAAGTTACAAATTTTTGAATAAGGGCACTAAACCATTCATAACTTAGTGAAAATTTGACCTTTTTGACAAGGTTTTCTACCTAACTTCAAGGCCATTTTCCATACACTTCCATTTGGAATTTCAATTTGCATTTCAAAGATGGATTGTAGTACACATTCCAAGCTTTCCAAAATGTCCAAGAACTCATCAAACGACCTCATAACTTGAGAGAATCGAATTTCATAATATGGCAAAAACTCACTTTTGAATGGATCATGAACATGTTCATAACTTAGGCCATTTTCAAGTCAGCATAGTTTGAGCTACATTACAGGTCCTAAAACCCTTTGACACTCAATAATTTAATGCCAAACCTTTGTGCCAAGACCATGTTTTGTGTATTCAAGCATTGTCTAGAAGATTAATCCATTTATAGATAAAGCATTATTTCCATTTTGAAAAAGTAGAACTTTATGTCCATTTTGCAAATCCAAGTGGTACAGCCAAAATCTTCTAGGCACAAGTTATGAGACACATTACACTGATCAAGGAAAAGGATTGCAGCATGTTATGGGGGCCTGCATCAGTCTAGAACATCAACTTGCCTTTTGTTGCTTAAGAAAGAAGAAACATAGCATAACTTGTACCAACTCTCATATCAGCTTACAAACACTTAAGCAAACTTATCAAACACATTCCAAACATTGATCCTAAGCTGAAGCACGAGCCTTTCACCTCCAATCCCTCCCAAAACTCAGAATCACCTTGAAACTGCTCAAACAGAGCAACCTCTGCAGATTGAGTTCCAACTCTCAATCCTTTCAAGCATTCTTGCCCAAACCAGTTCATACACCTTCCCTACCATCTATGCAAGCTAACCAAAAGCTAAAACACGACCTGTAATCCCTCTAACTGTCTCCACCATTTTCACTTTTCTGATTTGCAGGTGGAGTGCTATAGCTCGATTCAAAAGGTTTCAAAGCAAAGTAACACTTGGAATAGTATCCCTGGACCTCAAGGAAGCTATACCAATCATCACTTTGCACTGAGAGCTTCTCCATTGCCAGATAGAACTTCAACTGAACAGGTAAGTTTTTGAATTCGTATCTCTCTTATTAGGCATTGTTAGCTTTAGGTTTGTGAAGAAAATATGTCACAATCATAGCCCTGAACATGCCCATATAATTAGATTTTATTTATATGTGTGTTGCAAGAATTTTGGATCTGAACTTGGAAGAAAATCTAGGTCAGGATTTGGGGGAGAAGAAATTCTCCCTCATCTTAGAGAGTTAAGACAAGTTCTGCATATGGTTGGATTCGTCTCTTGATGCTGAACATTTTTTATGTTATGAGTTTTCATTGAAAAGCCAGGAATCAGGAGTTAGAAGTTTGAGAAGAAGGGCGCGCGTTTTGAACTGGTTTTGTCTGAAGGTTGAAGACAATGTCTTCTTGGGCTGGGCCTGAGTTATTTTCTTATTCACACCACCTTTTTGGTTTTACACCCCCTGAGCCCATTTCATTCATTTTTTAATGTTTTTGACTTTTTCTTTTTTTGATTGGCTCATTTATTTTTTCTCATAATATTAAAAATATAAAAATATTTTTTCTCAGCATTTTTGAATTTATTAGGCATTTATTTGATTTTTCTTTTAGTTTGTACATAAATCAATAAATACATATACTTTTTTTATTTAAAATACTAAAATAGTGTAAATATATTTTTTATATACATTTTTATTTTGTTTTACTTTCTGAAAATATTTTATAGAAAAAATACTTTTTTATTAAATATTAAATATTATTAATTTATATATATAATACATATTTAATGAATAATGCATATATATATATATATATATATATATATATATATATATATATATATAT